>PVKU01000329.1:0-500966 GCA_004027475.1 Anoura caudifer | reverse complement strand
AAGAAAAAGAAAAGCAAATGAAAACATAAGGATACCAAAAGGCTGAAAGTTAAAAGATGGAAAATGCAAATCAAAACAAGGCAGCTTTCTCACACAAAGGTTTTTGAGGTGATGGGTAATTTCCTGTTTTTGAGACACCTGTTCTTAATATTTTATCTGCACTCTCCCATTAGCTTAACTGCAGCATCATTATCGTGGTGGTCATGGAGCTTCTGCAGCATAGTTCTGTGCTCACAAAGCAATAATTAAGGATAATAACGATAATCAAAAAAGAAGAGAAACTTACTTTTAATGAGGCAAGGGACACTATGTCGGAAACTCAGACTTGTGGATTAGGACCACATTGGTGAACCATTCTGAGAGCCTTCATGGCAGAAGAAGAAATGGGGAGGACAGAGAGTAAACTCTCCCGTGGCCTCTTAGAGCTACGTTCTCCTGATGTTTATCAGTGCAAAGGGTGTCAGTCTTTCCCAGGTTACATCTCTCTCTCAGGCACTTAGCTCATAACATTGTAGTTATTTGTGTATGACTGACCAAGAGAGCCCTCATGACAAGTCCCACATGGCTTTAATTCTTCTTTCCCTGAATCAGTACATCTAGCCCATAGTAGGTCCTCAATCCATGCTTCCTGCATGAAAGAACATATCCATGACAACAGACAGTCACAGACTGCGGGTCCATGTGTTTTCCCTGTTTCTTTAGGCATGTCTAACCCAGATTGCACCTGAGGCGTTCTTCTCTTTAAAAACCTAGATAAGATCTGTCGTTAAGACCTTCCCAAGGTTTCTGTGAACCCCGGTGGGGGGCTTACTTTCTCAGTTTCCTCTGGCTAGACATTCTGCCTCTGCTTCCACTGAATTTGAGAAGCGAATAAATGGTCTCAACATCCCACACGCTCTTTTGCAGTGCCATGACTCAAATGCGGAACTGAGTCCCTCGAATTTCACGAAAACTTCACCCACACGGGGCCTTTTATCTTTAGAACTTTTCGGAAGCTTTGAAGAGATGGGCAAGGAGAGGTCCACATTGCAACAACATAAGCTCAATAGTATTAAATATTAGATATTCCGGTTGGTCCACACCCACCTCTGAATTTCTAATCATTTAAAACTAAACGTGTCTTATATGTATTTCTGAAATGACACATGCTTGTCTTTCTCCTCAAGGTCCAGCTTCTTAGGAAGGGGCCCTGTGAGGCATGAGAAACCCATGGGCTGACAGAGAGGAAGAGAGGAGTCAGAGGAAAGCAAAAATTCAGGTGCAAGTGAGCATCCTTGAGACAAGTCCTGGCCCTGCCAGCTCCCATGTCCAAGCCCCCAGTTTGGGAAGGACAACAGAATTTCCCTAAGGTTTTGAGATCTAAGCAAATAGTGCTTTTGAGACACCATTCCTAAGAGTCAAGTTTGGGGAGGAAGCAAGATCCCTGAGTTCCCCGGCAGGGTGCAAGCGCGTGTTTGCACGTGGAGCAAGGGTCCCCATGAGCTGGACATGGAGTAGAGAACAGGAGGATGGTCTCTCATACCAGCTAGAGCAGCACGATGTAGCAAAGGCTCTAGACAGCCCTACTAAGCCCTCTGAGACCACAGAGTAGAACAGGAAGCAGGGTGTCCTATGTCCTGAGGAGTCCACAACACCTGTGAAGTAGCCTTGTGGGAGTCCTGTTTGCAAACGTGGATCAACTGGGCAGGTCACTTCATGGACTGATGCTTGAGACCCAGACAGGACGAGGTGCTGACACCAGTAATGACAAAGACCAGAGTCCTCTTCCAAAATTGTAACTCCTAATGTTACTGAGGGAAAGGGGAGTGGCTAAAACGCCAAACTGACTGAGATTCAGTTTCTGATTCCTGGGAGACCTGGGACTCAAGATACGAATTAAGTTCAGTTCTAGAAGGAAACTCACTTCTAACCCATGTCGTTCCTAACCCCTTTAGGTAGAATCAGTCCTTCCTGATGTCAGCAAGTATTTCAGAATCTTTTGTTCTTTGTTAGTGGGTGTTATTATTTGCTAAAAATAGGTCAGAATACTTATTTTGAAGTACTTTCCACACTATTACATTATATTGAGTTTGCCTCAGGTAAGCTCTTGTTTTGATCGTTAATCTCGTTCATTGTTTTAGAATTAGGTTTCTTCCTTGAATGATGGAATTTTGGTTTGCTTGCTCATTTTGAATGAGAGACTTATGCTATTTTATAAAGGGGGTGCTCTCTCTCTCTCTCTCTCTCTCCCTTTCTCCCCCTCCCTCCCTTCATCCCTCCATCATTGGTTCTGCTTCTCTGAAAACCCTAATACAGAACACACCTTTGTTTAGCTTCTTCCCCTCCCCTGTCCAACATCCCTCCTCCACTTCTTCAGGGAACAACCCCAAACAAATCACTCAGGCTGGAATCTGTCTCAGGTTCTAGAGAACCCAACCACAAGTCCTTCCAGTTACAGCTCAGAGTTAGCCTGTGAACAGGACTTATGTTGGTGGTTGGGATCTGAAGTCCAGTGGTGGTTTGGGGGTATCACATATCTACCTGATTATTGAATCATGGGCTTGGGCTTGGTTCAAATCTTCATTGGAGTTTGTGTTTATCTTCCAGCCTAATGAAGCCTATAGTTGCCAACCAGCAGTTTTTTCATCTCCCTCCAGAGATGCCCTGCCATCACCACTGACTTCAAGCCCCCCATGTTGTCTGGAGCAGTTACCCCGCAGGACCCAACCTGCTGGAAGTTACTGCCAGCATCAGGCCCCATAACACAGAAGACCTGAGGTCTCGGCTTTGCTCACTCTATTGCTTTTTTGTCCCACCTGTGGTCCTTCCTCACAGATGCTTAACCCTATCGCTTTTCTGCAATATTATTTTCATTAATGTATTATATAATTTGCATGCCACAAAATGTGCAGGTTTTTAAGTGCATCATATAATAAAAGTTGATAAATATATTTACCCAGCTCACCGACACCCAATAAGATATAGGCAATTTTCATCACCCAGATTATTCCTCTGTGTGCTGATGCTCTAACACACACCAGAGGCAAACACTGTTACCATGTTTTCTCCCTGGGTTAGTTTTTGCCTGTTCTAGAACTTCAGATCAATAAAATCATATAATATATGTCTTTCTGTGCCCAGCTTCTTTTGCTCAAAGTAACATTTCTGAAGTTTATCAATGTTACTGCATCCGTCCATGAGTGATACCTTCATTTACCTTGCTGAATAGTATTCCATTGCAAGAATATACCAAACTTGTTTATCCATTCTCCCTGCTAATGGACAAGTGGATTATTTCCACTTTTTGCTTATTATTAATAAAGCTGTTGCAAACATAATTAAACATTTTTATTGAGATGTAATTCACATACCATAAAATGTACTCATTGAAAATGTATAGTTCGGTGATTTTTACTATATTCACAGGGTGGTGCAACCGTCACCATAGTAATCTAAGTGCAGAACATTTGCACCACCCCAGAAAGAAACCCCACACTCATCAGCAGTCACTCTCCGTCTCCTCCTTCTCCCAGCCCTAGGCAACCACTTCTCTATTTCTGTCTCTATAAATTTGCCTACCCGAGGTCATGAGATGTATAATTAGGTATTTCTAAGAACATTACAGTTTCAGATCTTACATTTAGTTCTGTGATCCATTTTAACTTTGCTTGTTGCAGTAAGCTGGTGGGCCAGCTTCACTCTCTTGCATGTGGATACCCAGTTGTTCTAACACAAGTTGTTGAAAAGACCAGTCTTTCCTTGCATTGAATTATCTTGGCGCTCTTGTCAAAAATCTATTGGCCATCAACTTGAAGGTTTGTTTCTGGACTCTCGATTCTATTCCCTTGACTTATATGTCTATCCTTATGCCATTCTACATTGTCTTGATTAAAGTAGCTTTGTAACAAAGTTTTGAATTTAGGAGGTGTGATTCCTCCAACTTTGTTCTTCCCTTTCAAGACCATTTCAGCTCTTCCATGTTCCTTTCATTTCCATGTAGAATCAGCTTGTCAATTTTTGGAAGAAAAAAAAAAAGAAGAAAACTCTTTTAAGCCATCTGGAATTGTGACAAAGATTTTATTAAATCTGGAGATAATTTAGAGAGTATTGCCATGTTTAAAACATTAAATCTCCCAATCAATGAGTACAGAATATCTCTCCATCTTTTTAGGTTTCTTAATTTGTTCCTGTGATATTTTCTAGTTTTTCAGTATACTTGTCTTGCACTTCTTTTATTAAATTTATTTCTAAGTAACCTTTTTGATGTTATAAATTGAATTATTTTTCTTAATTTCATGTTTGGATTATTCATTGCCACTATAGAGAAAAGTCATTGATTTTTGTATATTGATCTTCTACCCTGCAATCTGCTGAATTTACTTATTAGCTCTAATCATTTTTTATGGACTCCTTAGAATTTTCTGCATAACAGATCATGTTGTTGGCAAATAAACATAGTTTTACTTCTTCCTTTTCAATCTGGATGTGGTTTTTTTTTTTCCTTTTCCTGACAAGAACCTCCAGTACAATATGAATAGAAGTGGCAAAAATATTCATCCTTGTCTTGCTCCTGCTCTTAAAGGGAAAGCACTCAGTCTTTCGCCATTAAGTATGATGCTATGAGTGTTCTTGAACAACTCCTTTTATGGACAGAGGCCTTCATTTCTCCTGAGTAAATACCTCGGTGTAGAATTCCTGGATCACAAAGTAGGTGTATGTTCAACCTCACAAAGAACTGTCAAATTGCTTTCCATGGTAACTTTTGTACCCAACTGTCTTTTAAATCCCTCTTGTTATATTTCTATCTATCATCTCAATGAATTTCAGGGAACAGAAAAACTTCTAAACTGTGAACTCCTTGCTGCACCTTAATTGGGCTGCACCTTAGTCTACCCAGTGGTAGATTCAACAAGTCTGTGACCCTCAAGAGTTTTTCAAGGGGCAATTCTTTCATTTACCACTTAAATCCATTCCCTCATAAGCTCACCCTTTGTCCACTGCACAAACCCACCCAAATTCCTCCATAGTTATTCTCCCAAAAGGAACCCCACTAAACCATGAAATGTGCCACCTGAACCAACGTCCACTTTATTCTCCTGTGATATTTTCAGGTGATGTCATTAAAATTAGGAGGACTCCCTCTGACCAAGGCAACCGTGAAGAGGGGATTGTACAGACCAGTCTTTCCCCCCCAACACACATTTTTAAGTGTTTCTTTAGTTGAAGAATTTATGGGAATTACATGGGCTAATAAACTTACGTGGGTTTCGAGTGCACCACTCTATAACACATCATCGTGTATTCTCCATCCAGTCTTGACGCACATCCGTTTTGTGCCTCATTGGACTCCAGTTACGGTTTGGTTTATCTCCTGTGTGATCAAGGGATGCAAACACTCTGCAGACTCCCACAGCTATCTTGCATCCATCTCAGACCATAAACTCTGCCGCCTATCTCCCGGACTTATGTCAGCATCTCCTTCAAAGCACCACACGTCTTTGAAGGCAGTCAGCATATCAGGAGAAGCATCCGCCTGCTTACCTCACCTCTGAGCCTTGAGGTTTTCAGAATCCCTCTCTGTGGTGCACTAATCAGCTTCCCATAATCACAGAGCTGTTCCTCTGTTTTTTCCCTAAAATGACAATATCTCTATTGTTTGGACAGATTATGAAAGTTATGGATGTTGTTCAAAGAAATAAAGAAGCCTAGAAATTATAAAGCATAATTTCCCCCCCCGGAGAATAGCCCACATTAATAATAGCCCAAAAGAGCAGGGCAAAATGTTTTTAATGGCTAGCAGTTTGGAGTTTGAGTTTGAGGTTTATCATTCCAGGTTTTTAAAAGGCACTTGGACATTTCTGCATAGCAGTTGGTATGTAGCTAGAAGTCATTCTCTCTAATGACATCATATCCCGTAGCATGAATAGACACTATTTTTGTATTATTAAATATTTCAAACATATAGAAAAGTACTAAAAATAATGTAATAAGCATCCATGTGCCACTGAGTTCAATGAGCCACAAAACAGTTCAATGTGCCACAAAACAGTTCAATGTGCCACAATGTGCCACAATGTGCCACATCCATGTGCCACAAAACAGTTCAATGACCAAATATTTTCCCCCATTGTCTTTTGTCTTTTGATTTTTCTTTTGGTAATATTCTTCATGCATATTTTTATAGTCACAGAGTCAACTTTAAAAATCTTTTCTTTTATGGCTTGCGAATTTTGAGAAAGACCTCGCCCATGCCAAAATTATTCAGAATTTCTCCAGTATTTCCTATCAGGACTTTCATTGTTTCAATTTTTACATATGAATATTTTGTCTTCTTGCAATGTAACCATGTAACCAATGTGAGATGTAAATCAAGCTTAATTTCTGTCCCAGATGACAGTTCATTTGGTCCACTTCTTAAGTAAATAATTCTTTACATCGATCCTTTAATTTAAAATGCCATCTTTAATACATGCTAATTCCCATGTAAATTTAATTCACTACTATATTTCTCATTTGGGCCAATTGTCATACTATTTCAATTAACTAATTAATTTAGTATACATAATAACCTATACTGTTTAAAAGAACCATTGATCTGTCTTGAAAAATAATGTTGAATTTTATAATTTAACTTAGGAAAAATTGATGTTTTTATAATGTTGAAACTTCTTGTCCAAGAACATCTAGGCTTTTCACTGGATCATTTTGGTGTCCAGCAACAGAGATTGAAAGTGGATTTTTAAACTATATTTTCATATATTTCCTATATATTCTGTTTTGGTTTTTGAGTTTTTATATTTTGAGTTTATCTTTCATTTAATTTTTAAAGCACTACTTTGGTTGAATATTAAAACAAAAACAACAGCAAGTAGCAAGCAGATTATGGTCACAGTCCTTCACTCATTCACTACTGTACACAAAATGCTGGCAGGGAGTGTCATTCTCTGGCCGCACTGAGAGGTCCGACCCTGAGCACCAGCCTAGGCTGATGTGCGTCATCCTCACTTTCTCCAGTGTAATGGCCCCGTCGTTCTGGATTTGGATCAAAGTCCACCAGCTCCACCTGGTCCGTTTCATCAGTCTCTTCTACTGCCTTCCTTTCAGGTAGGAGTTTTTCCAGCAAAGAGAGTTAATCAGGAGGGAGAAAGCCATTCTCAGGGAAGTTTACCTAAAATTCAATGATTAGGCAACCCTTTTCATATGGGCTACGATCAATTGGCATGCCTTCATTTGACATACCTGATATCTCCATGCTCGACAATCTGACCTGGAGGAGAGGTCCGGACTGCGGTTCAGTCATCAAGAGTAGCTCCTGGCTTCTGGAAGCCACACAATGCCTCACCCAGCTGTAGGTCCACCAGCTGAGTCTTAGACTTACAGAAAACTGTGAAGTACAGCTGGTCCCCCCCCCCCATATCCAATTCCCCCTGTTACTCCATACACGAGTATGGAGCATTTTTTATGTACTTAGTGAACCAATATTGATACATTATTATTAACCAATGGCCTTACTTTATTTAGATTTTCTCAGTCTTTAGCTAATGTCCTTTTGCTCTTCCAGAACCAGTTACATTTAGTTGTCTCTTGGGCTCCTCTTGGCTGGGACAATTTCTCAGAATATCCTTGTCTTTGATGATGCTCACAGTTCTGAGGACTACTGGGCAAGCATTTTGTAAAATGTTCCTCTAGTCCAATTTGTATACCTCTGCCTTATTCCTCTTACAGCACGGAGCTGGTCCATACAGTGTGATGTTACATGGAAGTGGTGAGAGCAGACCTTCTTGTCTTGTTTCATTTTTTGCTGGGATGCCTCTGCAGTGCCTCATTAAGCATTGAAGCCAGGACAGATATCTATTTGATGGTGATAACAAAATATTACATTCCTATGCATCTGTAGTACTCCTGCCCTGATTCTTTTTCTTAGAGTCTATCTCTGAATTATCGAACATGCTTGTGTTTGGGGCGAAGGCTCCTGTAATTTTCCAGACTAGCTGTTTCACAGACCCAGTGGTTCTTTTGCCACAGAGACAGACTTGCCTCCTGCAAATCTGAAATTTGGCAAATCTCAATGAAAGTGGGACCAGGAGGGCTTGTGACCCAATCCTATTCAACCTAGCTCCTGCACCCTCATGGCAGTCCCCATGCTTCAGGAAATAGATCTTTGTAGTGCTTCCTGAAGTCTGTCACTGCTGCACCCTCTCCCCGCTGCTTGTCCTCTTTTCCCACAGCTTTTACCTGCTTTTTAGTAGAACTTACTACCTATATATTGGAGCCTGAAAAGTATATCTCTTTCCAGGTTTGACCAAGGATGGTATTTGTGGGTTTTAAATTCATGCTTCTTGCTGTTATTTTACAGTTTCCCAGAGAAGGTGAAAATGCAGACTTCTGCAGCTGTGTTCATACCAAAAGTCTTAATGAAGTAATTTTTGACCCAAAGCTGCCTACTAATTTCTAGAACTAGGGGGCAATTCAATCAATCTTTGAAGTGTGTCACATAAAGTTTTATTAGAAACAGTGGGGATTTTGGAGAGAGGACTGGTGAAGTTTTCATGGTGAAATAGAAACTTGAATCAACGTGTAGAGAGCTTGATTAAGAGATAAGGAAATTCACTCATTCAGTAAAAAAAAAAAAAAACTAAAGAACTGTTTTGCACAAGGCATTTTGCTAGGCAGTTAGCTGGTGGTTATTGTCGGTGGAGTTAGTCTAATTCATGCTTAGAATATGGTTTCTCCTGGACCTCTTTGGGGGAATAAAACCAAATTCATCTACCTTAAGAAGAGTTTCAATGTATGAAAGCACTTAGTGAGCTCCTGATTTTCTGAAAGGAAATTTGGAGCCATTATAAACTTTTTTTTTTTTTTTTTTTTTTGGTGATAAAGGAAAGGAGTCTTTATTCAAAAGCTTCAGTTTTGGATGAACAGCTATCCACATGCATTAGTCACTTACAGCTTGTCAGTTAAGGCTAACATCTTTAACCCTTTAGTTACAGCTTTAATCACTTAAGCCTATCAATTAAGGTTACACTCTAACACCTGGGTTCTCCTAGAACTCCCCATTTTTAGTTATCTTCTTTCTCTTTTTTTTTTTACAGTTGCCCCATTCCCCCTTGCACACTCCCTCCCACCCACAATTCCCCTAGTTATCTTATTTCTGTAGGGTTAGTTTACAAGCTAAAACACACGATACAAAAGCTACACAACTTTGGAAGAATGGCAGGCTTCTGCCTCAGAGCTCGTCCCCTCTAGAACTCCCAAAGAATAACCCTGCCCCCTCTGCCAGGCCAGCCCAGTCCTAGGCTGCACCTGGAGTGCCTTCCCATCCCAAATACCATCTGTTGGGAAATGCAGGCGGCTGCAGCACCATCATCCAGGCATCCTCGAGGAAGAAGAGCCAGATAGCCCAGGAGAGCTAGAGAGCCAGCCCAGGAGCTAGAGAGCCCATGAGCCAGAGAGTCAGCCATCTGTTTACTTCCATGCACCCTGGAGGCATTCAGATTCTCCCCACTGCAATCTTTTAAGGGGTACAGCACTGTGACCACAAAAATGGCTGGAGCTGTGTCTGGTTCATTTAAACCAAGGAAGTCACTGACAAGTAAAGGATATAAGGTGTCGGATGACTGAGGCACTGGCCATAGGTAGACAAGACAGGAAGGGGGTGGCGTAAGGAAGATGCCTTGGGGCGTGAGGCAGGCAAATCGTGGGAACGAACGTAAGACTGACTAATGGAAACATAGAAACCAAGAGTCAAATTAGGGTTGTTGGTCAAAGGGCAATGAGTGAAGAACATTCCTGATGCAAACATTATGCCCCTTCATGTTCCCACACCTGAGGTCTATTTCCATTTACATTAGGTGCTCACTTGTCCCTTCTGTGATCCAAAAGTCCCATTTTAGATTGGAAACACACTCTGGGTCTCAGAGACTAGCATCCAGATTTGATGGGGAGCCCTCTTGGGAGCAGCCCCCATAAGAGCATGAAGGAAGCACACCTAGACCAACAGGCAAAGGTGAACTGCAAGGTAGTTACAGCAGAGGTCTCCGCTAATCTCATGGAGAGCTCTGGAGTTGAAATGGCTCTTCGGAGTTGTCCCAAATTAAGGCAAGAAGGTGTTTTGTTTCCGGTCACTGTCTAGTCACTGGATGTGAACTGTGCCTGGAGAGGACAATCCTGAAAGCGAATTAGCCGAGAGCTGTCACCTGTCAATGCTCCCAGTGGCTGTGGCACGAGTGCTTCAGTCCTGGACAAGGAGTGTACGCACAGCGCCCGTCAAAGTTCCCTGACGGTCTTCTGCAGCCCGGTAGAGGGTGGCGGCTGGCTCAGCAGCTCAGAACTGCAGCCTCTGTGGTCCCTGTCATCTTTGCCTACTCTGCTACTCTTCCCCACCGCCCACATAGTCACTTTACAAAAGCCTACTAACCACTCCCTGAGTACACAGTATGCTCGTAACGCCACCCTACCTTTCCACGTGCTGTTTCATCAGTCTGGAATGTCCTTTCTCCCTTCCATTCATCAAAATCAAGCTCTTTTTACAAGGCCTACTTCAAAAGCTAATTGTATTATAAAAACTCAAAACTGAATCAATGTCTCCATCCTCTGCCGTCCTAAAGCATGTGGCTCCTAATTCTCTGATCGTATCTGCTGAGTTTACTATTATAGTTGATCTCGTGTTTGAGTTATCCTTTGTCAGATTGTGAATTCAATGAGTGCAGAACTTACTCTTTTATACTATTATTCTCCCCATAACCCAGCATTCTGCTTGGCACCAAAAAGACATTCAACAAATAGGAATTAATTATATCCAATGTTCCAAATTGCTCTAAGAGTTTCTTAGGAAAAATTTCCCTAAAGGTCTGAAGACCCTTTGGCATCAACCTGTACTTTTTCCTCTCCTGGGAAAAAAATGATATTTATTTTTTCCGTATCATCTGAGTGCTTACTATGGACAAGGACTGCTAGAGCTACTTCCTATTATTCTTATTGTTGTTTAGTGGTGGTGTATTAAGGTAAAATTCACATAGTACAAAACCAATCATTTGAAAATGTACAATTCAGCGGCACTTAGCACATTCATAGCATTGTGCAGCCACCGCCTCTGTCCAGTTGCAAAACATTCACATCAGCCCAGAAGCAAACCTGTTTCTATTGTTCTTAAACAAATTCTACCTAGTCTTCCAGAAGCTAGGCATGTTGCAACAACAAAGGAGTGGGTCTCCTATCTGAAAAATTCATAGTTTAACCCACCTGTGTGTAGAAATCACGCTTGCATTTCTATGTTTCTGTTACGGACTGGGAGGGACCTTTCTTTTCAGTGTTCCGAGAGGGTTGGGTTTGGGTGTCACTAGAGGTCCTGCAGTCCTGTCCTGAGGGATTATCCCCCAGCTTTGGGAAAAGGGAAGCCCCGAGTGACTTGAGGTGATGGATGACCCCACCGCCAGTGGAGGGTTGGAAGCTGGGTGGTCGGCACCTCACCCGGGCTTAGTTAGCACTGTGTGTGATGGGGAATGAAACGACAGTAACCCCTTTGGCCAGTCCTTGTCTTTTGGTCTGTCTTCCTGTGATTGAATGAATAAAATCACAAGCTCTACCAAGAAAGAGGAGGCAGCTGCTGGTGGAACCAACCCAAAACGGCCTTTATCTGAGACCCAGGAACATAGATGATTCATGTTAACCTCCTCATTTCTTTTTTTCAATCATTCTGCAATATAGTCTGCTTTGTAGATCGGAGAAAACAGGCTAAGAGAGGAAAGAAACACACTCAGGCTCACAAGGGGATGCAAAGTGGGGATTTGGCACACCCTAGCATACCACATAGGGGTTTTCTAAGGAAACTCTGCCTGGAAACCTGCCCCCTGTCCCTCACTTCTCACCGACTCTGATCTCCAAGTGCACTGAAACAAGACAGCAACTCTATCCCCCACCCCAAGTGGAGGTCGGAACAACGAACCCCCTGACTCTTCCCCTTGGGCACATCCGCATCATCTTCATCCTGTAGCTGATGTAGGGAAGACAAGCCCAGGGGACCTCGGCTGCTTGGACTCTCATCCCCCTCAGATCAGAAACGAACACGATCAGGAAAAAAGGCTCCATGGGACTATGCACACATTTATTTTATATTTTTTCTATTAAGGCAACATCCACATACCCTTTTCAAATCACTTTTCTGAAAATAAATTTTCTGGAAATGCATTCTTTCTCAATGTAGAGCATGCAATAATGTGTAAATTTACAGAAGCAGTTTGAACTGGGTTGCTCAGTCAATGGCAAGGTAGGTTTTTTTGCAAGATAGGCTTTTGTTTTTGCAGGGGTTATAAGTGTCCCTGTTTTACAAGTGTGCCCAGCCTTTGTTAAAAGTCTTTACATAACTGATGAATTAAGGCTGTAAGAATGATCTTCATGGTGTAAAATGATTAATTACATGATTAAAAATGACAGGAAATGACTGAATTTTTGAGCCATGCAAAAGTTAAAAACCAGGGCCAATGTTTTAAAAGAGAGGATGACACTTTTCACAATTTCATCATCTTGAGTCATTTTTATGTCACGTCAACAATAACGTTTTCGCTGATTATTCTCGCCTCCCTTGGTGGCAGGCACTTCAAAGGAACAAAGGGAGCTTTGTCATACTTCAGTCGTCCTTGTTATTGTTACTTTTGAAGGAACTGTTTGTAAATAAGTAAAAGAGTGCAAATAAATGTATCGGGGCCTATGTGATATTTTTAAATTTTCCATATTTATCTCTCATAATTAAAACAAAGTATTTGAATTTCCACAAGTATGTTTGGATTTTTTTAATGCCTTGAATTTTGTGTTTGGAAATCAGACCATACTAATGTCTTTGTATACTTATTCCCAGAATCAGCATTAAAAGTTTGGCTTCCATTAACAAATAATTGCTTACATTCAAAGAATCAGATCTAAGTTCATGACTTCGCTATTCGTTTCTGCATACACCTGGCTTCAGATATTTTATCAGGAAAAACCCAGGGTCAGCATGTTAAAGCTTTCTATATTGTTCCATGAAAGCTAGAAATTAATTAAAGAGCCCACTTTTCCAGTAGGAAGTAGTGATTTATTCCACCAATTCTCTTCTACTTCCTCAAGAGAACCCCATCTGTCAGATTAGAAGCGAATGGTCTTCCCCTTCCAGAATTATTCCTAACCTCTTTGAAAAGCTGCTCAGAGTTCCCCTCGGGTTTACTTATCACACCAGCCGGCCTGGTGCGGGAAAGGACCCCTCACCCAAGGGCACTCTCGCTGCAGCGAACCTGTGCGCGAAGAGGAAAGCTGACTGCAGGGTGAGGAGCCCGGCTTACTGCAGTGGATGTAAGTCTTCTCCCTGACACTTCCTTGCTGAGGGAACTCTTACTATAATACAATTTTAAGTAAGCTCTTCATTTGGGAAGCTTATTAACTCCGTTTTCTACATTCCCATTTTTTACAGAGCGTCATGGAGATCATGATCCACTGTGGACTGTGTGTAAGATGAGCTGGAGGGGTCAGGGAAGTAAATCTGGAGGAGCCTACAGTATTGGCAGAGCATGGAAGAGCCCCCGCACATTTTGAAGAGCTGGATGATGTACTTGCGAAATTTCTCCCCCAGGAAAAAGTAGATGACCGGGTTAAGGCAACAGTGGACAAAAGCCAGGGTCTCTGTGGCCTGAAGGGCATAGTCCAGGTGTCTTTCAAAGGCGCAGTCCTGGATGACCTCTAGGTCCACCAGGGTCTCCAGGAAGAGCACCACATTGTACGGCGTCCAGAACCCCAGGAAGAGGACCACCACGGCAAAGATCATCTTCACCGCCTTGTTCTTCTTCTCGTTTTTACAGTGCTGCAAGGTCCTGATGATCATGGAGTAGCAAAAAAGCATGATCCCTAAGGGGATCACCAGCCCTAGAATGTTGACCTCCAGGGAGCTCAGAACCTTCCACCTCGTGGAGTTACGCGTGTACTTGGTTTTGCAGTAGGTACGCCCCTCCTCTGTGTAACAAGTGCTGAACAAAAGCCCTGGCAGGGAGACAAAGACAGCCACTGCCCAGGTGACCAAGCTGGTGATGACCCCATAAGTCACAGTCCTGGCCCGCAAGGAAAACACTGCGTGCACAATTGCCAGGTATCTGTCTATGCTCATGAGCATGATGAAGAATATACCACTGTAGAAGCCCACCAGGTACATCCAGGAAATAATCTTGCAGAGATTTAGTCCAAAAACCCACTGATCCGCCGCATAGTAGCCCCAGAAAGGCAGGCAGAGCACGAAGAGCAGGTCCGAGATGGCCAGGTTGAGCAGGTACACGTCAGTCATGGACTTGAGCCGCTTGTACTTGAACAGGACCAGAACCACCATGGAATTTCCAAGCAGACCAAACAGAAAGACCAAGGAGTAGAGCGGGGGCAGGAAGATCCCCCCAAAGGCTTTGATGCCCTTTTTGGTGCAGGGCTCGGGGATATTTACATAGAGATAGTAATTGTTGTAGATGCTGTCATCCACGGTGGTGTCTGCTACATCCGTGGTGTTCATTTTCAAATCTACAGGCTTCCCAAGGTGGGTCAGGGTCCAGCCGGAAGAAGCTAATGAGGAGAAGAGCAAACAAGATTTCTGTAAGAACAAAAGCAGATCAAAACAGTGCTGAGTGCAGAAAACAGCTGCTTCATATTTTGCCCCAGATCATTCTACATCCTTTCCAAGCTTCCCAAGTTGAAGGGCTCAGTTCCTCACAGGTGAGTGCAGCCCAATGAAATAATTCTGGTCCTGTCCAGTGTGGCTCCGCTGGTTGGAGCATCGGCCGGTACACCAGAAGGTTGGGAGTTCGATTTCCGGTCAGGGCACACACGTAAGTTGCAGGTTCGCTCCCTGGTTGGGGCACATATGGGAGGCAACCAATCAGTGTTTCTCTCTCACATCAATGTCTCTCTCTCCCCCACTCCCTCTCTCTTTTAAATCAATAAAAACAATTTTTTTAAACACTTTTTAAAAAAGAATCCTGCCCTTTGGAGTCAGACAGATTCCAAATTCCAGCTCTGCCGCTGTCCTCGCCCCTCCGCTGAGAGCCTCAGTTCTCTCCTCTGTAAGTGGGAGTGTATTTCTGAAAGGTAGTCTGGGTCACTGAAGTCACTTGCAGGAAGTTCAAGGCTAGCTGACATCCCCAACAGCACTACACCAAGGGCCTTTCCAACATAAAAACAGAAAGTATCTTAACATCTGCCTGTGTTACTGCTTTAGATTGTAACTCCAAAACTTCAGTAATTACTTAGGTGATCATTAAGCGAGAAGGAAACCAGGTTGGTCATTTGCCTTTATATAAAAATTCTTCTTCCTCCTACATGCTTTGCATTTCTTAGATTTCAAAGCACCGGTTCGCTGGTGTTGTCCGTTTACTCCCGCTCCCAAGCTCCTGTCCCCAGCATCCCACCATCCCAACGCAAACTGCTGCTCTAAGCCAACCAAGCATACTGAGCCATCGTGCAGACAACTCATGAACGATTCAGAGAAGTTAAGTTACTTCTGAAGGCCACACAGCTATATACAGAACTTGCTCTTCAGACTCTGAGTCCCAGGATACACTGGCAAAGCAGGTAGTGGGTGTTGAGAATGGAAGGGCTCTGATTTATGGGTTTTGCTGGTTTCCGTGGTGTAAAAACTCCCACCACGGACAAGGTCAAGCTACCAAGTGCCTTGTAAATTTCCTGAATACTTCACAACCAGCTCTTGAGCGTTGGTGCAAGTGGGTTCCCGTGCCCTACCGCCCAGTTTCGTGTTAGGGCCAGAGCATCGTCTCAGGTGGGAACACGCCCGGCCCTCCAGGCTAGCCTCTCCCTGGCCAGTTTGACACCAACGCAGCAAACCTGTTCTCAAGGCCCTTCCAAAGGTTACAGTACTTACTTAGCTGGGTAAACTGAGGGAAATGTTTGGTCTTTTCATCAAAACCATACATGAAAATAGATCCTATGCACTGAATCCTATTGGAGTGGGAATTAGTATGGCGGAGCTAGAAAAGGCACATCAGAGCCAGAAATAAAATCTCTGTGTCCCCTACCACCCTCATTTCCTCTCTAAATCGGCAGATGAGGTGAAAACCTCCTTAAGGTTACACACAAGTTCACAACACTCTCATCTCCTATCTACATCGGCAGATGAAGAGGCTAAAACCTTAAAGTTACACACAAGTTCATGTGCGAATCAGAGCAATTTAGGAATGAGCTTTCTGACTCAAAGGCAATTCCTCTTGCTTCCTTTTTTTAAAATTACAATGTGCATCCAGTATTATTCTGTATTAGTTTCAGAGGTACGGCATGGTGATTAGACAATCAAGCACTTTACAGAGTACTACCCCTGCAATATTTCAAGTATCCTCCCAGCCCCATACGTAGTTACTATGATATTACTGACTTTATTCTTCTCGCTTTCTCCTTAATGGTACCCTGATGCTCCTTATTAAAACCCTTTTCACAGTGCTGAGTAATTCACAGCTACTCCCTACCTCCCACCCTCACCAGCACACACCCAAACACCTAAACTCTCTGTTTCTCAAGTAAGAGATTTTGGTTTACTCCTGCAAACAGATGCTGAAGACTGATGCATCTCAGGGCAGGGTCTCAAAAAAAAAAAAAAAAAAGAATATGTTAAACAAATAGCAGTTCTATTTAAATGAAGAGCAATTGTAGTCTTTCTGCACCATATTGCCAGTGAAAATTAAAGAAACAAAAGAGGCTGGGGAGTTAGGAAATTATCAGAACACACAAAAGTAAACACAGCCAGTAAGTACTGGAATCATTCTGTCGTCCTTATTCGTGCAGTCTTTCTCAACCTGGGAGTCTTTGTAGAAGTGAGAGGCAGAAAAGCATATATGTTCAATGAAAATTGTCTGCATATTCTGAGCACGTGGACTTAGGCCAGGTATGTGCATAAATGAGTGCTGTCAGATCAGGACTCAGAGGGTGTGGGTCCAGGTAGATTGTGTATGACCTCCAAAATAGAAGCCAAATGTGAGCACTGGGCCAGCCAAAGTGCCCAAGTGATACGACTAGGGGACCAGCTGGCCAGCTTCAGTGCTGCCAAAGCCCTCACACCTGTGTAGAAATCAGCCCACAGCCTGGGAATGGCTCCATCCAGCCCCACTTACCTTGCTTTTCTGATGGTGGCTCTGAGGAAGGTCTGTGAGGCAGTGCCAGACTTGCTCAAGAAGCAGAATCAAGAAAGACAGGTGCCTTTAGAGGGCATGTCTTCCTGTGAGCTCCGACTCTGTTCCTCACCCATCTCTGCTGAGTTCAAGTGGTTTTTTTTTTTTATACAAGAAAGAGAAAATGACTCTTAATGACTCTTAGTGACTCTTAGTCACTCATTTCCCAAAACTGAAAGCTAGATTAAGGAGAAAAATGAAGTAAATTATTAAAAAGAGAAACCTGTAAAAAAATCATTGATTTGCTGTATTTCTAATTTAAAAACTGCCCTTTTAGCCAGCTGTCTGCAGCAGAAGTGATCTTTATGTTCTGGATATTCTGGATCAGGGAGCTGTTCGGTATTTCCCCATCATGGATGCGCAGTGGCAGGCAATCAAGAGGTGTGATATTGTCTGAACAAGCGGCATCTGAAGAGGTATGAATGAGAAGTCAGACGTACTCGAGAAAAAGGTAGTCAGGTAGAGAAGAGAAATGTGTGGAAATACACACGTCTGGGAGTGACCTGGAAGGTCTTAGTCAACCACATTCAATAGTGGAGAAATCTTCAATCTTGTGCACGGGACATAACAGTATAGCTTCAAGCCCCTTTGGCAATGGGAAGACCCCTCCCCCAAGCCCCTTGAACTTAGAAATTGTGGTGATTTTATTGATTGTGATCTTGGCGGAGTCCCTTTGGGTTTGCTTAGCAGTCGTAGCCAAGGGGCTGACAGCAGTCCTGTCTTTCGTGTATCTATCTTCAGCTTCTGTCCGCTTTCAAACACCATCACTCCAAATGAATAGAGTTGCTTAGTTCTGCAGTTCAGCTCAAAAGAGCCACTCATGTCATTTTTCTTGAAGAGGTTGCCCGCATAGAAACTAAAAGACTGACCTAAAGCAGTGTCGAGAAAACTTTTTTCGTTATCACCCTCACAAGGAGTCTTTTCAGTTGTTTTTTCCGAATCACCTCCCCATGAACTTTTAATACCATAAACTGTATATCTGTTTATGTAATACACATGTATCTGTGCTTTGCACATGGAAAAAGTTTTTTTCACCCCTGGGAACAATTTTTGTCAGGAATGCTGTTAAAGTCCTACAAGGCAAAGGAGAGCCCTCTGCAACAGTCATCCCTCTCAGAATGTCAATAGGGCTGAGGGTGAGAAACTCTGAGCAAGACCAATGTTCCCCACAGTGTGAACTATGCATCCAGATTCACAGATATCCTGGAAAAAAAAACAAATAGAGATCTGTGGTCAAATAAGTTTGGCCAATGCTGGGCTTGGGTTCAGGTTAAATATAGTTCCTTACTATAATGCTTCTCCATGTTTCCAATGCTAATACTGTTGTGAACTCTGGAAGGCAGGCATTGAATGAAAATATCCCAGTGAATCTATACCCACTACGTAGAGCAATTTATAAAATAACCTTTCTTTTAATGTGGAAGCTGAGGAAGTTCCTATTATGGAGTTGGAGACCTTAAGGGACAAACTAGAGAGCTGAGGGGCACCGTGCGGATGGTATGAAAGCACATGCCCTGGAAAGGCTGTGGCCACGCCCACCTGAGCACTGCGCCCAAGTCTCCCTGGCCCCTGGCTGGCAGGGTGGGGGTTGTTAAGGTTCTAGAACATATGATAGATGTCCAGAGTCCAAATCACCGTAAGTGATTGTTAGAGGACTGTCAGTGTAGGTCCTGAGTTGATCCCTTAAAAGCCAGTGAGTGCTCCCTGGACTGGATCTGGCCACATGATGGGCATCGCGGGTCAGGAGTGAGAGAAACCAGGAGCGCCACGTGTCCATGTTGGTTGAGAGCACTTGCTTGGAGGTCTGCTCACTCTGGGTTTGGGGCTCGGTGCCACCACTTTCTGGCTATGGACCTCCATGTTCTCACCTGTAGGAGGGTGATAATGCATGAGGACTGAGGAAAGATTAATGAGCTAATGTTTGTGAAGCACTTACTATAGCGCCTAGTGCAGAGAGGCGTACAGGAGAGACAGCAGTGGTGACAATTAGTAGGACAAATAAAATGCACATGAATGACTTTCTCCCTTGAAAGAGCTGAGCCTGGCATGCTGCCCTTTGCCATAAGTAGGAATCCAAGAAATATTTGGACTTAGACTCAGTGGGCCACATTTGATTTCTGAGTCGGTGTTCAAATTAAAAGGTTTCAGGTCTGCAAGCTGCAGATGTCAGCGTTCAGATTTAACGTTCCTGTCCTGAAGAAACACTGAATAGGTTCTCCCTCCAGAAAGGGTTTCAAAACTAACCAACGCCCCCTTCCCCCCCAAAAAAAAGGATCAAATTTTTAGTAATGCCTATTTTATAGATAGGGAAACAAGAACCTAGAGAGGGGAGGTGGTGTGCTCAAGACAACACGGCCAGAGACACAGAACCTACACTCCTCACGTTTTCACGGACACCGTCTTCCCCTGGGCTGAGTGTCTGAAAACTAAACAGGAAGAGGGCAATCCTCCTCTGAACCGAGGTGGTATAAAGCGCAACACAGGCATTCCTGAAAGAAAGCACTAACATGAAACTACAGCGCCCCCTGGTGTTACCAAGCCTTATTTCAACACCGAAGACATCCGAGTACTTCACCCAGCCAACACAGGACCAAAACCATCCACAGGGACCAGCACAGTATCTGACATTGGAAGCCATACTCTCCCAAGGCCTTCAGGAGGAGCTCAGGGGCTGAGCTGTATGTAAAACAGTGATGGTAAAGCATCAAAGATGTGGTGTCAGACTTGTCACTTACAACTTAAAATGAGAGAAGGCTGCCAGGCATGGCCACATGGGGCGGAGATGGGGGGTGGATACCCAAGAACTGGGTAGCACTGGGCTATACAGCAAACTGGCACCATAGGGGACAATAATGTATGGCAAGCAGGTGGTGTTAGTTTTCATGGGTTCTCTGTCAGTTGGCTAACTTCAATAATTCTGTGGGCCTGGAGCAGAGGCTGGTGCACAGTGACCCCAGAGAATGAGAAGTTTTATGGGAAATGATTGTCATATGGACCTACCTGCCCAAAAAGAGGAACTGACAGACCTCTAGCAGGGCTTCAAACTGAGTCAAGACAGCATTTCAAAAACGATATTACAGGGGAGGTCAGAATAAACATAAAATTTGGGTAAGGAAATAGAAGATTGCAAACAAATTACAAATTGATTTTTTTAAGATAACTAAAAATCCTTGCACTTTTGAAAATTAGA
The DNA here is from genome assembly GCA_004027475.1 of Anoura caudifer. NCBI lineage: Eukaryota > Metazoa > Chordata > Mammalia > Chiroptera > Phyllostomidae > Anoura > Anoura caudifer. The sequence continues at coordinate 480,620 of PVKU01000329.1, read as the reverse complement.
AAACATATGTTCATATAACCTAAATGGCAACGAAAATATCATCATGAAAATATGAAACACTTATAACCGAATAAAATGCAGGAGGGCTATCTCAGGAGCTAGGAGTCCTCGCCCCACACCAGACCATCCAGCCCAGGGTTCCAATGCCAGAAAGATAAGTCCCCATAACTTCTGGCTGCAAAAATCAGTGGGGATTGAGTCAGCGGAAGAAACTCCTGGAATCCCAAGCAGTGCCCCTTAAAGAACCCACACACAGATTTACTCAGACTCACTCCCTCTGAGCTCCAGCACTGGGAGAGCAGCTTGAAAGGCACCAGTGATGCAGTGGGAGGAACTGAAGTGTCTGGCATCCAGACAAGCAGAGGCCATCGTCCCTTTTCTGAACCCTCCCCCCACAGAACCACAGAGCCTGCAGGGGCAGGCTCGTGCCACATCTGAGACTCTCCACCCAGCTACACAGTTTGTCCCACACTGGAGATCCCCTGAGACTGTCCCATCCAATTTTGGGGCCCACCCAAGCTGCTTTTCCATCTGAATGGCTGGTCTTGGTTCATGCTTCTCAACTACTAAATCCTCTCAAACAAGCAACAGCCTGCCTCAGTGAGCCCCCAGCCTCTGTAAATTTTGTTAACAGGCCACAGACCTGGTACCAGCAATGACCAGCCTAGATTCACAGTTTGGCTTCACCTGGGAATCACCAAGCCCAACACAAGTAGCAGCCATCTCAGATTGCTTTATAGCTCAGGCAAGGTGGCCCTGAGCAAAACACAGGTAGGGGCTGACCTTGGCCTGCACTACCCAGGAAATCCCAAAGACTGCGTACCCAGTGCACAGCCACAGACCATGTCAGAGCAGCACCGCCCTGCCTAAACACAGCTGATCCTGCATAAAAGGCAGAGGTTGGTGGTCAGTTGTCACAGCCAATCCTTCCAAGTAGGTGGTGTTAGTTAGTTTTCTAACTAACCAACTAACTAGCTGACTGACCTGAGTAAATCCCTCCCACTGACCTGCCAACAGTAATTGAGGCTCAAGTACCAGAGGAGGATGTACTCAGCCCACACAAAGGGTGCACCTTGAGTACCCAGCTTAGGTAATAGGGGAGGTTGTGCCACTGGACTCTACAGGACACCTACTACATTAGGTCACATTACCAAGTCAGGGAGTCATAGCAGCTCTATCTAATACATAGAAACAAACACAGGGAGGCTGCCAACATGAGGAGACAAGGAAACATGGCCCAGATGAAAGAACATATCAAAACTCCAGAAAAAGAGCTAAACAAAATGGAGATAAGCAATCTATCACATTCAGAGTTCAAAACACTGGTTATAAGGATGCTCAAGGAACTTAGTATGGACCTCAACAGCATTAAAAAGATCCAGTCAGAAATGAAGGATACACTAATTGAAAAAAAGAACAATTTACAGGGAAAAGACAGTAGAGTGGATGAAGCTGAGAATCAAAGCAATGATTTGGAACATGAAGCAAAAAACAACCAATCAGAACAAGAAGAAAAAATAATCCATAAAAAAAACAAGGATAGTGTAAACAGCCTCCAGGAAAACTTCAATCTGTTCAGCATTCAAACCATAGGGGTGCTAAAAGGAGAAAAGAAAGAGCAAGAAATTGGAAATCTAGCTGAAAAAATAATGAAAGAAAACTTCCCTAGTTTGGCGAAGGAAATAGACATGCAAATCCAGGAAGCACAGAGAGTCCCACACAAAATAGATGCAAAGAGGCCCACTCCAAGACACATCATAATTAAAATGCCAAAAGTTAAAGATAAAGAGAGAATCTTAAATGCAGCAAGAGAAAAGCAGTTAGCTCCTAAGGGGCATCCCCATAAGACTGTCAGCTGATTTTTCAAAAGAAACTTTGCAGGCTAGAAGGGATTGTGAAGAAATATTCATTTTTTCCCTCCTTATCAGACCACCAATTGCAAGAAATATTCAAAGTCATGAAAAGCAGGGACCTATAGCCAAGATTGCTCTACCCAGCAAAGATATCATTTAGAATCAAAGGGCAGATAAAGAACTTCCCAGACAAGGAAAAACTAAAGGAGTTCATCATCACCTAATCATTATTATATGAAATGTTAAAGGGACTTATTTAAGAAAAATAAGATCAAAACTATGAACAATAAAATAGCAAAAAAATACCTATCTATCAACAATTCAATCTAAAAATCTAAGCAAACAAGAACAGAGACAGAATCAAGGAAACGGAGAGTGTTTTGATGGTTGCCAGAGGGAGGGGAGTGTAGGGGAATTGGTGAAGAGGTGAGGGGATTAAGAAGTACAAATAAGTAGTTCAGGAATAGTCATGGGCATATAAAGTACAGCATAGGAAATGCAGTAGCCAAAGAATCTATGCATGACTCATGGACATGAGCAATGGTGTAAGGATTGCCTGAGGGAGGGGGGTTGCTTGGTGGAGGAGGGCAAGAGGGGGAGAATTAGGACAACTGTAATACCATAATCAATAAAATATAACTTAACAAAAGAATGATAAAAATACTACTGGACTCATTTTAAGAAGTGAATATAACCTTGATAACAACCAGATCAAATGAAAAAATAAAATTATTTAATTTCACTTATATATAGAGAGAGAGAGTTGCAACTATCTGATAAAATATATTAATAAACCAAACTCGCTGAAGTTGAAAAATATATACTGGTCAAGTTAGTTCATTTCAGAAATGCGAAGTTGGTTTACTATTAGAGAATCTATTAATAAAAATCAGGACATTAGCAGAATAAGAGAGAAAAGACATCTGACACAGAAAGAACATGGACTATGAAAAACAGTAAGATGGCTGATTTCAGGAAGATGGAGGAAGAGTGAATGGAAGTCACACTAACCTCCTCCCACAACCAATCTGGAATTACAACTAAATTGTGGAGAAGTCACCCAGAACAAACAACTGAGCAATAGCAAGAGAGAAGCCCTATAACCTAGGGCAGACAGAAGAATCATCTTTAGCACTAACTGACTGGTAAGGAGTGCGGTGGAGACTCAAGAGGACTGGCTGGGCTCCCACAGACGGTGGAGCCAGAGGGATAATTGAGCAGCTGGTTGGAGCCCCTTGAGAAGAATGGGGTCTAAACCCTAAGCTGGGATCCCCAGCTGAGAGCACCAGAGCCCCAAAAGTACACGGAAAACAAGCAGCAGCAAGCAGCAGGGTTGCTCTCTGCCAAAGGTGGATGGCTGGAGACACAAAGAGACATTTAAAGACCCCACACACAAATTTTCATTTGCAGCCACTTACCTGGGTTCCAGCAAAGGTGGCAGGCAGAGCAGGCTGGAGACATCTGAGGAGAGACTGGAGACGAAGGCTTTGGGAATAGAACTGAGAGAGTAGATGCTGGGATCCCAGTGCTGAGTCATCACCCCTACGGCAGCAGCCATCCTGCTCTGACTGACCACTCCCTTCCCAGCAGCAGCAGCCTGAGAGGAAACAATAGCCCCAATCCCAGAAGGGACTCTGCCCTGCCCTATGGTGCTTAAACCTGACTGCAACGTGCAGAGTGACCAGATTAACAATGGAAGGAGACAGCCACTGACCATAGATCCCTGTAATTCTTGAACTGGCTGCCTAAGGTCATGTGGGGCAACATCTGACATCACCTGAGGCAGATCCAGAAAGAAAAACACAGTGGTAAATACTAGAGGCTACTGAGATGAAATCCACTGTGGTCTTCTCCATGATTTGAGATATTTTATTTCCTGCATAGCTTTTTAACATTCATTTCTTGTCTAGCAAGTTTGTGCATATTAAATCACTAGATTTTATACTATATTTTATTTCAATTCACATATTTTGTCCCTTCCTTCTCCTACCCCATTTTACCTTCTTCTTTCCTCTCATTATTTTCATTTTAAATTTTGTTTTCTCTCTTGCTACAACTTGTCTCCATCCCATACTCTTACTATTTCTCTGCCATCCAGACACACAAAACTGATTTTCCTGTTAATGGTTATCCCACATCCTTTTTCCCTGCTCTTAAAATGCCCATGTTCTGTCTCTCCACCTTTAGCGATCTTTGCTAATTGATTGTGAGTAGGGTAGTTGTTGCATTTTTTTCAATTTTATCTCTAGATCTTCACTAATTCTGTACTTCAAATATCAAATTTTACTGGTCCCTTCTCTTACTCATTTTTTCATCTCAAATTTTTAATTTTGCCCTCTCTTAACCAGATCTTTTTTCTTTTTTATTTTTCTTCTATTTCTCTTTCATCCTGCCTTGTTTTCTTTATTCTCCTTCCCCCCACCATTCATCTCAAATTTTAATTTTTCCCTGTCTTAGCCTGGTTTTTGTTCCTCATTCCTAATATTCCTTGTCCCTCTATCATTTCAAAATCACTTCCCATTCCTCTAGACATCTCTTAAGCTTTTCTTTTTTCCCTCTTATTCCCATACCACCTATATTTATTTCAGCTCATTTGTTGCTGATAGTGCTGTGGTGGATCTCTCTCCAATTTGGCTCCCATATTTTTATTTTTTTATTTGCTTTTTCCTTCCTTTTGCTTTCTCTCTCTTACTTTATTTTATTTTATTTTCTGTTTAAACCTAATACTATATGCTTCCCTTCTCATACTCTATTCCACATTCTTCATTCCCCTTTTTTAAAGATTTTTATTTATTTATTTTTAGAGAGAGGAAAGAAGGAAAAAAGAGAGGGAGAGAAACATCAATGTGTGGTTGCCTCTCATGGACCCCCTACTGTGGACCTGGCCTGCAACCCAGGCACGTGCCCTAGACTGGGAATCTAACCTGTGACCCTTTGGTTCTCAGGCCGGCACTCAATCCACTGAGCTACACCAGCCAGAGGTCTTCATTCCCTTTTTTATTCATGATGTAAATTTTACTTTCTCTCTTCACATTGCTCTGACTCTCAACTCTTATTAGTGCTCCTCCCTCCACCCTCTCAAAATCATTTTTCTTTCAATAAGTCATCTCATATTCACTCTCCTTTCTTAAAATAGTCTTAATCTCTTTACACCCCTATTAATACTGGTTCATTTGCTATTGATAGTGAGATTGCATGTGGAGTCATTTTTGCAGGTGTGGGTTTGTTTCCTGGGCTTTGTGGTTTTGTTCAGGCAGCACCTGTGCAACAGCACACAAGATGTGGTAGGTGGAGTGACCCTCAGTCAACCAGCTGGAGGGAAGGACCCACCAAAGAAAGACCTGACTACAATCAAAACACAATTACATCCAGAGAACCAGCATAAACAACATAAAGGACATCCCAAGAGCATCAAGTTTAGGAGATCAAGGAGACTGCACCATTGAATCTCACAGGTGTCCTGCTATAGAAGTTCACACTGCAAAGTCAAGAAGTCAAAACAAATCAATTTAAGAAACAGAAGCAAACAAGAAGAGTCTCACAAACAATGGGAAGACAAAGAAACAACCCCCAATTGAAAGGAAAGGAGGAAGCCTCAGAAAGAATGCTAACTGAAATAGAGGCAAGTAAACTATCAGATATTGAGTTCAAAGCTATGGCTATAAGGAAGCTAAGTGAGCTCACAGAGAATTACCAAAAACTACAGGGAAACTATGAGAAACTTACTGCAAAATATATCAGCATGAAAAAAGACATAGAAACAATCAACAAGGGCCAAGAGGACATGAAGAATACAATTTCTGAATTGAAGAACATAGTAGAAGGAATCAAAAAGCAGGCTCAATGAAGCAAAGGGTCAAATCAGTGAGCTGGAGGACAAAGTAGAAAAAACTCCCAGAAAGAGCAAGAAAAGGAAAAGAGACTCAGAAAGAATGAAGAGGGGTTAAGGGAGTTGCAGGACAACATGAAATGGAATAATATCCATATAATAGGGATACCAGAAGGAGAAGAGGAAGAGCAAGGGATAGAAAACCTGTTTGAAAAAGTAATGATGGAAAACTTCCCTAATTTGATGAGAGAAAAAGTCACACAAGTCCAGGAAGCACAGATGGTCCCAATGAAGAGGAAACCAAACAAGCCCACTTCAAGGCACATCATAATTAAAATGGCTAGCAGCTAACTTCTCAACAGAAGCACTAGAAGCCAGAAGGAAATGGCAAGAAACATTCCAAGTAATGAAAAGCAAAGTCCTGCAACCAAGACTACTCTACCCAGCAAGACTCTCAATTAAAATGGAAGGTGAAATAAGGAGCTTCCTGGACAAAATAAGGCTAAAAGAATACACCTCCATGAAACCAGCATTACAGATATGCTAAAGGGACTGCTTTAAGAAGAGGAAGAAAAAGAGAGAGAGAGAGGAACACAGGTACAAACAGGTAAAATGGCAATAAAAAAGTACCTATCAAAATAACCTGAAATGTAAATGAATTAAATGCTCCAATCAAAACACATAAGGTGGTTGAATGGATAAGAAAACAAGACCCACACATAGGCTGCCTACAAGAGACCCACCTCAGAACAGAAGATCCACAAAGACTGAAAGTGAAGAGTTGGAAAAAATATTCCAAGCAAACAGATGGGGGAAAAAAAGCCAGGGTAGCAATGCTTATGTCAGACAAAATAGACTTCAAAATAAGTACCATAAAAAGAGACACAGAAGGACACTTCATAATACTCAAGAGAAGAATCCATCAAAAAGACATAAAAAACATAAATATTGTAAACATATATGTACCCAACATATGAGCATTCAAATATATAAGGAAAATCTTGGAGGACTTCAAGAAAGATATTGACAGCAACACAATTATAGTGGGGGATTTTAACACCCCACTGTCAACAATGGATAGATCTTCCAAACAAAATATCAACAAGTATACTGTAGAACTGAATGATGCATTAGATCAAATAAACTTACCTGATATATACAGAACCTTTCATCCCAAAAAAGCAAAACATACATTCTTTTCAAATGCACATGGAACATTTTCAAAGACTGACCACATGATAGAACACAAAACAAGCCTCAACAAATTCAAGGAAATTGAAATCATGTCAAGCAATTTCTTGGACCACAAGGGCTTGAAACTAGAAACCAACCTCAAGGAAAAAATTCAAAAATATTCAAACTAATGGAGACTGAATAGCATGCTATTAAACAATCAATGGGTTAATGGCAATAAAGACAGACACACAGACCAATGGAATGGAATAGAGCCCAGAAATAAACCCTCACATATGTGGTCAAATTATTTTCAAAAAGGCTATCAAGACCATTCAATAGGGAAAGGACAATCTTTTCAACAAACAAAGTGGGGAAAACTGGATATCCTTATGCAAAAGAATAAAGTTGGACCCTTAGCTTACACCATAAACAAAAATTAACCCGAAATAGATTAAAAACCTAAACGTAAGAACTAACACTATAAAAGTCTTAGAAGAAAACAGTGGAGCCCTGGCCAGGTGGCTCAGCTGGTTGGCAGGTTGCCGCATACACCTAAATGTTGCGGGTTTGATCTCCAGTCAAGGCACATTCCTAGGTTTCAGGTTCTGTTGCTGGTCGGGGTACGTATGGGAGGCAACCAATCGATGTTTCAACCGATCAATGTTTCTCTCACATTGATATGTCTGTCTGTCTGTCTGTCTGTCTCTCTCTCTCTCTCTCTCTCTCTCTCCCCGAATCGAATATCTGATAAGGTATTAATATCCAAAATATATAAAGAACTCCTACAACCCAACAACAAAAAACAACCTGATTGATATTGGTGGTACTGATTCAAGGACAAGAAAATAGACACAAAATAAAGTAGCCAAAAGGGAATTTCAGTGACTGTTCTAGAGACAGACTGAATACATTTTTTATTTTTAAAATCCCCAAAATGTCATACTCTCCAGACTGGAGCCTCATGTGTGAAATCAGCACCTTCCCCTGTCCCTGCACACAGGAACTTAAAAAATATACATAACCAGAGAGACTGCTGATGGGTTAAAACCTGAAGAAGAGCTGTCCCCTTAACACCCCCAAATACCAAGATGTTCCATCACAAGGTTACAGTTCTCTAGGGCGTATTCTCTGCACTGTCCCCACCCTACCCACCCAACTCACATGCAAACCACCAAATCTAACCGCCTGTTTCCGTGTTTAAGTCAGCCCTGGCTCAGGTTCTTCCTCCCTCCCTAACCCCAGCTTCTGTCCCTTCCCTGTTGAACAGAGTTAGGGACACAAAGTATATAAACATAGGTTTGCATGTTTTAAAACTATAAACCAGTTCAATGTGCCATTTTATATATTAGGGTCCAGTGAAAGAGTAGCACAGAGAAATAGTTTCCATAGCCTCCAAGATGGTGGCATAAGTCATCACAAGGACGAAAGTTGAGGGGGAAAATCTTATTCCTGCAGTTCTGAGAATCCTGGGGTGGGACCCGTGGGAGCAGGAGGTAGAAGACTGGAAGACAGGCTGCACTGGTGTACCACACTCTGTGGCTTGTTTTTTCAGTCTAGGGTAAGAAGAGGAGGGAAAAAATGTCAGAAAATGAGGGTGCCATGATGGACCACAAAGCAGGGAGCCCTACACTGGAGAATGCAGGGCCGGCCACGGTTAAAATGAGACCGCTTAGAATACCCTCAGGGGTACTCCCTTCTCAGTGTTCCCACCCAGCTGTCAAACATGGGCTCTCCCATCCCTTAACACCACCCCTCCTCCCCTCTCCCCCAGCCTCCTAACCCTGCCATTTCCCTAAACCTAACCCGCATCAACACTCCCACCCCAAATCTGTTTAAACAGCAGCACCATGGGGCTCAGGCTGGGAATCTAAGCCTCCCATGGTGCCAGATGCCAACGTGGAGGGGGAGATGAAATGTGAATGGCTGAGCAGTTCCACCCCAGCTTTCTCATGCCACGGTGTTTGGGGACATTCCAAGATAAGCGAAGTCTAATGTGCAATGGAATTCGAATCATAAACCCTTTTTCATGTAGTATTAATAATCCTGAAAAAATGGTAGTTTATTTATTTTTACCCTCATTCGAGGACATGACTACTGATTTTTTTTTTTTTTTTAAGAGAGAGGAGAAAGGAGGGAGAGAAATATTGAGATTGGCTGCCTCTGGCACATGCTCCAAATGGGGACCTGAACCCACAACCCAGCCATGTGCCCTGACCGGGAATAGAACCTGCAGCCTTTCACTTTTACTGGAGGACACTCCAACCAACTAAGCCACACCAACCAGGGTAAAAATGGTAGATTAATTTAGAATAAATGATTTCCTCTTTCTCTGCAAATATTTACAATTCTGTGTAAGATCACAAAATGATAGCGGGAACAATTTATCAAACAGGTGTGTGTGTGTACCTGTATATACACATAATTTTGAGTGCAAAAATTACTTATGTGAGCAATAGGTACACCTACACGATAAGCTGACACAATAAGCTCACGTGATATAATATACCCATCCTGCAACAGTATGGCCATCCCCTCACCATGCACCTTTTTAGGATGCGGCTTCATTTTCCTTTATGGGCCATGCACACGTTGTGAACAATTCCAAGATAGATCTTTGAGTCTCTGGGCTTACTAAGAGGGGAAAAATAACAGAAACAGAGGCATTATTAATTACTGAATGCTGGTCAATGATCCTTCTCACATGGAGTTGAGAAATGGGATCCATTTGGTCAAGGTTCCCATAGATTTAGCTGAATTACAAAAATTTAGAAAGTGTGAAATTGTCACTTTATTACACAACATCCAAATACCATTGTATTTGTTTTCTGTTGCCATTGCATCTAATTATCACAAACTAAGTGGCTTAAACAACCTGAACTTATTTTCCTACAATTCTGGCAGTCAGAAGTCAGAAATCATTTTGAAGCAGGGCGGGTTTCTTCAAGAAGCTCTAGGGAAGAATCTGTTTCGTTGCTTTTTCTGGCCCCCAGAGACCAGGTACGTGGCTGGCTAATCTCACGGCCCCTTCCTCCGTCTCCAAAGCCAGCAGCGGAGCGCTCCTCTCCTCTCTGACCCTCCCACAGTGACGACTGGGACTGTGTTGAGCCCACCCGGATAATCCAGAACAATCTCCCTATTTCAGAGCAAATGTGCAAAATTCCTTTTGAATGTAAGGTAACACACTCATAGGTGGCAGGGACTAGGATGCAAACACCTTTAGGTTCCATGATTCTATTTACCACATCAACATTCAGTAATGTCACCATTGATTTCATCAGAAAACTCTGCAGATTAAGAAGTTGTCATACTCGTCATAGCAGATATAAATTTCCCAAGATTATAGTCTTTTTTAAATCCTCACTTGAGGATATATTTATTGATTTGAGAGAGAGAGAGAAACATCAAATCTATTCGCACCCCGACCAGGGACTGAATCCACAACTTTCTGATGTATGAGACAACGCTCCAAACAACTGAGCCACCTAGCCAGGGCCCAAGATTATCATCTTCACGTGAAAGCTCAAATTTTATCATTGGCAACAAATACGGTCAGTTGTTTTACTTGAAATGACAAGTCCACTCCTTTCATTTTTAATCAAATGTCTACAAAATACCTGTTTGAATAACCACAAATTCTGTCTTTTGAGTTAAATGGAATTCCACGTGAATTCAAGGGTAGAGAAAACAAAGTCTTCTGCTTCATCGAGGACAAGTTCAAGGAAAGCCGGCACTGAGAGCGCCAGGCAGTGAAGAGTCTGTAGCACCGGTCTGTTGCCTCTATTTGTCCAAAGGTCCCAGTGGTTTTACCCACCATTGCTTCTCACTAGCAGCGCATACACCACCAGAGTGGAAAAGAGAAAGTGATAGTATTGTTACAAACGTAGTTTGATATCATGGATCCCCTGGAAAGGGGAACAGAAACCTACTCTCTCTCCCCACAGGGATCCTAGGACCGAAGTTTGAGAATTGCTGTTTTCAGGAAATGGAACCCACCTGCAGAGGGCAGCAGGTACAGCAGCATTTTCCAATTCGTATTGGCCATGATTTAGGAAAGTTATTTCATGATAAATTTTAAATTATGCCTTTAAATCTCAAAGAGAACAATTATTTTCAGAAAATATTTTAAAATATACAGGAGAATTATAGGAAACAAGTGTTACTTAAGCTCGTAACTCAGTTATACAAGAACTTTTTTTTGAAAGAGAGAGGAAGGAGAGAGATTGGTTGCTCCACTTATTGGTGCATTCCCTGGTTGATCCTTGTGTGTCCCCTGACCTGGGATCGAACCCTCAACCTTGGTGTATGTGGACGATGCTCTAACCAATTGAGCTACTCAGCCAGGGCACAAGAATTCTTAAAACGTGAAAATTCTCATTGATAAAGTGTAGGCAAACAGGCATTCAGACACTTGTGAGAGACCTAGTTCAGCCTATTTATAGGAAATTAGAGAATATGTATTAAAAGCCAGAAACTTATACCATTTGACCCAAGAATCCTACTCCAAGTAATTTTTCTTTCAGAATGAATGAGAGCTAGTCATGAAGCTTAATGTAAAAGGAAGACATGGTAGCATTATTGAAACAATGACTAGATATTAATAATCTAAAGACCAGGCCAAACAATATGAGGATGAATCAATTACTTATGGAGCACCCATAACATAGTATATCATAGTCTTTAAGCTGCTTGGAAGATTATTAAAGATGAGAACATTCTCCCAAGTATGGTAAAGTAATGAGGATATTCTTTCTATTATGTGTGTTTTATTTATTTATTTTTAGAGAGAGGGGAAAGGAGGGAGAAAGAGAGAGAGAAACATCAATGTGTGGTTGCCTTTCACATGGAAATGTAGCAGTGAATGAGCTCAACAGAGGCGGACGTGCTAAAAAATGACAAATTAATCAACGAACAAGATACCTTAAAGTACTGATAAATGCTAGTAAAAAATGAGAAAGAAAACAAAGAAATATTCAACAAATATTTGTGGGTTTTTTTTAATCTTTAATTGATTTTAGAGAGAGAGGGAGAGAGAGAGAAAGAAGCATCAGCTTGTTGCTCCACCTACCCCTGCATTCATTGGCTGATTCCTGAATGTACTGTGCCGGGAACCAAACCTGCAGCCTTGGCCTGTTGGGATGGCACTCTAGCCAACTGAGCTACCTGGCCGGGCTGACTATTTGACTATTGAACGAACTAGTGAATACATAAATGGCATTGCCAAAGCTCTGGTCTGAGTGTAACAGTGGAAGCACCCCTGGCAGGCCTGGAGGAAGGAGGCTGTCAGCGGAAGCTGGTTGGCAAGGAAAGGAAGAGGGATTCAGTCATACAGCTCGTTCCGTGTGGTGATGGCAGAGATTCCGGGAGAACTGACAAGTGTGAAGATGAACTTTCATGTTCACCGTCATGCATACGTGTACACTCATATCTGGTGTGATCAAGAATGAAAGCATTTCCACCAGACAAGAAAGAAACCCAAGTGAGTATGGAGTGGCCCTTCCAAAACAGAGGGGGCCGCTTGGCCTGCATCCCATCTGGGCAAACTGCCTGGCCCACCGAAGGCACACAATGGGCCGTTCCTGTGTCTGCAACGCTATTCCCTGCTCTGTGGAAGTGGGCTTCTGCCTGATGCTTGGTCTGCCTTGATTTAGGAAAAGTATCCTAGAGGGAGACCTTCCTGGGCAAGGTGATCTCATTACATGGACGGTGTAGCAAGAACAAGTGGGTATCATGACAGAGCCTGTTCCTGAGTCTGTGCTGGAACCGGCTGGGAGCCTTGACACGCCGGTACCTGCCCAACCCTCCTGGCATGCGGGGCGCTGGACAGTGTGTTCTGGGCGAATCCCTCACCCTTTCTCTTCTCATTTCCACCACAGGCCTTAAAGTGTGGGCACATTCCTCAACCGAGGCCTCCAACCTGATGAGATTGACGAGACAAGCTCGGCGCAGATGGAGGCCACGTTCCAGTCGCTGCGCCACCCTGACCCATTCTTACTCAGCACTCTCTCGGCCAGACCCTCACAGACAGCTAGTGACAGGGTCGTCTGGCCCAGGGTGGCCCAGGCTGCGGTTGAAATCTCCACATGCAGTGGGGCCTCCCCCTGCCCAGAACACAGCGTAAAAAGTTAAAAATTTCCCATACAACGCCAGTCCGGAGAAAATACCATGTCTCTAGCCTTTTGTTGCTAGGATAGCACACATTACTCGAAATAGAACTCTGGATCTTGTATATGAAAACATGCTGGGAATGCTTGACTGCCAAAGTGGACAAGTTGAACCTCAATCTCGAAAATCAAAGTTGACATCTTTTGAGGAAAACACCAAGAAATTACCCCACCCAAGAAAACAAAGGTGTGATCTGGCCACCTGTCCTAGCAGGCCCCAAAGTGTTTGGTTTAGCAGAAAGTACCTTAACATCACCGAATCTGCCAAAAGTGTGTGACTATCCAGCCAAAACCACGTGTCTGTGTGACTTCAGACTTAAAAGGCCAGGCTCGCATTTGTCAGCGCTGCAGGAAGTATTCTTTCCCAAACCCCGCCCCCAACGCCATACATCTCCTACCTCCCCACCGAAGGCCTACCTTCCCAACCTCCTCGTTTCTTCCAGAAGCGCCATAATTTCGGCAGCAGGCTAGGCATGGGGGATGAAGACCAACACTGGGAATGAGTTAAGTGAGGAGGCTATAATTAGCTTGAAGTCATCCTAGAAAAGGCTTAAACTAAAGGATCACTCCCTGAATATGAATATGAATTATGAGAAGGAGCAAGCTAACACTCCCAAGTCCTTTTGCAGATGGGAACATAGCCCCAGCTTGCATGTGGAATTGCTCGAGGTCAGCCAAAATTTAGTTCCCAAATAGACCCCGCTGATGTCCCTGAACATAACTCATTTCCCCCAACAACTAACATTCAGTCCTCCCTTTGAATGAAGTGTTTGGGCTGAGGAGAGGGTGCTATGAAAGAATATACAAATTCCATAGTTAGAAAATAAAGTACTTAAATTTATACACAAAAGGACAAGAGTACTTTTTTTTAAAGGTTTATTTTATTCTGCCCTGGCCGGTGTGGCTCAGTTGTTTGGGTATTGTCCTGCAAAGCAAAAGGTCACTGGTTCAATTCCCACTCAGGCTACATGCCTGGGTTGTGGGCCTGGTTCCCAGCTGGGGGCGTGCAGGAAGCAGCCAATCCATGTTTCACTCCCTTTCTCTCCCCCTACCTTCCCCTCTCTCTAAATAAACAAATAAAATCTTTTTTTTAAGGTTTATTGTATTCTCATTCAAGAGAGAGGGAAAGGGAGAAAGAAACATCTATTCCAGAGAAAAACACCAATCAGCTGCCTCCTGTACACATTCCCAACCAGGCATCGATCCCACAACCTGGGGCCACACCCTGACCAGGAGTCACAGAGGGAACCGGCAACCTTGGTTATGGGACAATGCTCCAACCAACGATTCACGCTGGCCAGGGCCAATAGTACTTTTTCATGGGAGGCAGAACTGCTGACGAGGTCTCTCTGAAAGCCATCCAGAGAAAGCCATCGGAAAGTGGTAATTCAATGAACACATAAAATTAAGCTTGAAAAAAGGTAACTTTATTTGATTGTTTTTTCAAATCATATATATACATATTTCTCACCTGAGGACATTTTTTTCACTGCTGTTGCTCTTTTAGAGAGAGGAACATCTATGTGAGAAATATTGATTGGTTGCCTCCAGTATGCACCCAGACCCGGGATCATGGGTGCCTGGACCAGGGATTGAACCCACAACCTATACATGTGCCTGATGGAGAATCAAACCTTCAACCCTTCATTTATGAGACAACACTCCAACTGAGTGAGCCACACCAACCAGGGCAAGAAAATGAATTCTTTCTAGCCCTGACTGGTGTGGCTCAGTGGGTTGGGCACCATCTCACAAACCGAAGTGCCGCCAGTGCGATTCCCAGCCAGGGCGCATGCCTGAGTTGCAGGCCAGGTCCCCGGCTGGGGGAATGAGAGGGGCAACTGACTGATGTTTCTCTCTCCTTCTCTTTTTCCCTCCATTCCCATCTTCCTAAAAATAAATAAATATTGGGCTGGCCAAAAAATCCATGTGGTTTTTTTCCTGTAAAAGACACATTTTTCATTTCACCAATGACTTTATTGATTTGGAGATTGAGTATGTCAGCTATCTCCCACTATTGGCTTCTAGTGAGTGGGTAGAGACTAGGGGGACTGATAAACATCTTCCAATGCATAAGACAGCCCCAGGATCATTTGGCCAAAATGTCAATAGTACCAAGAAACTTCGCAAACCATTTTTGACACATCCGATCAGTCACACCGCCTTCTTCATACACTGCACAAATCTTTTTTTTTTGCATCAGTTGCATTTTTACATTTCTTAAAGTAATAACGCATAATACGCTGAAAATGTTGCAGATCTTCTTCCATTTTCAATATTAAAATAGCTGCACAAAAATTCACCAATTTTGATGAATTGTTTTTTGTTTTTTTTTTTGTAAATGCACACTGATATGACAGCTGTCCCAATACAATCTAACAAAATTGTTTCAAATGAAGTTAAGGACAACTAAGCACTACTAGAGCCATCGCGTGGAAAAAACTAAATGAACTTTTTGGCCAACCCAATAAAATCTTCATACCAAAACCAGTCATTGATGTTTGGCTCTTTATAATTAATGACATAGCATATTGTGAGTTTCAGGGGGAGCAAATACACGGTTGATGCTGAGAAGGGCAATGGGGAGAGGACACCTCCCTGGCTTGCAAGGCCGTTCCATTCACACCTGGACCCTCGAATCCCCACTTCAGTCATTGGGGCCCTGGCATGCCAAACCGTGTTGTTGTACTTGGGGCTGTGTGGTAGAAAGAAAATAAATTTAGGCATTTTTTTTCTTTCCTTACTTTGTATGCAAACTTTTATTAGTATTTGTTTGGTGTTCATATGCAAGCTTTATGAAAAAATGCATGCAATTCTTAATATAAGCATGAGCGTGTAAAAGCCATGTAAACATAATTCTTCTCTCAACAGTTATTCTAACCGGTTTCCCAATTAAAATCTAGAGGCACGTTTCAAGTGATTCCATTTAGGTGGCGCTCTAGAGGAAGAAAAAAAAAAATTCCCGGGAACAAAACTGCCTGCCTAGTTGAGGGGGCTGTAGGGATTGGCTGTATGAGATGCTGAATGAATCCGAGGGTGATAAAACTTTTCTACCTTGATTGTGGTATTATGATTGTGTGTTTGTCAAAACTCACAGGGATGTACTCCAAACGGTGAAATTTATTGTCTGTAAACCCAAACTTTTAAAATGGAAAGTGCTAGTCTCTAAATGTTGAATTGTCTAAATATTCCATCAGATTATATATACTTGCGGTGATTTATGGTGCTCACTGTTAAATTTTAATAATTAACATTGTTGCCTAGGAGACCTAAAACTCACTTTGAAGCAAGCTTAAGTCTAGCACCACACACTTTAGAAGGAAGGACTGCCGTCACAGGCAGAGAAAACAAACTTCCAAGATGTCTGAGTAAAGGGGGTGGTGGAGTGGGGTCGGGGGGTCACTTCGGTACCCTGAGGAAATTCCTGCAGCTACTTACACCATTTCACACCCTGTTCTACTCTTTCTCCAGATGCAAAGCTCTATCATCATTATTCTTATATTTCTGTCTCAAATGTATTTTTATGAGCAAGTTGAAATCGTGACAGAGAAAGGAGAAAACAAAAAATCTGAGGTCTTCTTCACCTCCCTGGTCACTCTCCATTTCTCATAACCATAAAGGGGCTGGTCGCTTTCAATTTCACAATGTTTCTGTCTGGCAAGGAGCCCAACCTGCAACCCACCAAACCACTTAATGCTCTCTGAACAAAAACCAAATCTGTAATAAATATGTAGCATTGTTTTGTAGGGTTCCCCCCCCACCCAAACACCGTGTTAGACAAATACTGTTAAGTCATTTTGGAACTTGCTCTTTTCACTCAACGTTGATATTTAGATGCATCCACAGTCAGCGCACCCATTCGTTTTAACTCCCATTGAATAAGTAACAAATTCAGTCTTCCTCCCACAAGATGCCTAATCCAGGCCACAGGGCAGGGTCACTGCATGCCTGGGCTGCAGTTTCTCCACACTGTTTTCTCGGAGGTGGAATTAGCACTGGACCTAAACGGACACCTGTGTCTTCTGCATCCCTAGACACTGACAAGTTCCCCTTGAAGGGGATGTACTCTACACCCCCACCAGCTGCGTAGGACGATTCCTATTTCACAACACCACTTGCTACCATTAGCCTTTCACATTTTTATCAAATGGGTGGGTATGAAATTGTATCTTACTGTTGCTTTTTTTATTTGCCTGAGTCCTAGTGCATCTGAACTGTACAAGTTACTTAACCACGTCCTTTGCATTTTTAAGTTGGGTTGTTTTCCTTACTGACTCGGGATATTTATCCTTTACTTACACCTTTATAAAGTATCTTCTCTCAGACTGAGGCTTGTTTTTCTAAATTGGTCATTGGACAGATTCTAAAAACATTTGAAAAAATAACAACTACACATATTTTGATCACATGCACGCACCTGGTTGGCAGGGTGCCCACTCCCAAATCCTGGCTGCCCTGTGGCCGCAGGAGAGGCACCAGAACTGCGAAAAGGCTCCTTACCAGTGAAATACTCCAGTGAAGAAGGGGCACCAAACCACTGCTACTCCCACCCACCAGGCAAAACTAGTCCAACGATTGCGCCTGCTGCCTGTATCTTTTCATATTGAGATTCACATACCAGAACACTCACCCACTTATTTGTAAAACCATCAACACTACCAGATTCTGGAACAGTTTATCTCAGAAAGAAACCCCAGGAGTGCTGATAATCCAAGGCTATGCATGTGGGGGTGGGGGCATGGGACACATGGGAAACTTCTGGACCTTCCTCTCAACTTGGATGTGAAACTAAAACATAGGGGGCGGGGCTGGGGAGAAGGGGGCAAAGGGGAGATAAATGGTGATGGAAGGAGACGGCTTGGGGTGGTAAGCACACAATCCCATCCGTGTACAGATGATGTGTTGTAGAAATGTGCACCTGAAGCCTATAACTTTATTAACCAATGTCACCCCAATAAATTCTATAAAAATCAATGAAATAAGAGAAAAAACCTTTTATAGCAGTTGTAAGCAGTTTATATTCATTGTGATAGTCATCAATAGCTAATTGAGACATCTTTGAAACTTTTTTCTAAAAAAAAAACAAAAAAAACTTGTAAGTCACTGCCAATTCCAAGCCCCCAGTCCCTGACAAACGCTGACCTGCTGCTGTCTCCATGTGCTTCCCTACTTTGGGTAGTTCTTGTATGTGGAGTCATGTAGTTGGCTTATTTCACTTACATTCGAGGTTCACCTGTATTGTAACATGTATTGGTACTCGATTCCCTTTTATGCCCGAATGGTAGTCCATTGCAAGGCTATATACCTGCCTGTATCCTCAGGATAAGCCTGTCCTTTCCACTTTCTGGCAACTACAAACGCTACTGCGACATTCACACACGGGTCATTGTATGGTGGTGTAAATCCTCTGGATACCATCCAGGAACGGCACTACCGGGTCTTCACTTCAAACAACCACCCAGTTGTGTTCCAGTGTTTTGTACCGTCTTACCACCCCACAATGTGTTGAGTGTTCCGACTACTCCACGTACCGTAGTTCTAAATATGGGCTGTTAACTTTTAAGGGTGACCTCAGCGGCCAGTTGCAAAGGAGTCATCACCCTTAGATTTCAGTCCTTCCAAGCTTACTCAACCTATGGCCCAGGGTGGCTATGAACGCAGCCCAACACAGAATCATAAATTTACTTAAAACCTTTTCTTTGCTCATCAGTTTTCCTGTTTGTGTATTTAACACGTGGCCCACAGACACCGAAAGGTCGGACACCCCTGCAAGAGGCTGAAGGAATGGGGGTGGGTGGGAGGGGTGGGGAGTGTCTTGAAGACATGTTGATTGTCCAGACTTTTCTTTCCTTCTTTGCATATCCCTCAACAATGGGTCCTGCCTCATTCTGTTAGCTGCTTCTCCCGAGTCTTCAGACAATTAAGGAGTAAAGACCCTTCCTTTTAAAAGACAAAAGTGCATTCACCCAACTTTTTACATAGCAGTCTCCCACAGGTCCATCTAGGGCCAGAAGAAACAGTGAAGACCGGGAAGGAAATGGAGAACGGGGATCGGAGTTCCACTGCACTCCCATCGCAAGTCTTTGTGGGCTCCGCTCTGAAGGGCCGGTCACAATTTTGAAGCTGCAGGCACAAATGGGGCAAAACCGTGTCAATGCTCCATGCCCGCATGGGTTCGGGGAAAGACCAGATGCTCCCCGTGCTGCAGGGGAAAGACCCACTGCCATCAGGACATCCATCCATTATCACAGCAGGGAAGGGACCAAGACCAGGAGAGAGCAAGAGGAAAACAGTGGCACTGCCTGCCGGCCACCTTGCTCATTTGCCACTCTTCACCCAAAGGTCAAACTCAGG
The DNA here is from genome assembly GCA_004027475.1 of Anoura caudifer. Classification (NCBI taxonomy): domain Eukaryota; kingdom Metazoa; phylum Chordata; class Mammalia; order Chiroptera; family Phyllostomidae; genus Anoura; species Anoura caudifer. Next base: position 461,247 of record PVKU01000329.1, on the reverse strand, counting down.
CTGTGGGATCAGACACAGAAAACAGGGGAGCGGAGTTGGGACAACGGTAGTTCAAATGAAAAACCAATCTGCTAACAGTGAGCTCCAAAGGAGTCTTCTTTATCCACCTGGCATCTGTGGCACGCTGCTGAATCGTTATTTACACAAATTGCTCACTACCCCAGCCAGAGTTTAGACCCCGGTTGGTCCCTGATCCCAGGCAAAGGGGTTACACACACGTGAGCACCTACAAAAGGCTAGTGCCCACTAGGGTGGTGGCCTCTGTGGGTAAATGCCGGTTGGGTGGGAAGAGGAGTGCAGCAATGGAACGAGGGACCTTTTGCTTTGCGAGACGATGCCCAACAACTGAGCACACTTGTCAGGGCAGATTATCACATTTCTGTCCCTCTAAAGGGACATCTGCTATGCAGCTCCTTGGGAGAAGGTAGGCCTGAGGCCACCAGATCTGAAATTCCCCAAGCCCAGGTTTTAAAACATCTAGGTTCTTAATAATTTCCTCCATTAACAAAAAAAAAAAAAAAAAATGCTGTATCCACCTGCTTTGAAAACGCTGCTGGCCCACCCACCTCATCGAATCCCCTTCATAAAGGCAGCACACACATCCGTATTTATTCTGGATTAAAGGATCACACAGACACATATTTCCATGGAAAAGAAACACCCTCTTGTTTATTTGATTAAACAAAAATAAAATAAGCTGCATAGGAACAATTTTAAAGTCCAAAGAGACGCCAACTTTGTTTTAAGGCTGCAGTAGCTGATACAGCATCTCCTTGCTACCTTCCCCAGCCTCCTCTGTGGACCAAGCGATACATTCAGAAGCCCGTTAGCCAACACAGGAGTTTTTGAACACTTTCCCATTGGTTCTTCACCTGCTCATTGCCCGACATGCCTGCGGCCTGCAGTGTAACATTTAAGATTTAAAAGTAAAAATCCACAGGGGGGAGGAGAACGCATCCCAAACAAACACCCACTTTAAAGGCTTGAGGGGAAACTTTTGGTCTCCCATTCTCTACTTAATTGGTGGGATCTGCCCCCACACTGTGATTCCATTTACAAGTGTCCAGAGGCAGTCAGCACCCGAGATGGGCTTGCAGGTGGCTTTCCTGGGTCACAGTTATTCTGAGGGTGCAGACTCCTTACACTTCAGGTCTGCCTTGGAAAAAAATTTTTTTAAAATAAAAGTTTTACTTAGTCTCACCAGGCAACATGCCCATGTTAATTTCTCCAATTCTGCATTTAACTTTCTCACAAAAAAAAAAAGGGGGGGGGGACAAAACAAAACAAAAAAAACTCAACTGAGTCATGTGTTCTACACTTTAAAGCATTTTGCTCACTGGGCGTGACAGCTAATGGATAACATTAAACAAGATTTATTTTTTTAAAATACTAACAACCCTCCCACCCACCCAAATATACCTAACACACTAGTTAAAAACAACACCCTTTACCCACCCACCCTCTCACCTGCATTGATTCTTAAGCGGGGGAAAAACAAGAAAAAAGAAAGAAATCTTAGCACCCTAAAAACAAGAAAACCCCAGAAGCACAAGAAACCTACAGACTCCTAGAAACATAAAGAACTATTACAGAGCTGGTTATTTAAAGAAAGTAAACACTTTGCTACACACGTTAACATTCAGTCAGTGTGCTCCCAGACAGAGCCTTAAGAAAAATACTACCTGAGCTTGTAAGTTAATACAATCATTAAAAGGAGGTCTAAGACCATGCGGAGAGACAAAACTTTTAGAACCATTACTGGTTAAATGATGATGGAAAACATCCCACCAGGCTGGCGTGTTAACCCGTAAGATCAGTTTAAAAATAGACATCATTGAGGTATCTCTTCACCATGACATTTAAAACCCAATTCACAACCATTACAGTGGTCTTAGGACCCTCTCCTAGAACCCAAACAAAAATTAACTAGGGGAAGAAAAGGTGGACAGGCAATACAGTATATCATGGTCATGTGCTTCTCAACTTTATCAAGTATTTAATAAACAAGCAGAGGAAAAGAACAACCCGTCAACATGTTACCTTTGGTAGGGGAAAAAAAATTAAAACGCAAAAACACACACTTTCCCAGTCACTGCTCGGTGAAACAGCGATTGTTGCCATGTCACGGTGATGGTGAGAGAGAGAGACCCTTGCTGGGTCCAGAAAAACTACAAATACCATCAGGAGTCTAAAGATTCTCATTCCCTTCAAATATCTGATGTTGCCAACAAGATGACCCTTAGAATTGCTCCTAAAAGGGTATGCCTGTCGGCATTCAAAATACAGATAAAATATTGTTCTCTTGAAGAGAGAAAGAGACCTAAAGGTCTTTGTTTGCAGTTAAATCCTCAAACAGGTCAGATGAACCGGTAGTTCCGTAATACTGAACAACATGGTAACAGTGTGCGTGAACAGGGAGCCAGGCTGGTAAGGGACACTTGGATTTCTGACTACATTTGCCTGAGTATAGGAATATTTGGTTTCAGAGTATCTTTTTTTCAAGGTCAAGGAAATGTTTTCTCCTGGGAGAAATCAGTTTGGGATTCACGAAAACATTTTCTTCTCGAGGTAGCTTCCCACTCCCACCCGCTCCCCGGTGGTTTAATACTATTCTGCTCAGAGACCCGTCAGATGCTGACATGAGGTAGATGACTTCTGCCGAAAGTGAGGTAGAACCAAACAAAGCAGACGGTGTGGGGTGGGGTGGGGTGGGGTGGGAGGTGGGTCCTGTGCCCCTGGCCTGCAGGAAGCTCGAGAAGGCGAACAAGCCTCGGGAGGTCGTGGCTCTGCGGTATCATCACACGCAAGTAGAAGAGCTTGACTTTTATACAGCCCCGGACTGTTGGAAACGCAAGAGTGATGTTTTCAATAAATACCCTAAACATTTTTTGGCACCATTAGATTTTTTTTTTAACAGAAAAGGGGAAAAACAAAAAAGCCTAATAACTTTGGCATTTTTTCCACTACCTACCAGAACACAGCAATCGTAAATCTCCCGGAGGGAGACGGCACACAGACACACAGTATTCTGATGCTTCAAGCCTAAGAGACCTCTCTCCTCAAATCATTAAGCTTTGGCTTAACTGGAATAAAACGGACTGAGCCAACCGCAAACTATTCTTCCAGCTCCATCACAAAGTGCCTCAAATCCGGCAAACTTTTTTGGCCCGACACATATTTTAGATTCTGTTTATGGTACCCTTGTGTTTTTCCCAAATAAGTTAGACTTAAAAGGGCATCCACCAGTCAAAAGAGTCGGCGCACCTGGGGCACTGCCCAGGGCCCTGGGCTCCAGCCAACCTGCGTGCCACCTGCCAGCCGCCACACAGCACAGGGTGAGACAGCATGGCTTCTCACAACCAAATTTACAAAGGAATGATTCTTTTTTTTTTTTTTTTTTAACAGAAGTTTAACACTTTTGAAATGTTAAGTCAGTGGCATCCAAAAGTGGTTTTTCTTTGTGCGTTACTTGGAAATCCTTTAGCCACCCCTACACCCAAACCTTTATACATATGGTGACTTTACACTTCACCTCGACACCTGACCACATCAGACATGCATGGGGACTGTTGTCTAAATATATCACATTTACTCACTAGAAGCATTTTATCCTCCTCCCTTCCAGCACCCAGGACCTTATCCTCTCTCTCACTGTGGTCAAGACTTCCCTTTTCGACCCAATTTCTACCTACCCTAGCATCACACCTCATCATAGGCAAGAGATATGCATTTAAATACACCTAATTTGAACAGCCTCACGTACATTAGGGAGTTCCAAAGGTTGGCTTTTCTCCTTTCTTTGATTTGGAGCATTCTGCATTGTCCAATAAACACACTCCAAAGTGCTTTGCACCAATCCCTGTGGGCCAGGAGTCAAGTGTGGGCGGCCACAGATGGCCAGTGTTTTAAAAACAGAAATCTTCCCCAAGGGTGACCATGCTTTGCGAATGGCAGTGACGCATCACTCTGGGTGTGGAGACGGCCCACCATGGAGGATGAAAAGGGGTAGCTCCGCCCACCTACACACTCATTTCAGGCAGAACCTACCAGCTTTTAAGCCTGCACTGGTCAGTGTATTAACTGCAAGAGCTGGTCATTTCAGTCATGTGTGGAAACCCTGGCTTTACAACCAAATCCATAGGAAAGTGTTACATCAAGCAATTTTAGTTACAGCTATTCGCCAAAAAAAAAAAAAAAAGTCCCACTCGGGACCCAGGATTGCCCCATATGCAGGAGGCTGGGAAGCAAGGGCAAGAGCAAAGATGGCGGTGGAAGTAAAGATGAAGAATCAAAGGCAGTCAGGACCTGAGGTGACGCATCCCAGCCACAACCATGACCTAGGTGTCTGAGAATGTCCCAAGAACTTTCAAGACCCAATTTCCTCAATAAAAATATTTCTTAAGCATTTAAAACCATCGTCTTTGGTGTTTAAAAGGTGATTTTTTTAGGCAGCGGTGGGAGTGAGGGAAGGAGGACCAGCACCAAGTAATTCCAAAACAAGAAAAACAATAAAAATGCTTCATTACACCAGCTCTTCACCAAAGAGCTTAGAGGTTAGGGACAAAATAAAAGGCAACTGAATAGAAAATGAGGAAGGATTCACTACTAAGTTCTTCAGTAAAAGAAAAGGCGCTTTCACAAAATGAGATTTCCTGCCACCCCCCACCCCTGTAACACAGCAGCTGAGGCAGCAGGTTAAAGGTACTTCTTTAGTGTTTTGAATACTTTACTGCAGTTCGTTAAGAAAGGAGTTTTTCCCCATTTCGGTCTTTCAGAAACCCTACAACTGAAGCCATGGGAGGGAGCAGGGAGGTGGTACATTAGGTGTCCAAACAGCTGGATGGGAAAAGCAATCTGACCGACTCGCTACACTGTCCCGGCATCTCCTTGTCTTTGGGGATGACAAAAACAAATTGCTTCACTCGTCAGTTTATTCTGTTCGTTTAAAACTACATCTTCATTGCAAAAGGAATTTCTTTGAAATGCAGGAACAGAATGTGATCTGTTGGTCTTTCTGGTCAAACAAGAGCTCTTCCTGTCAGCCCCCCCGCCTTCTGAGAACCTGTCCTTGTCTTGAGCTGTGCAATTCTCACATTTGGTTCTTCTTTCAGTATTTGTGGGAAATGCAGGGGACCCACATGGGTTCTGACAGGCAGGGTATTAGCTCCACTGAATTTTCACTGAAAAGACAAACAGTGCCCGGAAGCACAAGGTTTGTACCCAAGTCCAGGTTACAACAAACCAACCCTGTAAAGTGACAGATGCCATCCCACAGTTCTGCAGTGGGAGCCTGGCTTAAATGTTCCTTCTTTGGTACCGAGATACAGGTTTAACAAAAAGATATCCATTACGTCCTACGTTTCCAGTTGGTGGCAATTGAGTTTGTAAATCCTTTACATTCAAAGGCCTGAGGGGGAGGGGCGGGGGGTGTTAACCATGAGGTCCTACAGCATGGCTCCAGAGCAGACCCCTCTGTGAAGAGACCCGCGCACAGAGCGCAGGCTTGGGCTGTTCTACCCATTTGACTTTCACAAACAGTCTATTTCCCTGAACTTCCAAGGCAGGAAAAAAAATTGTGCTTTTAGAAGTAAAAGTTCATTCCTTTGCCTACTCTTCTTAGGAGAGGAAATGCCTCCGTTAGCAGAAGGCCATCCAGGCTAGGGTCAGGGACTGACCCCCACCCTCCTGCAGAGTCCGGAAGAGTTTGGAGGTGACTTCTTTCTTTCTCATGCTCCCAACTGACTCCCTCAGCACACGCGTGGCTGCCCACTCTCGTCCGCACGCCGGGCCGTGTCCGGAAGCCCTCTTTCTGAGGACGAGGCACGCTTTGTTCTTTCTTTCACTTCACTCTTTTATAAGCAACAGCAACTTAACTTTTGAGAATGAGATTAGTAAAAAACCTGAACTACCTTTATTATTTTTAGACACTAAAGTATGCAAAGAAAGGTTCGTTGGGAGGAGGTGTGTCATCTTCGGCTTCACTAATCTGGTGTAAGATGGCTTCACACACACACCCCTCCCTCCCTTAAAAGAAACAAAGATCCCATACCCTAAAATAAGAACAGTTTGCTTTTCTTGGCTAGCAAGCTATAGCCACTTCTAGGAACAAGAAAAGATGCTGAGGAGGAAGATAAACACGCTGAGGTATAAAAGGAGAACATAGGAACGTTCTCTGTTGCAGCATTAAAAAAAAAAAGATTTTTTCAAAAAGATCAAGATCACAATACGCAATCTAACCCCATAAACACAGTATTCTCAAGAACACAAATAATCTATAATTAAGCATTTAAAATCCTATTTTTCCATTTTAAACTTTTTTGTGTTTTTTCTTAGTAGTTTTTTTCATGTTTCCTTGGCTCAATCTACAGAATATTAGCCCACCACACATATCCAGTGCCCTCCCAGTCAGAGACGCTAGGCCTGTGCATGTCACGCCCCACGGAGGGAAGAGGGAACGTGAACTCCACTGAGCGAGGGTGCGAGGCGGGCAGAGGACCTGCTGGAGAAGGAAATGTGAAGAGTGATGAGGTAGATAGAAATTATCACTTCACAGGCTCAATCCCTGCAGAAAAGATAAGTACATTCATCTGTAAAAAAATAAAGATGAGGTAGGACTTAAGTAATGTTGTACTTTTCTTGTTCTCTTTAAGCAAAAGAAAAAAAGAAATTTCCCTGAGACTGTTTCTTCTTTGAAATTCAAAAGGGAAAGGGAGGGGAGGGGGAGAGAGCGAGAGAGCAAGAGAGAAGGAGAGAGACATGCACACCCCAAACACAGAAGCCTAGAAAACGTGATTAGAAGATGAGGATTCGATTGTTGCCAAAGTCGACCACGACGATCATCCCCTCCGGGGTGACGGCGATGCCGGAAGGGCGGTCCATCTGCCCGAAGCCACTGCCCTGAGAGCCGAACTTGCACAGGAAGGTGCCATTGGACTCGAACATCTGCACCCGGTGGTTCCTGGAGTCGGCCACGATGATGCGCCCCTCCTGATCCACGGCCACACCCTGAGGGCGCAGGAACTGCCCGTTGCCAGTGCCTTCTGAGCCCAGAAAGCGTGCCGACTGGCAATCGGGATGAATGACCAGGAGCCGGTGGTTGTTGAAATCGGTGACTACCAAGTGGCCCTCATGGTTGAAGGCCACGCCCCGAGGGGAGTCAAAGTGCTTCCAGAGAGCCCCCTCGAAGCCGTACTTATTCAGGAAGACTCCATCAGGCCCGAACAGCTGGATGCGGTGGTTCCGAGTGTCAGAGACCAGGATCTTGCCCTCAGGATTCACTGCCACATCCCAAGGGTAGTTGAACTGCCCGTTCTTGGTTCCTTTCTCGCCGAACTTGAGGAGGAACTGGCCCTCGAAGGTGAAGATCTGGATTCGATGATTGTCCTTGTCAGCTACAACGATCCTGCGGGAGGCGTCACAGGCCACCCCAGCAGGCCGGTCGAACTGGCCAGGCCGGGAGCCCAGGGTGCCGAATTTGTGGTGGAAGGTGCCACAGGGCTTGAACACCTGGATGCGGTTGTTGCTGCGGTCGGCGACGACAATGTAGCCCTCCTTGTCCACACTCACGCCCCAAGGGCGGCAGAGTTTGCCGTCACTGTCGCCCTCGCTGCCAAAGCTCAGGCCGGGCAGCCCGATGCCCACATAGCTTCGGCCCGACTTGACCACAACCTTGAAGGGGCTGTTCTCGATGTGCTGGTTGCACATGGTGACTGACACCAGGTGCTCGCCCTCCAGCTGGGGCCGGTAGCTCACCATGTAAGTCCCATTCTGCTGATCACTCACTTCTGCCCCAAAAATGTTGCCATCAGGGCCCAGGACCACAGCCGACATCACGTCGCCTCCTGAGAGACGAGGCTCCCCATCATGGTCGTAGCCAATGACAGTGAAGGTGGCCACTTTACCCTGGAGGGCCCGCTTGAGGCCATCGCCTGTGGCCTTGGTGAGCGGTGCAAAGGACCCACTGCTGACGAAGCCAAAGGACTTGACGGCGAGGTACAGCGCCTGGTCGGGGGGCGTGAACATGATCCTGTCGTCCTCCTGGGGCTGCAGGAGGCTGCGCAAGGTCTTCAGCTCCTGCACCTGGGCCAGCATGCGGTCTCGGGCCAGCAGGACGTCCAGCGCCCTCCCCTCCTCCAGGACCTGCTGGACGGCACTGATGGTGCTCTCGAGCTTGTTGAGGTTCTGCCGCAGCTTCTCCACCTGCAGGTACAGAGACTTGGCCTTCACCTGGCGGATCTTCTCCACCTGCAGGAAAAGGCAAGAATAGGGAGAGAGGACAGAGGCTTAGAACCGAGCCCAGAAAACACACCCCCTGACCTGAGTCAGGGGGAAGCCTCAGACAAACCCGTGCTGAGGACTGATGATCCACAGACGCAAGTGGCCTGCACTCCCAACACACAGCAGAATCCAAAGGCAGGGGAAGGACTGAGGAACAGCTCCAGACACAGGTGACTGGAGAGACACAACAGCCAGGTGTGGACAGCTAAGTGTGGCGAGTGATCCTGCACTGGGGGAGGGGCCACTAAAGTTACTGTTAGTGAAATCTGACTATTGCCGGAGGATTCTGTACTGGTACAGAATCGAGAGCAAAACTCTTGATTTTAATTAACTGTGATCAGTCAAGAGAATGTCCTCGCTCAGAGGAAGTAAACAGTTTAGAATTTAGAAAAATGAGGCAAAATGTAGGGTGATTGGTCAATCTCGGTAAAAGATATAATATGGAGTTCTTATTATTAACACCTGCAACTTTTCCGTGACGTTAGAAATTAAATAAAATAAAAATGAAAGTTAAGAACCGACACCTAACCACTGTTTACTGACTACCTACTTTGTGCCAGGCATGGGGACACCGAATGACCAATAAACAGAAAATATGGTCCTTGCCCTCACACGCAGAGAAACACTGTAGGCCAAGTTCAGGTGATGCTGGGGGTCGGAGAGCAGAAGCAGGGCAGGCGTGCTGACAGTGCCCAGGGAGGCCGAACGTAGAGTGATGGGGGCGGAGGAAAAAGCAAGCACAAAGACCTTGGAGGCGGGTGCTGGGCTTGGAATGTCAATAAAACTACAGTTGTATGTAGGGAGCATGTGAATAGAGATGTAGGTTCCTTTTCTAAAAAAATTTTTTAAAAGATTTTAGTTATGTACTGTTTAGAGAGAGAGAAAGGGAGGGAGAAAGAAAGAGTGAAGCATCAACACGCAAGAAACACATCAGTAAGTTGGCTCTCACATGCCCCCAAATGGGGACCTCGCCTGTAATCCAGGCATGTGCCCTGACTGGGAATCGAATTGGTGATCTTTTGGTTCGTGGGCTGGGGCTCATTCCACTGAGCCACACCAGCCAGGGCAGATGTGTGTTCTTATATAAGCTATGCGGACCATGCACTGGAGAGACAGGTGAGGAAGGAGAGCGCAGCGATCAACCCCGGTGAGGGGTGACGGCACCTTAGTCAAAGGAGGTGGCTGTGAAGGGGACAGAGAAGCGGCAGAAAGGATGCCAGAGGCAGAACCAGCAGGACTTCCCGTTGACTAGCTAGTCTCCCACCCTCAAAAGACTGACTTTTCTTTCTTTCTTTTTTTACATTTTATTTGTTTTTAGAGAGGAGAAGAGAGGAAGAAAGAGAGGGGAAACATCAATGTGTGGTTGCCTCTCAAGTGCCCTCTACTAGGGATCTGGCCTGCAACCCAGGCATATGCCCTGACTGGGAATCGAACCAGCAACCCTTTGGTTTGCAGGATGGTGCTCAATCCACTGAGTCACACCAGCCAGGGCAAAAGACTGACTTTTCAATGCAGCTACAGAGTCTGAAATGTCTTGAAAGATGATAACCCCCCATGCTCCCCCCCTCCCCTCCTTCTCTCTATCTCTGTCTCTCTCTCTCACACACACACACCCCAACTAGGCAAAGAAAATTAATTTGGTGAGATTACACCTCCCCTATTCTTTTCTCCTAACCTCTAAAGAACAGGTTTTAGAAACCTTCAACAGGGAGCCCAAAAGTCCTAACACAGAAAATTTGGAGAAAGGAGGTCTCTAAATCTAAAATGCTACAATAAACATTGAATCTGACCTGCTGTAATAAGTCCTGCTTCTGAGGTTCTCAGACCATATTATTCAGGAATGTGAGATTTTGTCTGACCAATGAAATAGAGTCATTTCTTTGCTCTTTTGCATTAAATAACTAAAAGTCCCCTAACTTCGCGTAATTTCCTCCATGAAGGGAATACACAGGTCACCTAGCTAGATCACACTGTTTTGCAGAGGATAGTGAATTCGGAGTGTGCTGCTGATCTGAAAGCTACAGAAAGCCTATTTCAAAATAAGGGTAAGCTGGTGGGAGGCCTGGATTCTAATCGGATTTTCCCTTGGGGAGTGATGATGTGATTTCTGACCCATGCCTGTGCTTTTTCATGTGTCCACTCTGGAAGCAGGACACACCTGTGCAGAGAGGACCTTGTGGGAACAGATCAAAGAGAGGCTTTGTCTTTTGGTCCTGCACTGGACTGAACCTCCAGGCTTTAGTTCTGACCCCTCAGCTAGGTAGGTGGTTGTAGCTGACTCCAAGAGGAAGCCAAGAACACTGGAAATTTATAAGCTATAAAAATGAAAGGTGCCCTGGCTGGTGTGGCTCAATGGACTGACTGCTGGCCTGTAAACCACAGGTTGCCAGCTGGCTTCGCAGTCAGAGCACTTGCCTGGGTTGTGGACCAGGTCCCCAGTTGAGGGCACGTGAAGAGGCAACTGCTCTATTTTTCTCTTGCACATCGATCTTTCCCTGCCTCTCTTCCTCTCTCCCTTCCCTTCTCTAAAAATAAATAAATCTAAGAAAATATAAAGTATATGATTTGATGAGTTTTAAAAAAAAAGATATATCCAGATACATAAAAATTGTTTCCCTGGCACTCAGTGATGTTTTGCCAAAACAAACACACACAACATTGTATCAAAGAGGTGCCCAGGCAGATACAAGCAGGAAAACTTTGCTGGGTTGGGGCAGAAAAATTAGTAATTAATAAAAGGGGTATTCTCACGTGATTTGGAACAAGGTGCCATAGCCAAAGGTGAAGATAAATGGGACTGAGGTGTGTCCAGAATGAGCAAGCCTATTTTGGAGGAATCTGAGAATGAGTTTTTAGGCAAGTAGAAACAAAGTTTATGGCAACAAGAAATTTGACTTTTTTCCCCAAATCTGCTTCTCCTAGAGCAAAAACATGCTCTCCATTTAGAGAGCTGTCTTCATAAGAGGCCGGGAGTCAGCCTCATAGGAGGGAGGATAACTTAGGTGAGATCTGCTGCAGAAACACACAAAGGCCTTTTCATCAGCAAATCCAGAAGAGCAAGTTTGTGGCCGAGTTCACCACAGAGCTCTCAGGTTGCAAGAGGTGGGCCCCTTTCAGTTATAATTAACATTCGTGGGTGGCACGAGACTGACAGACCATGGGGACATCGGAGTGCCCGAAAACCATGTCAGGGCCACAAAGGTGCCTAAATAAAATAGGTGCCGAATTAAACCTTGCACTTGTTTCTACCCATGAAGTCTTTCTCTTCGTGTCCAAGATCAATGAAGCCATCGTTTTTGAGAGGTCATAGAAGCATAGTTTTTGCTTCTTCAGACGCAAAAAACTAACTAAATGGAAAATGCAGAATCCAAGATAGCCTTCCAGAGAAAGTTCTGACTGGTGAGGGTCACTTCCAGAAATTGAGACGCCACCTCTACCATCATTTAATTGGGATGATCAAAATAAGCAAGCAGCCCTGGCTGGTGCAGGGCTCGGTGGACTGAGTGTTGGTCCAAACTGAAAAGTCACTGGTTCCACTCCCGGTCAGGGCGCATGTCTGGGTTGGGGGTCAGGCCCCCAACTGAGGATGTGCAAGGCAACTGGTTGGTGGATCTCTTGCACAATGTTTCTCACCCTCCTTTCCCCTCTTTCTAAAAATAAAAGCAAGCATGCATACACCTCAGTGCACCCTTTTAAATCAGCTTCGTATGCGGCCTTACTTGTGTGTTCTGAGAATGCAGTAACGGCACAAGTGGCCCATGGGCAGGCGTACTACCCTCTTCCCTCAGAAGGGGGGGAGAAGATCTGAGAAGAAAATGCTGGAATGGCGAGCTGGGTGGGGAGAGCCATCTTCCCAGCTGATTTTTATCTAAACAGCACACCAGTGTGCTCAGCACTCTTTCCTGCCCCAACAGGAAGAAAAGGGCACACGCTCAGTGCCCTCACTAGTGGAAAGCTGCCTTTCCATAAGGACTCAGGAAGTGCATCCAGCCAGGACACCAAAAAACAAGGATGTTTCCTACCAGCCTGCTTTCCTAACAGCGGCTGCGATTGTACCGCCTTTCTGCTTCCTTCTGCGCATGTGCGATGGAACACTTGGGACTCCCTCCGGTCTTGGTACCACACTACTTCTGAAAAGGCTTCTTGTTGTTTTACTGCCTGGACAGCACCCACAAGGTTCCAGGGACCCCTGAATTTTTCTGCCAATGGAACTCTGGAAAGGTACCAAGTACTCTAAAATTAGAGCCGAGGCCCAGCATCCGACATGTGTGGTTCAGGGAAGGAACACCGGCTGGCGGAGGAGGCCCAGACAGGGGAGGGGGGGCCGGGTGCAGGCACCGTCCATTACCTTCCAGAGCAGCTCACACTCCCGCTCCTCCAGGGCCTTCTTATGTCTCGCCGTCACGGCTTTGACCTCCGACTGTACCACCTTGGCCTTCATCTCCACCTGTTCTGCCACCGCCTGGGCCTGCTCGATGCTCAGCTGGAAAACCAAAAACAGCCAAATGGCATTAGAAGGACCTTCACAGGCCTCTGACAAAACATTTAAGACTGCTTTCTTTCTCCCCGGACCTGAAAAGCCAACACCCTGGGCCCCCCAGGCCGCTGGATTCACTTCCTTGGGAAAGAAAGCAGGCACTTAGGGAGAGAATGGCATCTGCTTGACATGTAACTGAAGGAGCTGCTGGCAAGTGCTGGATTTCTTTGTATGAGAAATGGCACCTACGCAGTGAATGTCAGGACCATTAAAAGATACTCTGACACAGTGAAACCAGTGTAGCTGGGTCACAGCCGAAAACTGGGGATGAGGATCAGATGCACACGACCAACTTCCCAGACTTTCCGGCCTTACGCTCTGCCTGGGGGGAACCCCGAAGGCTGGACACACCCCTCGGGTGAGAGCGCGAGACAGGCTGTGGTCCAGCGGTTACCCATCACCTCCCTGTCATGTCATTTCCAGCCAGAGGCAACACCAAGGGCATACGGGGAATACTGGTCACCTAAGAAACCATGCCCTGCGGTCAGAGACCATCTACACACCACTGCACCCCCCACCCAGTACCACCAGCTCTAGTAAATCAGCCAGTTTAATCAGACATATTATTGTTCATAAAAAATTAATCCAGACAGAAGGCCTCGTGTTTTCATTAATATTACATGACATGTCTTCAAAAGCCACAAGGATTTCTTTGAGATACTGAGGTATTAAATCAGGGATTCCAAACTGACTGCTGAGGGTGCAAGAGTTGTAGAGCAGGTGTCCAAAACCAGGAGGGGCTCAGGGAAGCATGCGGAGTTTGGAGCTGCCCCCACCAGAGGGGCTCAGGCGTTTGGGCACCATCCCCCAAAGCGAAAGGTTGTAGGTTCGATTCTGGGTCAGGGCACGGGTCAGGGCATAGGTTCACACTGACGTTTCTCTCCCTCTCTATTTCCCTCCCTTTCCCTCTCTCTCTAAAAATAATTTAAAATTTAAAAAAGACCAAAAATAAGTAAATAAAAAATAAAAGAGTTTGGGCCCAGGAATTGGTTATGGGTGACCAAGCGCCCTGGACTGAGGAGTTTCTGGAATACAGAACACATCTAAAACTGGGATAATACTGGGGAAATGAGGCTGATGGTCAACGGAAGGAGTCAGGCATCCAGGCTCCACATCCTACTAGTTCAAAGACCTTGGAATAGCTCCTGGCCCCAACCTTGGTAAAGGGGGCCTGTGAGGACAGCACAACAGGAGACCTGGAAGGAGCTGACCACAGCACCAGGCACAGGTGATTGTGAATAGGTCTCAGAAAACACCTCCAACAAAAACCCTACCATCCCTTCCCCTCATCCCACTTAGCTCTCATCAGACAAGCAGGATGACATGCACCTGGCCTAGTCACACTTCCTGCCTTATTTTTTTAATTGTGGCAAAATACAGAACACAAAATTCACAGCACTTCCATCATCCCAAAAGAAAACTACTGCACCCATTAAGCAGTCATTCTCCATCTCAGCTCTGCCTCCTCCAAGGCAACCATAACCTATGGAATCCAACAACCCACGATCAACCTTATTGTTGCGAATACAATTCCAGCTAAACAGCTGCAACCCATTCAGTCATTTAAAACCACCCCCCAATAAAATGAAGTAAAACTGAGGTCCCTATGTACCAAGTTTAGCCCCCTCAGCCTGCATTACGGGGCCACACCCCACACTGCATTCTCAGCTCCAGTCCCTGTGAGGGCTAAGGATCCGCCGAGCTGATCAGAGTGGGCACTTGGGTGGATCTGCGCAGCCCACAGGCTGGCCCTTGCCCGGAATGCCTCCTCATCCAAATGCACCCTGTTCAAAACCCAGCTCAGAAACCGCTTCTCTCACGAAGCTGAAAAGTGAAGGACAGAGTCATACCACCTTTCCGCTCCACCTTTACAATCTTATCCCAAGTGTCATTACCTATCAAACCAAGTGAGGGCTTAGTACATAGCCCCTGGCTTGTAATACGAACAACCATCTATACATTTTAAACGTGTTCATGTCTGTGGACATAGCCGTGTTTCTCAAAGCACTAGGTAACTGTACTGGGCTAAATATTGCCCACATCGCCGCCAAATTCAGGTGCATCTAAAACCTCAGACTGTGACCTTGGTTGGAAGTAAGGTCTTCGCAGATATTAACATGAGGTGATAATGGACTAGGGTGAGAACTAAATCCACTGCACTCACCCACGTAAGGTCGAGGGAAGACGGGGACACAGACACACAAAAGGAAGGCCATGTGAAGAGAGGCAGATACTGGGAGTGACACCCAGAACACCAAGGACTGGTGGCAACAGCCAGAAACTAGGAGAAGGCAAGAAAAGAATCCTTCCCTAGAACCTTCAGAAGGAACATGTTCCTGCTGACACCCTGATTTTGGACTCCTAGCCTGTAGATCTGTTGAGATAGTACGTTCCTATTGTTTTAAGTCACCCAGCTGGTGATCACCTATTGTTGCAACCCTAGGAAACTGATACAGTTGCCAACAAATGGAAGCAGATGGGTATATCCCAATTATCCCTAAGATAAAAATGTAGAATGACCAATCAAAAAGTGTGCATATAAGCAAATATCATAATGGGGTTAATAGATCTCAAATATCTCAGGCCGGCAGTCAACGTTCATTCAGAAAAAGAGAGACCTCAGTAGACATTTAAACAGGTACAATTTAATGGAGGGAATCTGGTTAAATAGGAATTGGAGAGGTACTCGGACAAAGGGTACACTGAGGATTGTAGACACAGAGGAACTTCAGGCAGCAGCCACCACTCCTCGGGCTAGAACAAAAGAGAAGACACTGGGGTTTGCCCAGCTCATCCTTGGGGAGGCAAAAGCTAGAAATTGGAACCAACTCCTGCAGACAGGATGAAAGACATGTCCCAGATCAGAACATGAAGGAGGAAGCAGCGAGTCCCCTCTTCCACTTCCAGGTACGCGGTTTGTTTGCAGTGAGTGCTGCAGCCCAGCACCCAGCGGCGGTAGTGTGAAAGGGTGGGAGAGGAATTAGTAATTGGCACACCCTGTTTTGTTGGTTATTCATTAGCAAAGAGCTGGCGTCCAAGTAAAAATGTGACCAACACAATCAAGCCCATGTCCATATTCCTTGATGTTTCCTTAATGGTCAGCAGGGAAGGCAAACTGCTTTCTGTTTACACCAATGTCATATTATTTACCAAACTGATTTTCCATTAAAAAAAAAAATCACAAGAAATGGAAGGAAATAACAGGCCCACACTCCTGCAGGGGCAAGGAAAGGCTGGGAGGGCAAGGACCACCCACCCTTTGCTGGGGTGGGAGCGGGGAGGCATGTTTAGCATGCGACTGTCTACTCACCTCTCCCCCTACTGTCGCCTAGCCAGGCTTGCCTCCCTCATGTCCTGCCAGGCCCCTGCAGCCCTTGGGCCTGGGACATTCTATTAGGAACTATTTCTTCCACCTCCATTTTTCAAGCAGGTGGAAGGTGTGAAAGCTCTTACTGTTACATCCCAAAGCAGGCAAAGACAGTTATCAGTCCTGGGGTTGAGAGTCAGAGAAGCCTATGTTACAGGAAAAATGGATCTTCCCTCCCCAAACTGCACACAAGGCGGCCCAGCCAGATTCTCCGGGATGTGCAGACCAGGACCGGCTGGACTAGTTCCCATGACCAAAAGCAAGGCCTCTGAAGGAGACAAGAGGCAGGTGGGTTGGGGAACATGAACCGCGGGGAAGGGGCTGGGTAAAATTTGAAAACAGAATCAAACTTTGCCGTTAAAAAACAAAAAACGACAAGCATGGGGCGGGGGGAGAAAAAAATGTTATCATGTTCTAAATGTTAGCAGATCCAAGCAAACACTGGAAACTTGAGGGTCCGGTGGACTCGAGTGCCAGCCACTTCACGCTGAGGAGCCTGAGGCCCTACTGTGGGTTTCCTGCGGAAGGGTGCAGTCAGCGATTAGTGGCATCTGCCATGCGGACCAGTGGTGGCCTGGTGGCTGGTACTGTAACGTGTCCTGACAGTCAGCAGGTAGTAATAGTGGCAATATAGCACCCAGAAACTCAGTCCACCACACCAGATGTAGTGGGCTCCAAATATAATTTTAGTCACATTTCATATCTTTGTCACGGGTTTATCCTAAATTGTCGGTAGGACTTTTCCTTTATTAGCTGTCTATAAAATGAACATGCAGCTTACACTCAATGGCACCTTAAATGCGATGGAAAAAATACAGTAATTAAGGAATCAAGGCTCTTTTATGTGGAGAGCAACGATATCCCTGATCCTGCTTATGAATACCCCCAGGCAAACAAGGCACCTTACAAAACCCTCTAGTTACCTTGGTGACCAAAAGTGTATTTTTAGGAAGAGTCGAAGTAATAGTGTTCTAAAAAGCAATGAAAAAGAGGCCCACTACAGATGTCTTCCATGCTTTGTCATAACTTCAGACCCTTGTCGGGGTCAATTCCCTTCATGGGACTATGTATCCACTGAATTGACTGAAGGAGCTACCTCTGGGTGCTTTGTCAAGAACTAAGACCCCTGAGCTAAATACATCCAAGCTGTGATTCTGAGGCATAAAGTAGGAACTGTGGCTCCTACTCAGCTGTCCGTGGAACACTTGCAATTTAACATGGCCTGAGAAAGGACAGTCAGTGGGGAAGATGTGCCTTCGTGATATCTACCCTTCCCATCCAGAAATGATTTATTAGATGCTTACACAAAAACTGCTCTTGAACATAAGTTGATGCAGACATCAGGGTGGGAGGAAAATGAGGTGTCCAAGACAAGAGGGCCTCACTAGGGAGATTAATACATGCACTGCTTACAGTACCGGGCTGCTTCCTTAGGACAGGACAGGAGCCCATGAAAATCTCAAGCCTTCTGGCACCAACGCAAACTTACAAACGTGGGTCTGCAGTGTGATTCGGGGTCCAGAAGTGACTGGAAAAAGGCAAAACGCCCTTCGGCTGAGCCTCCAGTCAGTGTGTATTACCTCCACCTGTGGAGGGGAAGCTAGTAAAATAAATGTCCCTGGGTGAAGACAGGGAATGGAGCGTCTGAAGGAGTTTCTCTAAACAAAAGCTGTCAAACGGAAATTAAAACACTCCATTCCCAAACTGTACTGAACCCAGACACAACGCAGAATATAATTCTGGGATACTGATACTCGTTTAAAGGTGGTGTAAAGTTGATAGACTTAAATCTACCTGCAGAGTTGGCTGCCTAGTATTCTTCCCTTTTCCCTGGGATTTTACATATGGATGATACCAGCCTCCTCCCCACCCAACCGAAAAGGAGAGACAGAGAGAGAAGAGGAAACCCACACTCTTTCCCCGAGGATGGCTTGCTGGGCAGTGCAGGCCTGAACAGATCTCCACGTAAGCCCACCTTTCTCTCTGCCCTGCACGGACAAGCCCGGGTCCAGTGGCAAGAATGAGATTCCCACGGAGAGAGGGGGACAGAGCCAAGTGACTGACGGCACTGGCACCCAGGCCTGCGTCCCTGGATACCTGAAGCCTGATCCGTCAATATTCTTCTACCTGGTCACCTGAGACTATTCATCCTCTTTTAGTTGACTGTAAGCAGGAGTCCTAATTAAGAGAGCATGGGAAATTTTTAAATCAGGTCATGATGTATTCAAGCTTTTTTAATCATGGTTTTTCCACTCATATTGGGGGGAGGGTGTGGCAGGGAAGGGGTGGTGTGCAGCTAGAGAGAGAACACCTGCCTCCCAAACAAGAGACAGCATCCACTAGATTTGGAACCAAACTGCAGTTCTATTCACTGCCAATGGGCCTCCGGCAGGTTACTTGAGGTTAACCTCTTTGGAGCAAAGTCTTCTCTTTGCAAAATGGAAAGAATGACACCCACATCATTCAGGTGCTCCTATGTATGCATAAAGTGGTGCCTGGAACAAAGCTGAAGGTCAGTAAACGTGTCTGGTAATTCTTGCTGACGAAAAGGGAGGCCTATGATTAAGGTGATCTGGGATTTTGTTCTTCCATGTCCATATTTGCAATAGAAAAAATGTTTCCTTGACCTACTTCCTGGGATAGTTAGTAGCCATTCTCTGCACTCCTTGTGGTAACTTTCCATCACGGCAGGCAGGTGTGCCTGTAGGTTACTGTAGTCTAAGATGGTAAAAGAAAAACAGAAGGGACCAAAATAATCCAAAAAGTCTCAATTAACTTAGTATTTCATCTGTACAACTTAAAGCAATTACGCTTAGCCCTGATCAGTGTGGCTCAGTGGACTGGGTGTCACTCTGCAAAGCAAAAGGTTGCCCGTTCAAGTCCTGGTTGGGGTGCATACGAGAAGCGACCCAGCAATGTTTCCCTCTCACGTTGAGGTTTTCTCCCTCTTTCTCCCACCAAAATAAATTTTAAAGAAAATTATGCTTCGTCATTAAGCTCAGTTCTCTTCATTTGGGTGCTAAATGGTATAATATCTATCACTCTTGCTTTAACATGAAGAGTGACAACGTTTACTTTTTCAATGCGTAAAGAAGTCATGCCCAACAAAGGAAACCAGGAAGAGGATAGAGCAAAGACAGCTGGTTGGCTAGAACACCCGTTTCGCTTCAGTTCGGTCCTGCTGCTGACTTACTGCTAATACCCGATAAAAAATAACAGCAGCTCTATTTTTTTTTTTTTTTAAGGCTTCAGTGAGTTTGGATAAAAACACCCTTGCAACTGATGTGGTTGTGACATTGGGCTTCTGGCCAGTGAATGTGTTATGCAAGACCTCTGGGAGCCCTGGCCCAGGTATTCAGTTGGTTAGTGCATCACACCAGCACACCAAAGTGGTGGGTTCGATGCCAGGCAGGGCACATACAAGAATCAACCAAATGAATGCATCAGTAAGTGGAACAAATCAATGTTTTTCTGTCCCCAAAATCCATTAAAAAAAAAGACATATGGGAAATCTGTATAAAATAAGAGCACGCCTACTTCCATTCAATTGGCCAGAACATAAATGTAATGTTTTGTGTTCCAGCAGCCATTTCGGGGCACAGCAATAAATGTCAACACCTAGGAACGATCAGGTAGAGATAAAGGACTCTCCAAGCACTACCTGTATCTTTTAATATGAGAGGTTAAAACCTTGAGTATTTCCTTAAGCCACTACTTTTTGGGAGCAGAGTGAAGGCCTGTTGCAAGTTGCTAAATTCACTTTCTAACTCATCAAAACAAAGTCTTAATCTATGACAGAAAGCAGATGAGTTGCCACTTGGGAACATGGGAGCAGAGAGGGAGGGATTAAGAGAGGGAGGGAAGGTTACAAGAAAACTTGACGGTAGGTAAAAGACATGTTCATAATCTTGACTGTGATGTTTTCACGGGTGAAATGCATACCAAACATGTGGTGTACACTTTAAATATGCACAGCTTATTGTCTATGTTTTCCTCAATATGAAAAATTCTTGCCTCAGCCCCCACCTTAAAAGAAAATACTACTATCTCATTTATGAATAAGGTGTTAGCCATTTGTTACGCATTACAACTGAAATACCATGTTTTTTGTTATTTGCTGTGATGTTTTGTTTTTTGGTTGTACAGAAGTTGAATACTGAAATACAATCATGTTTTTTTTTTTAAACACACATTAATATTTTGATCTACTTTTACTACCAATTTTTCTGTGCACTCTTTTCCGGGTCTGCCTAATTTTTCCTGAACCAACTTCACTTAAAAGTGTTATTTTACTTAATATTGTATTTATTTTTAACGTGATCATAAATGCTTTATAACTTTAAGTACCTAAAAACATCCTTACACCTACTGTTGATGATTCATAACGGGGCTCAGAAGAGATTCCCAAAGGAGAAATGAGTTACTCCCACATTTAAAGCTCTGGATATTTTCCAAAACATGTTCTCCCACCCACAAAGAGTAAGGATGGTGCGTTCTATTTATCCAAAAGAGTGTTCTGGTGTCATTTTAAATAGATAACTGCTCAGGTAAATACGTTGAGTAGCTGAATTTTCTCTCTGTAACAGGTGTGTTTTTGTCTATTTCATTCCTTTATGTGTCTTCCTGTTTTAACTACTTTTATGATCTTTTCAGAGTAACCGTCTACCGTATTTTCTAGTTTGTGTTCCTTTTAATATGCGTTAAGTATCCACTTTTATTTTTTAAAAAACTTCCCCCCCTCCACTCCATGTAACCCTTTAATCTAGCTAAGGTTTGAATTTTGGTGTTTGTTATGACTGATTAAAGTCTATTCCTTCTCCCTCCTTTAGCATCCATTATAATTGGTTTGATGTCTTTTTGTTTTGTTCATTTTTATTGAATGTATTGGAGTGATAATTGGTTAACAAAACTATACAGGTTTTAAGTGCGCAATTCCACAACAGATCACCTGTACATTGTATTGTGTGTTCTCTACTACATGGTTAGATGTCTTCTTAACTGTCTTACGTTAGTAGCAAAAGAAAGCCTATTTCTGGCATATCTGTTCCTCAGATCTGCCAATGTCAGTACAAATAAATGGCTTTTAAAAGCCCCCAAATGACATACTTAATACATAAACACTATTATGAGCAAATAAACAAACCTAGGACAGTTTCTTAGACCAATGCCTTCCGAATCAGAATCTCTTCTTACCCTGTGACTAGAATAATTCAGTATTTTGTGATTAAAAACAAAAAAAACAAAAAAAAAACAAAAAAAAAAAGGAATGAGGTGGCCCTGGCTGGTCTGGCTCAGTGGATTGGGTGCGGGCCATGAACCCAAGGGTCGCCAGATTGATTCCCAGTCAGGGCACAGGCCTGGGTTACGCGCCCCGCCCCTGGTTGGGGGCAGGACAGAGGCAACTGATTGATGTATCTCTCACACATTGATTCCTCTCCCTCTTTTTCCCTCCCTTCCCCTCTCTCTAAAAATAAGTAAATAAAAATATTTTAAAGCAAGTGGTTTTATGTATATTTTCAAGAAACCACTCTTCCAACATTGTGTTAATTGACTATATTCCATCTGTCCTTCTCAGATGCTCACATTAAGAACAGAAACAGTCTTCGTACCATCTCCATTGCACATATTACCCCTCCATTAATTGTGCCGCTATAAAGTGACACTGTAAATACTATGTGTTTGGGCCCTGTACTTAACATTTTAACTAACTGCATGAAGAAATCAAGTGTCCAAAGCAGGTCCCCCCAAATCAGTGTGTTATTTTACAGCGTTGCACCATCACACCTTTAGCCTGTGGGGTAGGTACAGCTCAAAATTTCAGTTTTGACCTGTACCTACTGGCAAAGGAGAAAACACTTGCATATTCGCATATAAATCTAAGAATCTTTTTATGTAATCAAAAACATACCTTGTGCTATATACACTGTCTGCTTTTCCCAATCTTTCCAGATATGCTTTAGAGATGACGTTTGGATTTACCATGGAATCCACCTGAAGCTCTCGAAACAGCGCTCTCCTGTAACACTGCAGATGCTCGCTCAGCTGAACATCTGCTGAAGACATGCAGACTCTTCCCCATTCTCACTCAGTTTCTTGGACTCTGGGCTCCTTCCTTCCTTCCTCCCTTTACTTTTAATACTTGCCTGAGGATATGTTTATTAATTTTAGAGGGGGAAGAAAAGAGGAGGAAGAGAGGGGATGAGAGACAGAGAGAGGCAGAGACAGACAGAAAGACAGACAGACACACTGATTGGCTGCCTCCTGTATGTGCCCCAGCAGGGCACTTAACCCACAATCTAGCTGTGTGCCCTGACCAGGGATTGAACCTGCAACCTTTTGGCGTATGGGATGATGCTCCAACCAACTAAGCCACCAGTCTAGGACCGGACATGGCTTTCTCGTATGGGGTCAGGACAACAGAGTTATGTGCCCAAGAAACTGAGTGAGAATAGAGCGAAAACACTTGTTCACACGAAAAACAAAAATCACACCTGTCTTCAGACTTTGGGGACACAGCTTGTTTTTTGTTGGCCACATGGGAACAAACTGGCTTTTCAGCAAAATGTTTTTTGAGCAAAGTTACAATAATCTGTCCTCAAATCTCTACTTCAACTTCCCCTCCCAGACTCCAAAGGTGTGAGCTGACATCACAGAGTTAACTCAGAGGGAAAAGGGGCTGTGTTTTCTACCAACATCCAGGGACTTCTTTGTTAACAGGTATGAAGAACCTGGACCCCACTTTCATAGAGGCCTTCAGATAGTTTTGTAGGAATGGTCAATGCATTGACAATTGTGGTAAGAACTTTAGACAGAAACAGGCGTCCAATTATACCCCAAATCTCCAGATCGCTGGCTGAATGCAGGTTTTAAAGAATTATAACCAGAGCCACGAAAGAGTCCACCTTCCCCCAAATGCACATGGTCACAAGCACTTCCGCAGCTGGTGCTCAGCAGGTGCACCTCGGTGTGACCATACAGGTTGACAATGTATTGAGCACCCAACTCACCCCAAGAACCCAGATGCCCAACTGCCACTTGGACCCTCCCCACAAAATGCCCCATGATCCAGCATGTACACCAGTGTCAGCTGTAAAAGTACCAACCAGTATTTGATTTTCACTCCTATGTCCTTTTCACTACCCAAACAGCAGACTCTCAGCTACCTATGACCATGTTCGGAAATTTGGGAGTGGTGGATAAAATCTACTCTTCTCTCTCCTCCCCACACAGAAAGCTCAAGTTTGTTCTTCCCTGAGAATTCATCATTTTAGCCACACATCCTCCTCATCCCCAAGCGACAGATACCAGCAGCGCACAGAGTTCACCAGCGATTCTCTGGTTATGTTTCGAGGACCCCCTGTGTGTTCTCAATCTCCAAGGACATAAAGGGGTTCATCAGATAATACCACAATGGAGGGGGGAAGAACTCAGACATTAATTACCTGCAGGAACACAGAGTCACTAGAATAAGATAGAAATAAAAGAACTATAGACCAAACTATGCTGACAAATGAGATTTAACAGCAATCAAGAGACACTCTGAAGGCGTTAAGAATACGATAGAAGTGACTCCAGAAATACAGGCTCTCAAACTTCCAATGTTACGACTTGCGTATCAGATGATCTGACACAGCAGAAAGATTTCTTAATTGTCACACACAGGAATATGATAGCTGTGGAGAAATTTATTCAAATCTAAACCAGGGGTGTCCAACCTTTTGGAGTGTCTGAGCTACAGTGGAAGAAGATGACTGTCTTGGGCCACACATCAAATACATAAACGCTAATAAAAACTGATGAGGAAAAAAAAAGGGGGGTGGTGGTGGCCATTTAAGTAAATTGTAAATTTACAATTTTGTGTTGGGCCACTTTCATAGCCACCCTGGGCTACATGTGGCCCACGGGCCACAGGCTGAACACCCCTGAACCCCTCAATTAGAGGACATGGTCAGTTCTTTAACCATTTTCCTAAAAGATATGTTTTAAACAATTCACTTACTCAAATACTCTAGAATGTAAATAACAACAGTTTCCTATTCAATATTTTTCTGTTGTACTAAAATCTCCTTCCCTGGACCAGGAGAGAAGATTTAAAATCAAGTGAGGCACACAAAGTGACCTATGTGAGAGAGTTTGCTATGCTCCCAAGTTCCGTGTGCCTCTTCCTAACCCCAAGTGGATGGAGAGTCTAAATTACCAGGATGTGACTTTAACACCCAGAAAAGAGTTTGAGACTCTGCATCCTGAGAAATTTCCCATGCTCACTTACTTCTCACCTATGAACAAACAAACAAACAAACAAACAAACCAACAGGCAAGCAAACTCTGAATAGCAGAGGCCTCTGTCTGAAAAGCATTGAGCTCCCAGTCCTCCACAATCCACCTGGATTTGGGGAGGGCCTGGATGGGAAACAGATCATGTGATAGGGGCCCAGGCTAGGTGTCTGGAACAAACGCAGACTGGCCAGTAACTCTGGCCACATCCTCATCTGCACAAGGCTTCAAGGTGGTCTCCCCCCAGCCCCCAGGGACCGAAGGATAGGTGCTGCATGGATATCACAGCAGCTCATCTGGGCCACTTCTCCATGTCCCCCCTACGCCCCGACACTGGTGTCTGCCCAGTAATCTCCACATGCCATCCGGAAGGGAGCAGGAAGGTTTTCTGGGCAAGAAAGAACAAGGGAAATAGGTGAGTGAAGGGTGGGGAAGAACTGACCTGGATTGCCTGGCGGCCCTGCTGGGCGTCGGCCAGCAGCTGGATGGTGAGCGCCCGGGAGTCCTGCAGCGCCTCCTGGAGGTAGATGAAGCTGTGGCCGCCATGCCGGCCCATTGTACACTCACGACAGATGGGCACTGAGCAAGTGTCACAGTACAGGTGCAGCACCTGGGGACCAAAGCCGGGACAGGCATTAATGAGAGATGCAGGATGGGGGGGTTGTGCTCTGGATCCCACACTCCCACCCACTAGGTGCCCAGTGAAGGGGCACAGCCCCTCTTCTTCCCTGCCCCTGTCCCAAGTCAAAGAACAGACAACCTATACAACTGAGACACTGCAGAGGCGTCAACATTTCCCCATATCTTAATCACCCAGAAAAGTTCTAAGATTATGTTTTTACTGAGCTTCGTGGCCCAAATGAAAGAATATGCCAGAAAATTTCTCTCGCCACCCCAGCCTCGGGGCATGTGAAGCAAGGTTAGGGGCCAGCAGTAATCGGACTCGCACCACAGGTGTTTGCCCCCCACTCCCGTCAAGGAGATTAGCACAACATGCACAGTGTGGTCCTCAAGCAAGCTAAGGGCAAAAGCTAGTGGTAAGGTCAGCCAGCTTCTTGTCTTTCTTCTTCCTGCCAAGTTGTTCCAAGGAGCTGACCCTGGGAGGCAGCCCATGCTGAGAAAACCGCTCTAACTGCTTTCTGCGATGTTCTCTATTTCCCTGGGGCCCAGAATGCTGGGAGGCCAGGAGGAGGGCTGGCACCACCTCCACCTGCTGATAAATGGGGAGCTCTCAAGAGCGACAGCTCCTTGGCACAGAAACTGGGCCAGTCTTGTATTCCTCCACGGAGCAGGGCACTTAGCGCCACTCTGTGTAAATGTTTGCTGGATTGCTTTCAAGAGCAGAGCTTAAATTTGCCTCTGGTACACCTGGGTGTGAGGGAAGGCCAGCCAGCACGCAACAGGAGGCAGGGAAGCAGTGTCCAAGGGGCGCTCTCCCACATACACAACGCACCTAATCGCCACATGATGACAAGAGGCTGTAAGCCGTTTAAGGCCACAGACCAAGCAAGGGCTGGCTAGGCAAGCCTGAAACTTCTTTTTCTTTTTTTTTTTTTTTTAAGTTTTTATTTATTTATTTTTAGAGGGAAGGGAAAGGAAGAAGAGAAATATCAATGTGTGGCTGCTTCTCACGTGCCCCCCACTGGGGGCCTGGCCTGCAACCCAGGCATGTGCTCTCACTGGGAATCAAACCGACGGCCCTTTGGTTTGCGGGCCCACGCTCAACCAATCCACGGAGCCACACCAGCCTGGGCAAACCCGAGACCTCTGAACAGTTGCTTCCCACACATGCCTGGTACCAGTTACCTCACACAGAGCCCACAGCACCTTGCTAGGTACCCTGGAGGTCCAAGGCGTGAAATAGTACGAGAGCTGGTTAGGGCTGAGAGGCAGACAGAGAGAGATGGGGCTGGGGGTGGGGTTGGTGGTAGCCCAAGGGCCAGGAAGTTCCTGTAAGGCTGAGAGTCTCACACAGTAACAGCCCTGAGGCAAACAGTGAGAAGGTCATTTCTCTCCTTTCTGGGTTATTTTATTAACCCACCCAAGTCTCAGGTGTGCAGCACAGGCATCCACTAGGAAACAATCTCTCAAATGGCTCAGTCTGGTAAATAGGCCTGTCCCACTCTGGGTTAACAGAGTTATAACAAGGAGCTATGTAATCCAGTATGCATTAGGCTACTTCTCCAAAAACTTTGGATTTGATAAAGGAAAAGATTTAGGAGATTTTGTTCCTACTTTTAAGAAGTGGCTCCGACACAGCAAGTTTTACGGACTCAGTTTTATAGGAGGGGGGAAATGCGGTCAGGGTCGTGGCTTTGCCACCGATTTTTTCCTTCGTGCAATCCTGTTCTCCGGCAGCCAGGGTACAGACTGCAACCAAGGGCTGGCAATTTGCCCTCTTCAAGACCAATCCCTTTCAAAAGCAGGGCCACCATGTAGAGACGAGCTCATCACCATGTAGAGACGAGCTCATCTTTCTGATCTGATAAACCTAAATTTCTCAAGTTTGGGGGTAATTCCCAGACAGTTTTTTTGTTTTGTTTGGTTTTTAATGAGGTGATGCTAAAGCAATTGACCTACAGGTTCCAACCACATTCCTTTCCTTTGCTCCCTCCATTTGTCCAGGGAATAAAGGGATCACTCCTATGCTAATAGCTGGTGTGAAAACCTTCTATCAGAAGGTTCCTTTTAAATTAGAATGAAGCATGCTTCAGAACCTTCTGTCTTCTGCCCCCTCTTGCCAAACCATGAAGCAACCTTCTCTGCCTCAGCTGTGTGCTAGAGCGGCCCCGCTGCGCTGTGTCTTCGGGCGACCGCTCATCTGCACAGGCAGTGAGTGGCAAAGTACCTTAGGCTGTTCACCTGAGCCTGGCACTACCTGGTCACGGGACCACCTACCCAGTCTGACTAGGTGCCTCGGGAGACCCATCCTCCCTGTGACATCCAGGAACCCTGTTTCTGGGGTTGAGGCCCCAGAAAGAAGCCCCTGGCAGCAGGCCTCTCGCATGTGGAGCCTCGGAGTCCAGACCCTCTACAATGGGCAGACCCCACCTGGCATCTTTCCACATGGGACCGAAGCAGCTCTAGGTGCCCGAGATCACACTGCGACTTCAGAAGTGCAGGTCCAGGTGGCGCTGATGTTGGGTATAGGGAGCGCCCAGCTAGTCGAACGTAAAAATGCTACATAGGTGAGTAAAAAGCACAGCATCATGGTGCTAGTAATCAGCAAGTCACTGATTTCTTTTTGGGGAAAAAAGGACATACTGTCCAGATACGGAAAATGTGATCAATTTTATAAACTTCCTAGCAGAAAGTTGGAGTAGAACTTTTAACCCATCAACAAGCTCGGCACCTAAGTCCGAAAACCCACCATTTCAGAGCCTGTGAAACACGACCAACAGGTAAGGCTGTGCGTGGGAACGACCCTCTGGACCAGCTGCAAGATTATTTTCACAGAATAAGCTGGAACCCATGTCTTCTGAAGAAAGGGCTGTGTGGAGGGTCCAAGGCCAGAAATGCAGCAGAGGCCATGAACTATGGCTCCAGGAAGGGGGTGGGGGGAGAGGCGCAGGCCTCTGGTGGGAGGAATTCCAGGGCCTGGGGCTGCCTGTTTGGGGCTTCCCGGGCAGATGCACGCACAAGCCCCCACCCCCACCGCCCCCGCCCCTGCATGGCGACAATCTGGCTGCCCCAGCTGAATGGAGCAGGCTCAACCTCTGACCTTGTGAGCAACCACCCTCTTCCCTGCCCCCAGCTTCCAGGAGGCCCCACCCACTGCCTTCCTCTCCCAAAATTTCTAAAATACCAAGTGGAGACAAAGACCTAGGAATGTGGGCCCAGCGGGAGAAGAAGGGGGAGGTTTAAAGAGAAAATAAATAAATAAAAATACCAAGTAGGTAGGTTTTCCTTTGCCAGAGCTTAAATCAAGTGCTTTGTTAATGAAGACGGCTGTGTGCTGTGTGTGCACATGCTTTCTGGAAATCTCTTTTTTAGACGACCTGCGATCCAACAAGGGATTCAAACACACCACCCATGTGTTAAGAATGAGCTTCTCGCTTTACATACAACTGCTCGCATCAGTGGAAAAAAGGTAGGCTGGAAGGACGGAGGGGCCTCTCATCATCAAAATACCAACTGAAACACAATGTCTTAACTGCTGTAAACTTAATTTTGAGATGTTCCCCCCTATAGCTTTTAGGAATGACGGGGGACATCTGGCTTCCCACAAACTCTGGCTCCGACGGAAGGAGGTGTCCACCCATCCAAAAGGGCTTCCCAGCTCCCCACCGTAGAACTGAAGTGAGGAATGACTGGTGACAACCAGAAGCCTTATCAGTGTGTGCCACTAACACAGGCTCTAGTATTTAAAAGTGGTGAGCCAAGTTCAAGGAGTAAAGTCCAGCCAAGAAACTAAGTCTATTCAATAACATGAAAACCAAGCTTCACTGATTTATGGAAAACACACCAAATATGAAGTCTGAATCCGAGGCAGGGGCTCCCACCGTGCACCCCTGGCCACGTGCTGCTGGGGGCCACGGGGAGGAGGGAAACAGAGAAACCCGACCCTTGTTTTAGCACAACCACAACCACCACCAGCTCCAGCACGGCAGAGCCCGGCTGAGGACAAGTTTTTTTGGTTTTGCTTTGCTTTGCTTTGTTTTTTTTTTTTTTTGTGGAGAAGGGAAGTGTCTGAAAAGATTATTTAGATGGGGAACATAACATGTGTTTGTAATGCAAAAAGATACACAAGCCCCAACACTTTTAACTCTCTCCCGACGTACACAATCATCCAAAAACATGCTGCAGTCTATGCGTGTGGATTTTTTAGAGACACATACCTGTACATCATACTTGGCCCTTCTCCCTTAACTGTATTAAGTTGGAGAATATTCTGAGTCAAGCAGCCCGTCTTATGAACCGCTGCATATTGTGTTGCTCGTAGATGTGCCATAACTTATTTAATTACTTAGTATCTATGGACAGAAGAAAGTCTTGATTTTCAAAAAATCATGAGCAACGCTGCAGTGACTGTCTTTGTTCTTTATACAACCCCCAAATTTCCAACTTGGTACTATGTTCAATTGTTCTATTACTGGATGTGTCGGGAGAAACCCCTCCCTGGTTAAGTGTGGGCAGTAAGGATTCTCCAGTTTAGTAACTCAACCTCCAACCACGTGGACCCAGATTGGTAAGTGCCAGCACGGGGACGCTGGGCGGGGACGCTGGGCGAGAAGGCTGGGGAACTGGAGGTGTATGCTACCATGGGCACCTGAGAGAGACTGAGAAGAGGAGCTGCTGGAAAGCACACCCTGCTGAGTGCTGCCTCCTCAGTTAATGGGTGCTGGGGACTATCCCCAACACAAGGCGGGGGGTGCTCTAGCTGGGGGCACCTGGTGCATGGTGGGTGCAAGGGGTCTCAGACAATGTACAGGAAGAAGGGTGTTAAGGATCGCCCCCCCCATACAAACCCACAGCCCCTTTTCTGCAATTCCAAAACCCAACAGGCTCTGGTAATCCGAAGTTTTTACTTAAGTTATTTGACAGCAAAACTGGAACTGGCATGAAAACCATTTATGATTCTTACCACTGAGTGTGAGTTTTCATATATTTACTGAAGAAATGCTAATAGTCATTATTTTGTGATGCTGTTACTAGCAGATATGCATGCACAGTATTAACTTCTTCTAAACTCAGAGATTTTGAGGCACATCTGATCCCAAGGGTTAGGGTAAAAGACTTGGACAAATATTATATACTACCTGCCTGGCCATCCAGCTGAATAAAATTCATTACCAGTTCTCACCAGGCAACAGCGTCAAGAGTACCTGGTGGTTGAGGCGCAGGTGCGGGTTCCCCGAGCACAGCGGGCTCAACTCCAGACCACGTTTTCAGGCCTCGTGGGCAAATGTGAAAAAGGCTTGACCACAGAAGGGGAGGCCCTTAGAGCTCTAACAACTCCAGGCTCAGTGAGGCTGCTGGTGCCTAGTCTGAGGACCGTGAAATGCCACCTGTTGTTCACTGGGGCAAGCTGTGTGCTCCTTCCCAGCACCTGTCCCCCTGCTTCTGGGACAAGGTCCCAACGCCCCAGACCCGGGCACACGAGGGGTTCCCCATGTTAGAGTCTAGCAACCCCACCAAGGACCCTCCCTGCATAACATCACAGCTTCTGTCCCCGCCCCCCCAGCACATGGTGGGTTTTATTATTAACATATGCAAAAACAGAAAGATTACCTTCTTAAAGCTAAGACCAAATAAAAAGGAACAGATAATTAGGTAAGTTGTTTCCCTAGTTGAATGGCATAATTTGGCTGAACTTAGCTGCAGATTTGGTAAAATGAGAAATGACCCAATTTAGGGCTCACAGAACTGTCAGAATTAGTCAAATGTAGGGAACCGCGTTCATCCTGGAAGAAAAGCATTTCCCCTCCAGCGCCGACTCGAAGATGAAATCCAGAACAAGGGCACCCTGAGCGACACAGCACACACGTCTTCCACCAGCTTTGCCAGCATGTCACAGACAAATGGGTTTCCCAATGTTTCCTACCACACAGCCCCCTCCCTGACGCTGAGGGCTCAGCAGGCCATCGCCCTGACTCAAGGAAGGGCCTCCAGACCCTGGCCAGGTAGCCCAGTTGGTTGGCATGAGGTCCCCATAAGCTGAGGTTTTTCCCTTCATCCCTGCCTGTTCTTCCATGGTCGGGGCACCTACAAGAATCAACCAATGAATGCACAGATGGGTGAAGCAACAAATCTATGTTTCTCTTTAAAAGAAAAAAAAAAATTAAAAATTGTGTAAGGGAGGGGTGTTGCTTTAGGATGCGACAATGACAGTACAACGGATGCATGTGTTTTCCTCGCATCGTGACCCTACTCAGGTTGCTGCAGTTAGTTTAACAGCTCGGGAAAAACCGTCCAGGTGAGCTAAAAGAACAGAGGTCAAGGTGGGGAGGGTGCAGGGGGATTTGGGTGGAAAAACTCATGGGCAGAAGACAGCTCATCCTACACTGAGCTACTGTTAGCATTTCTCAGAGCCTTTGTGAAATCACAAGGAACATCTGATCTTTGAAAATATGAACATGATGTCATAAAATAGCCAGTGTGGGACAAGACACACGCAACTCCGTAGCTATGGGGTCAGATTGTTTTGCGGGCACTGAGGTTTTGCTGGGCCCGCATCTGCTTCCTGCACCTGCCCGTCACAGCCTCTGACAAACATGTTCACCATCCCAGCTCCCAGCACCTGCCTCTTGGAACCCAACCTGTAACAGCTCCGTCACTCCAGTCTGACTCTGATCTCCAGGCTGGAGCCTGCTTCCTTGGCCCCACCCGCAGCCTGCAGAGCATGCATGGCCAGCCATGCCCATCAAGGCCAGCACAGTTTGCTACCGCTCGATTCCCAGTCAGGGCACATGCCTGGGTTGTGGGCCAGGTCCCCCGTGGGGACCATGTGAGAGGCAACCACACACTGATGTTTCTCTCCCTCCCTTTCCCTCTCTCTAAAAATAAATAAATAAAACCTTAAAAAAAAAAAAAAAAAAAAAAGAACACACTGCATAATTCCCTGTATATGAAGGCAAAAACTAATCAAAGGTGAAAAAACAAATCAGGAGTTAGAGAACTGTTCTGGGGTGATAAAAATGTCCTAAAATCTTGATGGAGACACAGGTGTGTATATATAATTGTCAAAACTCAAAATGCATATTTATAAGCTGTTTATTTTATGTACATTATGCCTTAAAAAAGTGAGGGGGAAGCCCGCCTAGCAATAACCTCGTGTTGCTGATGGGGTGAAGCGTGAAGCCTGGCCTTGGCATGGCCCTCCTCCTGGCTAAGGCCCCCGTAAATACTCGTTGAGCCTGTAAATGAGTTACTCCGATGGCCCCATGTAATTTACTTTGAATAGGTTGCTACCATTTTTCCCACAATGTTCCCATTAGGTATGATTTCTCCTTTGCCCTCCACTATAAATATTATCTTAAGTTCTAGCTCACAAGTGACAAGCCTTGGCCTAATTCCCTGGAGGTTTTGGAAGAAAAAAAAAAAAATTAGAGCCCTGAGCCCGATTTACAGCACCGCAGGCGGCCTGCGCTCATACAAAGCCGTATGAAATCGTTAGTGCCCCAGCTGCCGCCCCTGCATGCATCTGACCTCTGATGTACTAATGAGTGGCCCATGCAGCTTCCAGCAGCAAATAAAATCGAGATTTGTTCCAACACGAGATCACTGTCCACGTAAATTATAGATTTTTAAACGAGAACCGAGAAGATAGATTTTTGACACAGAAACAGTTTTTCTGTGGCCTCTGAGGTCTCGAAAGCAGCGAGGCGCAGTTTCCAAGTGTGTGTTCTGGACAGGAAGAGTCGGCAGTGCTTGGAGGCGGCTTTTTTTTTTAAATGGTGAGACTCTGTAGGTGGCCGTGTAACTCAGTCCTCACTCACCTCTTAAACAGTGGGTGACATTGTGCACCTGAAACCTTTTCACTTCCTAAAGTCGAAAGGGGGTTTCAGTTGCCTGTGTGGCAGAGGGTCACATGGACAGGTGGATTTAAAGCAAGGGAAGGCCTTCATCACCCGGGGGAAAACTATCTTGAGAAGGAAGCAAAAGTAAAGACACAGGTAAGAATACAGTTTGCAACAAAAACAGTTTTAAAACATTTCTAGGCATATTTTCTCCCTCCAACTTAACGCAATAGATGTTTGTTCTTTTTTCTCCCCATTCCAGCAAGTTCTACTACGGAGTAGCTGAGCTCCTGTTAGTCAGCTGCCCTTGGCCTCGGACAGAAGGGCCCAATTCAACTCTGGCCTTCCCAGTGGCCCAGGTTTACATGCTCTGTCACATCCGCTGACAATTTTAAGAGCAGGTTACCTTACCAGGCACTGCCTGCAAATCAATAAGTTAACCAAGTATTTACTGCTGTAGAAATCTTGTTTTAACCCAGAGTTGTCCATGGGCGGGGCTTGTTTAAACTGGGGAGAGGACCAATCACGGACGCGGCAGCAGGCCTCTGGGAATTCTCAATGCCACTCGGTGCCCCAGCCTCCGAGGGGCTGAGGGGCTGAGGCAAGGATGGTGTGTGTTTGCGGCCCAGCCCCAGGCCCAGGCGCTCTCCGCAGCACTCCTCCAAACTGCCCCGCGGGGGACAGCACTGAATACAGACAGGGGCACTCCTACAGTACCTCCTTTTCCCCAGGAATCACCAAGGTCCTTCTCAAGGGCTTCTTCTGAGTGTAAAAGGCAAACTGAGCAAGAAGAGGGGGCGCAAACCAAATCTCTAGTACAACAGCTGGGGGCAATCTTTTTTTAAACCCTTTTCAAGGGTTTAAGACAGCAGTTAGATGTCGCATTACGTTAGGCAATTAACTAATTTAAATCACACACACCATCTCCACGCTCCCCTCTACTCCAACAACAGGAAACCTAACTCCAAAGATACCCCCAACAAAGGCCAAAGGGACAGCACTGGCCAGAATCACAGACAGACTGGGAGACCAGGTTTAAATTTAGAGTCAACTGTCACCCTCACCGGGAGTCACCAGAGGACTGGGAGCCCTAAGGCGGTTCCATGATCCAAGGCGGTTTACTGGGTGGGCCTTACTGCTCCTCGCACACCCTGGGGGGGGGGGGTGTGGAATGCAAATTGTAGAGAGGTCCTAGGTCAGGCATAGGTAGGGTGGGGGTAGCAGTGCAGAAAGACACTAATACTAAGCAGGACATCTATCTCAGATTAAGCACAATTAAAATTTAAAGGCCTTTTTAAAGAAGGGTGTGGGAAACAGAAACCAAACTCAGCAAAGGGTGGGACAAGGAGCCTAGGCAAACCAGTAGAAACTGGTCCAGCAGAGAAAAGAACTGGGTGGCAGAAAAGCTGCATTCCAATCTCAAGTGATGCGACCTGGGGAGGAAGGGCTCAACCTGTGCTGGAATCACAGGGGACAAACTGGGATAAACCACCAACTGCAAAGGATCAATTCAGCTGCCAAACCAGACAATCAGGAATCATAGAGGGGCCCAGCTAAAGCCAGAAGCGAAGCCCTCGTCCCTGGGAGTTCACCCATCCCTCTTCCCACAAGTGCGCACAGCTCTTAACAGCTGTGCTCTTAAAGAAGCACTAATTACAGCCGGATCTGGCAGGGAGTCAGGGAAGCCCCACACCCAGGCCACCAGGGTTTCAGGCAGAAAAATGCCAACTAACTAGTAATAAGATACAATCTTGGAAAAAAAGGCCCATGTTGGGGGAGAATGTAGGCAAACCACTGGAGTCGAACTCCTCCTTAAAAAGCCGGAGCTCCCAGGACCATTCATCATACGCTGTCCCCACCCCCCACTGCAATTAAGAAAATGATGGTAATGAGAAATAATAATTCCAAGTCCTACATATGGATCGAGCTTTCTCAGAAATCCCACTTCATTCCAACAAATGAAGCTTGTGAACGTGAGGCATCTCTGCAAACTGTGCCTGCGTGTCTGTCTCAGCAGGCAATAGAACCAGGCATCACACCCTCCATCTTCTATAGCAACAGTCCCCAGCCTTTTTGGTACCAGGGACTTGTTTCTCCGAAGACCCTGGGGATGGGGGGATGGTTTTGGGATGATTCAAGCTCACTTCCTGCTGTGTGACCAGTTCCTAAGAGGCCTGGACCAGTTACCAGTTGGTGGCCCGAAGTTGGGGACCCTAGTTCTACAGAACTTCACCACTACTCATGAAGATACTCGAGGATAAACTTAAAAAGATAAGGAAAGCCAGAGCTGATGGGGGGGGGGGGGAGGAGTAGGATTTCAGTCATGTAATCTAAAGATTCAGAAAGAAAAGAAAGGAAATCAGGTCTCTATTTGTGTCCTAAAATGTCCAACCGGCTTCATCTGGCCCTGTGTTGATTTTTTTTAAGGTCACCCCTACTTTGGCTAGCACCTACACTAGATAAAGAGGAGATACCAGGCAGGAGAAATCTAAATATTTGGTGTGTTTTGAAGTTCTCACCCCATGCGGCTTTTCTTAGTCCTCCAACACTGATCTCACCGCACCTAAAACCCAAAAGGCCTCCCCCCCTGCAAGAGGCCCTGGCCTGGGACTCAGGCTGGCCCGGGACTCAGGCTGGCCAGTCCACTTTCTGGTCAGCTGTGGGGAGCCCCTCCCCATCCCACCATTTCCCTCCTGGGTGGTCAATTTCATGTTGCAGAGTCAGCCGTCCTCCTCAGCCTGCACCCAGGTTGTGTAGTGGCGTGTCCAAGGCCACAGTACCCTTTATCAAGTGTGCTGTGTGTTTACCGCTATTTTTCCCTCTCTTTTTCTTTTTTACTATTTACACTGGATTTAAGGCTCTGAGCTAAGGGCCTTGGGAGATTAAAAAACAACTCAAGAAGCTTCCAGTCTTGGCTGGTTTGTCTGGGGAGGTCCAGTCTGCTCATGTTGTCTAGGTATAATTATTGACAGCTCCCTCTTTCACTCTCAGAAATGGCAGGTTGGAAACCTGCTGGAGAGGGTCATTAAGACAAATGAGGAATTTACCAAAATACACAAGAGCAGATAGGACAATCTGCCATCCAGAAAATGGCGCACTTCACACCACTTACTGTGGTCACCAAGGCCTGGGGGGTGGGGTGGGGCAGGTAAATCAAAAGTGACTTCTAAAAATAAAACAAAAAAGGAGAACTGAGGTAGAAGACTCACAAATCCCATTAAAACAAACAACTTGAGCAAAGGAAGAAGCACTGTTCCTGGGCCCAGGTGTAGGGGAAGGATGTGGAGCAGACAGCAGACTGGAGGGAGCCACAGGTGTGAGGAATGGGGAAAAGCAAGCTTCTGAGCAGGAGCTTATGGTAGCTGGGTGACCTTGAGGGGACAGAGATTACACTGACTGTCCCACTCAGCTAGACGTGCAAGGAGACCAGAGCATACAACCCCGGGGCCATCTTCTGTTGAGGAGTCAAAAAAACCTGTGTTCAAACATTGAAGTGGCCCCTTCCTTCTCCAGCTCATTTGGGTGACTTGGCTACTGAGCTCTGTCTCTACCCATAAAATGGGGATAACACACTTCATATCTCATGGGCGGATGGTGATGAGAGTTGCTCTTAAGATAAAGTGCAGGAAACCCAAATGCTGACCATCTGTAACAGAAAACAGAGGGATGGTGGACTGCCCGAGGGCTCAAGCACAAAGTGAGTAGCAGGGCAATTTCGACTCCAGGCCCATGCTGGCAGGCTGGATGCAAGGGGGGTCTGAAGGAGGCCAATTCCAGCGGCTTCTGGGCCAGTGTTCTCCAGGGTTATTGCTTTACTTACTTGCCCACTGCAAAGAATGCTGTGAGAGCCCATGAACACGAGTGGAAAAGGTGTCCTGGGTGACAATCTCTGACCTGTATCTGTCTCCTACTTGCCTCTGCCCCTCCAATTCATGACTGGTTAGACCAGCTTCTTTTAGCTTCCACCAATAAACGAACATAATGACATTTATTGGTGGAAGCTAAAAGATTTCCCAAGATGCATATTTCCTTACTGCACCATGCTTGTTGCCCCTAGGCCCTTGCCTGCAAAGAGGATACAGTTCAGTAGGAGGGATGGCTGAGTAAGGCCAGCAATTTCAGAAGTGGGGGAAGAAAACCAGGAAGCACTCACCGGGCCTGAGACGTTAAAGTCGTAAATAGGAATGGGGAAAACTCCAGATGCCGCGTGGCTCAGGTGGGGCGGCCCTGATACTCAGGGTCCCCCTCCCTGCCCAGGATGTGCCCCTGGGAGCTCACTCCTCTCTCCCTCCAGTCAGAGCCCCTGCTGTGTTCGTTCGCCCACCCACCATCCCTGAACCTTTTTATTCTGGGACAAGACAGTCTTTCTTCTCCCAGACCTTCCTGGGCACGCCACCGCTTTCCAGACCACCAGCAGGCTTGGGACTTGTTTCCCAGGGCCTCCCTGCCCCTCCCATCACTGCCCTACAAGGTCCCTCTTGCCCATGCAGAGAGAGAGCACTTCTGAAAAAGGCAGAGACGGATCGCAGCACTCCCCTCCTCACATCACAGCCTGCCGGGGGCTCCCCATCAGGAGGCCACTCAGCCCGGTTAACACACGCTGAACTTGCTGACTGTATTCTCCCCCACATGCAACATACATGCACACCCACCCCCACTGCAAGACACTTCCCCTGACCACTAAACTGGCATCTCGGTCCTGGGTCCATCCCCTTATCCTGGGAGTTTTCTTCTTCGCAGCAGCAGCAGCACTTTTCACTACCTGAAAGTGTATCATCTATTTGCTCGTTCACAGCCAGTCTCCGCACTAGAATTTGAGCACTGCCAAGGCTGGGGATTTCCGTCTTGTGCATCACTTCGCTCCCAGCCCCTGAAAGTGTCTGGCACGTGGAGGCTCAATAAACACAGGGATAGCTATTTTCGGCGGCGGTTAGCATCGACCCCACCAGAATAAAAACTGTGGCTTAGAAAAGTCTCATAGCTCTACTAGCAGTTCAGCAGCAAGTCTGCAGAGCAATGGTTTGGGAAGTTCTGGCTACCTGTTGCATTGTTTAGCAATCTGCCCGATGAAAACACCCGCCCACTCCAACCCCCAAATCAAAAGCTAAAAAACAAAAAAACAGGGAAAGTGGAAGAAGACAGGGCAGGAGGCATGACAGAAAATCACGTTCCGCAGTTTGCAGTTCCAAAATGGTGACCGGAAGTCAGGCTGTGTGAGGGAAATCCAATTCCCACCATGGGGAGGTAGTATTTGGGAAGTTTATGAACGTTTCCTGGAGAAGCCACTTGTGCCCACCTGCACATTTTCTGCTATTCCTCATCAAAATGTCCGCTCTCCCTCCCCCTGAGTGGACTGGTTTTGCAACTTGCCTTTGCCCAGTCAGATGTGGTGCAAGTCACGCTTGCAAACTCCCAACAGCGCAGCCGATGCTGTCGTGTGCTGCAACATTGACTCTTGGAGCCCAGGCCACAGGGAGAAGAACCCGGGCACTCTGGTGGGCAGCCCCGCCGGACCGCCAGCCAGGGGGGCCAGCCGCTTGGGACCTTCTAGCTCAGCTGGCCTTCCACCTCCAATAACAAATAGGACAGAAGACTCTGGGCTGAGTCTGCCTACACAACCATGAGCAAAAAGCGTTTTTATTTAGAAAAGATAAAACAGTTCTTCACCGAGTAGGAGCTGAGGGCTAGGTTTTCCTCAGCCAGATAATGCAGAGTAGTCCTTTCCTCCTTGAGCGGGCCCAGGATATGGAAGGGTTCCTTCCTTCTTAGCCCTGCCCATGGCCAACTCCTTGGAAACTGATTCCCGGACTCCGTTCCAAAGGCTTGGTCAGGCA
Organism: Anoura caudifer; assembly: GCA_004027475.1. NCBI lineage: Eukaryota > Metazoa > Chordata > Mammalia > Chiroptera > Phyllostomidae > Anoura > Anoura caudifer. Next base: position 422,499 of record PVKU01000329.1, on the reverse strand, counting down.
GGCAGCAGCCACAGGAAAAATTCAGATTCCCAAACCCCAAGGGCTGGTGTCAAGCTCTCCGAGCCACACAAGTCTACTAAGTATGTCTGGAAACATCTTGCCATGTCTGAAATAGTATCCATCAACCTGATGATTTTCCAGAAATAACTACCCATAGAATGCGGTGGGGAAAACGTAGCCATTGAGTGGGAAGGGCAGAGTGTAAATCCCCAGTGAGTTTCCAGAGGGGCCAACCCTAAGATGTTTTTCTGCGGGGGTCTCCCTCAGCCACCGTCTCTCTCACACACTTTGGACAAGACCAAATTCTAGTTCTGACATACCCAAGGTCCAGAGCTCTTGTCTTTTATTCTCACCACTGCCCCAATGTGATCTCGGGAAGAGCTTTAACCTCCATTACTTCTCAGGAAAAAGAAAGGGTGGTTCTTTCTATGTTCAAGCCACCAGGCTAGGAAGCAGGCTCCTTGGAATAGACCAATGATTTACCAACACCATGTTTAAGATGGGAAGCAAACGAAATGCCCATCGATAGAGGACCAGCTAAATAACTGTTAAGTAGATCGATTACTGGGTGACATGCAAAAGAATGAGATGCTCTGGACCCATGGAATGATCTGCAAATGCAGCATGTACACAGGACGCTACTTACTATTTGTGTAAAGGAAGAAAAATAGGTACAAGTATGTCTTGCTAACCAAATCTATAGAGAGGGGTACACCTGGATGTGGTTTGGATTCTGTAGACAGCTACTGTGTACCTTTCAGGACAAACTGGGATGTGTTTAAGTAGTAACTTAGAACTTAATAATCTACACATTTAACTACTGTTTGTACTAAGTAGATAATACTAGATATTAACATGATGTGTTATGTGAAATGAAAAAACAACAGTATGCTCTTAATATGTTAATAGAGGGGTGCCCACTTTCCTTTAAACCATAAAAGCAAAAAACTATACACATTAAATTGTTAACAGTTATCTCTTAGGATGTCAACAATTTAATTTTTATTTTTTAACAGACTTTATTTATTTATTTTAGACAGAGGGAAGAGAGGGAGAAAGAGAAGGAGAGAAACAATGTGTGGTTGCCTCTCATGCGCCCCATCCTAGGGACCTGACCTGGCCCACAACCCAGTCATGTGCCTTGACTGGGAATCAAACCAGAGTTTTTTGGGTTCGTAGGCCAGTGCTCAATCCATTGAGCCACACCAGCCGGGGCTAATTTTTCATAGTATTTTGAAAGTTTCCACATACAGCATATATACGGGGGCTTTAAGGAATCAAGGGGCTTTCCTTGAGGTTTATTTCCTGAGCTCTGTCAGACATGGAAGGAATTTAAGGGCAAACATTTCTCTCAGTGTTGGCTAGGATCAATCCCAACAGCATGCGCTAGACCTTTAAACTGGTTTAACCCTCCGCATAACCCTAAGGAGTAGCTACTGTTATCATCCTCATTTTATAGGTGAAGAAACTGAGGCGCAGACAGTGACTTGCCCAAGCACGTAAGTACAAAGTGGCAGCATCTGGCTCCAGAGTCCATGTAGCCACCACCAGGCTTTGCTGCCTCCACGAGCTGTGTAACACTCCCTGCCCTCACCCACTACCTTGAAATACTCACCTCTAAAAACTTCCATCTACCCAGGTGGAGTCTGGAAGTCTGTGGGGAAGGCGTTTTTATCTGTGTGCCCACAAGCACTCCACAATCCTGGCAACTCCCCACTGCCTACAGGTTGAGAATAAATTCACTGAGTTGAGTGTCGCTGAATTTATCAGCGTATTCCCAGGGCACTGTAACATGAACTTATGACAAAACCCCTGACCAAATGCTCTCATCTTATTTTTGGGCCTCTGCTCCTAAATGCTCACCTCTGAGGGCCCCACCTTCCTCCTAGCTCGTAAGGAGCCTCTTACTCCCTCCCTGCGCTGCATTTATTCCAACCATTCATCTTGGCTCCTAATACCTCAAATTTCTATACAACTCCCTCAGGCATATCCCAGCAGCGGACTGGTGGCGAGGCTGGAAAAACCCATTTATCTGTCTCCAGGCCCCCACCCCTCCCCCTCTGATCAGAGGAAAGGAACACAGCTCTCAAAGTCCTCCTCCAGGATGTGCCCCCAGGGGCTGCGATTAGGACACAACACTGTCCCTGTCCCTAATTTCACTCATGGCCCCACAATCCCAAAGGCTATACACCCCTCCCAAGGGGTCTGTGATCAATTTAGTCCAGAGCTTAGGGCCAATCATGTAACAGATGGTCCAAGATGGCAGCTGGTCCAAGGGAGAACCTTTGTTCCTCCAGGTTCCCCCAAACAGGCTCCAGCAAGAAGGTTCCAGGTACATTCTCCCACTGAAGAGCTTCTTTGTAAGCAGGAAGTGAACAGAAAATCCCCAACCCTCCCCTCCCCTCCCCACCCCAAAGAGATTAGCTGTGCCTAGATGGTAAAATTGGCTTTCTCTTTCTTTTCTGTTTGCAATTTCGATACACTCTTTGGACTGCCCCTCCCACTTTGTCACCCTGAAATCATTAGATTCCCCAAATTTGATTTTCTGATTGTCACACCAGAGTTAATTAATTTAAACCAGGATTTCCCCACCCCTCTTAAAGGTGCCAGCTCTAATACCCTTACTAACTGGAATAAAAGGTGATGATAACACCAGCTAAGAGACTTCAAATAACTTTATATTTAGTTGAGTGGAGTCTCAAAGAGGAAGGCATACAATCAAAGTCAATTCTGCCTTTGCTTGCTGTTGACTCAGCTCTTTTGCTAATTGCATTCAGCACTTACTTACTCTAGTCATCTTATTACCAATTGCAATTCTCCTACTAATTGTAAGCAGAAATTTAAATTTCAGATCTACTTGGACTTTTTGTAAGTGTGAGTGGGGAGGGAACTGAAACCTAACACGTATTAAAAAAAAAAAAAAAAACTACTCCCCATTTCCCAAGAAACATTGTCAAACAAGGTTTTTTTTAATCCAAGAGTTGAACTAGTGACATATCCAGTCATGTTTTGGGAAAAGAGGCTTTTATTAACGGCCTGTTAACAAAAGTGCTTCCAAAAAAAAAAAAAAACCCACAAAAAACAGAAAGGTGGAAAATCTTGTTTTAAACAATAAATTCCACCCCCCAATTTTGTATAGTTCGATAAATAACTTTTTCTACTGAAACCTCCCCCCAACTTGCAAATCAGGACTTCTCATTTGAATGGAGCTGGGGGGTGGGGAAGGAGAAATGACTTGAGATTTCGGGATTTGATCAATGCAACATGTTAGGGGCAGAGCGCAAGGTCAAAAGGAAATGATTAATCCCACAAGAGAAACAGGCGGATGGGCGCAGGGAATGGCTTCCCTACAAAACCCCCACTAACAGGTCCAAAAATACTCTAGTTAAGCATGGTTTTCCCCCCAACCCATTCTCAGGATTTCATCTTCAAACACATTTTTTTTAATCCAAAGGACTTTCATCTACACCAGCTCGTTTCCCGTAGAGGTTATTTTTATTTGCCAATGACATGCCAGTCGTTGTCACAGGGGGTCCAGAATCAGGCCGGAGAGAGAATGACTCCAATCATGGGGGGGACCGCGACCTCCTCTGACAACTTCCAGTACTAGAGGGTATTTTAGGCCTGGTAAAAGAAGTTACCAGTTAAGACATACAATATCCCTTTGAAATGCTGTGACATCAACACTCTGAAAGCACATAAATGGGTGAAACACGAGAAGGGGGGGGAAGGGGAATGCCTAACAAAAATCCTTTGGGAAACAATTTTCCTCTTAGCTTTTCTCCCTCCCAATGCCCTTAGGGAATCCAATTTGGCACTCCTGGTTCCTAATGCAAATCCCCCCCCCCAATCACCACTCTCTCTCCATCACAAACCCCAGGTTTGCCAACAGGGCTGGCATCTTAAACAAGCTCATATAACTGCCTCAACACCTTTCTGCCCCATTACCTACCTTATCCCCTCAAGAAGCAGATACAGGGCCTGGAAGGCTTCTCAGAGGGCGGTCGGTCCACTCAAAAAACTTATGGTAACAAAGGACTACCTTGCTGAAGCAACTGAAGACATTCCCTGAGAATACTGAGCCACAAAATCTTGTAAGCTAGATGGGTGCAACCCACAATGTGTGTGTGCAGTTGTGAGTGTGCACACCTTTCTGGCTCCTGATTTTTAAAAGTGAAAATCCATAGTTAATGCCCTCAATGCTGTCACTGCACCAGACAGACCGGAGGGGAAGATGAAAGGTGTATCTGGTGAGACAGGCACCGGTTAAGGCACTGGTTACCGTAAGGAGGAGGATTAGGACATGGTCCTCCGGACTTTATCCAGGCTCCTCCTCCCTCTAACCCTGCAGAGGTTTACAAACTGGTCAGCAGTGGGGCTGGTGGGGTCACGATGCTAGGTTTATCATCTAAGGCAGGGAAAAGGACCTGGCTCTGCCTTCCCCATGAGAAGATGTTTAACCAAGACTTCATGGCAGCCCCCACACAAGATCCAGCTCCTTCTGACCCTGCTCATCCAAACTGAGGCCCATTTTCTAATGTGTGGCTTTTAAGTTGAAATTGCAGTTATCATGACCATCCCCCTAGCTCTGCCCCCTTGACCTCCCAGGGTCAGGATACCCCAGATCCCATTTCCTTGAAAAATTTTTAAGTAGCATCTTAACTCTTACCCACCCCCAGACACTGTGGCTGCACAGAGCTACTGACTGGGGTTGGGGTTGGGGGACAACAGCACATCCGCTGCCGGGTGATGCAGCTACTGGGTGATGCAGCTACGGAAGACTTGCCCAGGTCTGGGTTTCCTTGCAACCTTGGATCTCGGCTACTTCTCCGGGCAGGATTCACTGGTCCTGCCACGACTGGGGGGCAAAAATGAAGAGGACACAGGCCTTTTAAAAGAGTATGGCAAAAGGAAAGCCACCTCAGACATCTGCCCATGAGTGAATGAAGTAAAGTATGTTTTTGAGTCTCATTTCCCAATCGAAAGCATAGAAAGAAGCAATCTTTGGAAATGTGAAATGATGAAGCAACAGCAAAGAATGAGCAAAAACCGTGTCCTTGTTTCTTTGGAGGGGCCCTTCCAACAACAACCCCATGACCCGATGACTCAGGCCCCCACCACCCCAGGGAATGGGAGATAGAAGACCAGCTGACTTCTGGAAAGACAATGATAACAGTTTATGGGCGCGGGGAACGCCTTTGGCAGGATTCCTCCGTCCTGCTGAACCAAGAGGGCGGAGAGAACCGAACCCTACCCTGGGATGTACACCTGCCCAAACGCACACACCTCAGATCTGTGCACAGAGGAATGCAGCTCTCATTATCCCTACTTAACAAATAAGGAAATCAAGGCAAAGAGAGATTAACTAACTTTAACTTGCACAAGGTCACCCAGCAGTTACGTGGTGCTCTGCTCTTTGACATTCTAGGAGGAAGCACACCCAACACAGTACAGCTGACCCTGGGACAACACAAGTTTAAACCGTGCAGGCCCACCTACACGTGGATTTTTTTCAACTACACACAGTACTGTAAGTTTATCTTCTCTTCCTTATGATTTTCTTAGTAACATTCTTTGCTCTGGCTTTATTGTTAAGACCACAGACTACAATACACATAACATATAAAATGTGTTAATTGACTGTTGATATTGCCAATAAGGCTTCTGGCCAACGGTGGACTAAGAGTTATGAGTTAAGTTTTGAGAGAGTCAAAAGTTTCGTGTGGATCTGACTGCACAGAAGTCAGCGCCCGAACAGCAGAGTTGTTTGAGAGCCAACGGTACCTCTCAAACGTGTGCTATCACAAGCAGCAAGAACACAGCCCCACAGAGAGCAACCTGAGCCCAGACTGAGAGGCCAGAGCGGGAGGGGGCGGGCCTCTTTGGCTGTCAGCACGCTCGCTGATTTGTTGAAGGAAGGGGCCGCATTCAACTGCCCGTAGCAGGTACTGCGCGCAACAGGTACTCGGCGTACACTTGCCAAATGGATGGATGTATTAACTCAAGTACTGAGCTGGCGCTCCTCTGTATCATCGTATTTTAAAAAGCACAACCTAAGGAGACAGAGGTCGCATCACCACTTTACAGATGGTGGACACAGAGTTACACCATGTCACCTGGCAGGTATGCAATGTGACCCAGAAACGTCATCAAAGACCCCAAGGCACTTTCGTACACAGGGCAGGGCAAGGAAATATTAACCCACAATATGCACAATTGGTTTATGCTCTCCCAGAATTCAGTTACCTAGTGTCCACAGCTTTTTAAGAAAAGGTTTGGATCTGTGAGCAAACCTGAACAACTTCTCCACAAATCTGCTAGAGTGTGCAAAAGGCACAAATATTGATTCGTGCAAGAGCTACCAGCTTTACAGGCAAGACTGAAAGGGAACGAAGGAAGGAAGGAGGGCGGGTGGGAGGGAGGCTGCTGGGGCTGCTCAGCTAAGATGAAGGCATGGGGACGCAGGTGATGAGTGAGCATCAGCAGCTGCTCTCTCCATCCATCCTCTGCCTCCAACCCCTTCCAGAGCTCTCAGGGATTCATTCCTACAGCTCTGTGAGGTCTAGTTCCTAGTCAGGAGCAGGGTATGAGCCACAAATCCTCCCACGTGTCACCCTGGGCAGTGACCAGCAGCCCTGGCTTGTTCTGGGGGACACAGCCTCAGCATTTCAGCTGTGTCTTAAAATTATTGCACTCCTTCTCCATAGCACAGTAGAAGCCGTTTTAATACAATCTTCAAATAAAAAGGACACTTGGGGAAGACGTGTCACAGCTGAACATCCCCCCTTCATTTGTCAATGGCTCCTGGGGGGGGAGTTTGAATGAAACAATGTCAGTCGGCTTCCAGGGAAAGGAACAAACGTTTTTACTGAATTTTACTATTTCCAGGAAACAGGGAGATGATCAAAAATAATACGGGGATATAGTGCACAGTGTTAACAGGTGAATTTTCCAAGAAAGAATAAAACAGTGTAGCTCTAAAAGGAGTGTTTCTTAAACCAAAATCCAAGTTGGGTGTGCACCGCATCTACACTACCCTGATGAGCAGGGTTAAGGTCTGGGCTTTTTGGGGAGCACTACAATCATTCCCCCAACCCCTCACCCGAGGGCTGCCTTTCCACTCTGCCGGGAGCTGCCCTGAGGTCCCCCACACCCCCGGGGACTTGGTGCCCTGCAGAGAGGTACCTGGAAGGCCTCCAGATGGCTGTCCCAGGGCTCTGCTTAAACAAAGGAGATGCCAACTGGCAGCGAGACCAGCAGCTGAAGACCTGGCGAGGGACGAAGCCACGCCCTTGGCAGCAGCTGTGTGGACAGAGAGCAGCTAACCCATTTCCAGCTGCTTTGTGTGTGTCCAGCCGAGTTCTACACGCACGACTGTGGGACGTTTCACCCCAACACAGGCCCAAGTAACTTACTGCCTTTGTTGACCTACCTCAATTGGGTTTTCATCCCAAATGTCATTGAGATTGGAGAAGTTGGGGAATATTGGGTAGTATCTTAGAAACCTAATGTCTCCACCTTGACCTTCTTTTCAAAGGTGTCTCAGAGGAGGGGGCTGGCTATAAGCCCATACAGTTTGGGCTTGAAGTAAAAAAAAACACCAAATAATGATACGTCATGTGTTATCAAGGGCTGCTTAAATCAGGGCATCTGATGATAAACAGGTGTAACAACTCAGGTGTAATCACTTAAATGGGATAAATGAAATAGAGATAATTTATTATGGCTGACAATTGGAGGTTAAATGTCAATATAAAAAAACTGCTCAAGACTACCTATGACCTTAATTCTCCTCTCCAGAGTACCATTTAAATCTATTACTCAGAGGTCACCTGCATGAGGTGCTAGTTAAAAATGCAAATTTGATTCCCACCTCAGCTTTAAAGCATCATAACGTCCCCGGGGTAGCATCCCAGGGTTATCAACTCCCCCATCCCCCGTCCTTGTTCAACGGGGAGAGGCTAATTTTGAGAATGAAATGAGGAAACACAAGGAAGTTCATAGTAGGCAGTCACTAAAAATGCATAAAATACTTCTGCTCTAATAGTTTAGGACACTTGTTTTGTTTTTTTACTTCACCTCCAGGCCTCTTTACTCCTGCACAGAAAAAGTGCATTATCTGGAGTGATTTGCATAACATTTAATCCTCGAGGATTTATGGAGCTCCTGCACAAAGGAGGGCCGGGGTACCTCATGGGCACGGCCCAGACTGACCCCTGCCCACACCCGGGTTGCTTTCTGGGTCGGCTCTGCACCCTCCCACCTTCCCGGAAAGACGGGCGCATTTTCAGGGAGGCTCAAATGGCCCTTCCCAGAATGTTACTTGTCCTTGGCTGGGCTGGAACTGAAAACTCAGCAGGGCAGCCCGCTTCCCGAGGAAGATTAAACAAAGTTAATTAAAACCCTGCAGAACGGGAGGCAGGGGGATTAGCTGGCAGGCGGAAAGGAGGGGGCTGCTTGCAGAGGTGCTGCCTGCCCCCAAGATTTCCTTCCCAGAGCGGGCCACTAGCACGATTCTGTGCTGAGCAGCGAGGCCACCACTCCATTTAGGTGTCCCCTACTGAAAGGCCACTCTGCAAACCTGTCCCAACGGCTGGGCCACTCCAAATGTTCTTTTCATTAAAAATTAAACTGAAAGCTCTGGTGAGTGAAGCAAAGGAGAAACTGGGTGGGTAGGCAGTTTCCTCCGAGGCCAGCAATCACTCAAGCCTCAATGAGGGTTACCTTCGTATTTCTGCCCGTGCTATCTATCATGCAGGCCAGACCTGGGGGACTGAAAGCAGCAGGATGCACAGGGTTCCCCAGGAGGACAGTGGGGTCTTGCCCCTCCAGGCTTCCCCTGCCTTAGGAATTCCATCTAACCTTGCCCAGTCACATCGTCTTTCCAAGTCCAAGCCAGGCTGGAGGGTACTGAGCGACCCGCCGAGGTAATCCTACAAAGCTTCCCACACTCCACTTCCCAATCACAGAAGACCAAGAGCATCACCAAAGAAACACATTTACTAAACACCTAAACGCCCAGAGCCTGGGCAGAGATTCACAGGGGCCTGGCCCCTGCCCTGGGAGAGGGTCATTTATGACCATTAAGGCCAGAGTAAGGCAGGCTCCCAGAGGCCCATAAAACTCCCAGGGAAGGAAGTGGGGATTAACCACTTCCTCCCACCCCTCAAGAAGGGGTTTCAAGCTTTACCAAATTGCAGAATGGAGGGTTCCTGGGGGTGGGGGTGGGGAGTCGGGTCAGAAGATCCTACACCTCTACCAGGGGACATGACTAACCCTGGGATTTCTCAAATTGCTTTGATTTTTACAGATGAGGCTTTGTAGTCCTGCTGCCCCGCAGCTCTAGGGCACATTCTCGCGAAGCCTCCCTACTGCCCCTCGGCGCAGGTCTGGAGTCTGTCCAGGGAGGGAGGGAGCGCACATGAGAATTCCGTGTTTGTCTGACCAGCAGCACACGGCTACAATGGCTTGATTCTTTTACGTACTCATCAGCCAGATTTATTGGATCGAAAACTGTCACTATCTTGGGCAGCTTACAACCCCCTCATCTTTCTCACTCAGTGTCTCGTACTGAAACTTATTTCAAGCAACGCTCTTACCCAAATCAAATCAAGGATGAGCAACTGTCAAAGAAAGCCAAGTAACACGCAGAAACAAGCAGTATGCGTCAAGAAAGGAGAACTGAGAATGTCGTTGAGACTTCCCACGTTGGGACCAGGAATGTGGTCCTGAGCTTCCTGGCAGCCGTAGTAAAATGAGCAAAACTATACAACTGTGTTGCTGTCAAACCACCACTTTGAGAGGACAAAGAGTCTTCCTGGCAGCAAATGCAGACACGGTAGTGTAACCTGTAAATACCACTCCTGGGTAGTCCCAAATACACGGCTAGACACACACAGATATAACCCGCTCTCTGACCTGTGGAAACCCCTGCTAAAATCCTACCTATTCAAGTCGCCAAGAACTGAACTCTAAAAATCCTCTTCTAGAAACCCCAGAATCTCTATGTGCTACTGCCCAAACCCCTTAAGACTAGAATGTTTCTTAATGACATACACTGGCCTGTGGGGGCACTAAGACCCCAGCGTGTTTGGAAGCCATGGACCAGGAATGGGGGGGAGGGGCCTTCCGCTCCCTCCCCTTCCAGGCTGGCATTTGGTTTCCATCTCTCCACCCCATTCTTACCCAGGACACCCTCCCTTCTTTACCAGGACCTGGTGGGACGGGGGCAGCCAGAATGGTCCTATTCCAAGTACAGTTTCCTGGGACAAATTGCTGTCACCTATGAGGAGCCCTAAATGGTCTACAGGGCCCAAATGCAGAGTCATGGGAAGGGACGAGGGGGATATCCTACAGGGAGAAGCCTTTCCTGTTGGGAATTTCAGCCTCCATGATAACTTCTAGAGAAATGTCAGAACTAGACTGGGGGGCAGGAGGGGGACCCACTCAGCATTGCCCAGTTAAAATTTCAGACAATTTTTAACATAAGTATGTCCCAAATAGTGCATAGTACATAATCATACTAAATAAAATTATTTACTGTTTATGAACTGTCAGAGGGTGGGGCTAAAGCCGGCAACACTGAGCGGACTTTCCGGTGAGTCCTGGCGGGTGTCCCAGTTAGGTGAGGACCCACAAATCTTGAAAAGGGAAACCACGAATGTATTTACGCCAATGAATGGAAATAAGCACCAAATTTTTATTAAGCATTTTTAATGGGGAGGGAGGTTAGTTTGATTGTACTTCTGGCTCACTTAATCCAACCCAGGGGTGACAGAGATGGGGAGGCCACCCACCCTGGCCAGGGCCCGCGCCCGCCCTCATCCCATCTCCCACTGGAGCCCCGGGGAACTCCCTGGGAACAGGAGGCAGAAGGCTTCAATGGAGCTCGCCACTCAAGCCTAGGCGATCAACATTCCAGGAGGCAGCCATTCCCGCCCTTCAGGAGGAACAAAGAGCTCGAGGAGGAATTCCTGCTGCCCCAAGCCTGGGGGGTGGGGTGGTATCCAAACAAAACTGGGCAGAAAAAAGGGACCTAGGAAGCCCATTCCCTCCAAGCCAAAGGAATGAGGAGACCAAGGAATGAACTCCAGCACAGGCATTAAAATTGGACTTTATAAACGTGGTATGCCATTTGGGGGCCGAGTCTCTCTCTCACTGCAATGGAGTAAAGTTCAAGAGAGAAAAATCTCTAAAGGAACTAGGCCACAACCTCTGGATTTAATCATTAACTTTATCTTGAGGGTCTTCTTTGTATTCATGATATATACTGGCTCTTACTCTAACCAATGCAAACATTTCACTATCCTTCCAAACACAGAGAAGGTGGGTTTTGTTGGCTTGCTTTTTTTAGCTGCAGCTTCTATCTACATCGCCATAGGAGATAATTCCATAGGAGATCATTTCAGGGAGGTTCCCGTCAGGGGTCCCCATCAAAAGGGACCTTTGGAAGGGGGGAGTAGGTGGGGAATAGGAACTGATGAAAGCAACCTCTCCTCCCTCCTGCAGGCTGGTGCGCCCACCCAACTGACTGCATGGTGGATGGGATCTTCACACAACTTACAAGGGAGATTAGAGACTTGTGCTTCCAAAGGCGCCTGTAAAGAAGTCTGGGGACAACCTTATACAACTAACGGTTGTCTTTTGCTTTGAGGGCCGAGTAAACTATTCCCATGAAAAGCTCCCCCTTACTGTCCCCAACCACACGTTTTTTCACGGGGCCCAAAAGCTCCCTAGAGCTTGTTTGAGTTAACTCCGTAAACACTAGTTGAACATTTGCTTTGCAGATAAAGCTCCCATCGCCAAAGAAGCCCTCAGCAAAGTGCTTCCCAGTTTTTCAAGCTCCTCAGAGCCTCCCAAGTCTTCCTTCCTGTGACACCACTGGAGGTCATGTCTCCCCGCAACGCACACCCCAACACCAAAAAAAGTTTGCTTTCATGCTTCGCAACTGGTTCTCACAGTATCCAACCCATATTCCATTCCAGCTCCAGCTCAGCAACCTGCTACTTATTTCAGTAAACTGGATTCTCACTGTAGGGCCCAGACACCAAGGACATGGTTAGACCAGAGAAAGTAGAGAAACCCACTCTGAATCTGGAGTGTTGGGCAGTCAGGGACCCTCCCCCACAGCAAAGCTCAACAATCTTTCTAAACTGAGGTCTCAACAATTCGGTGCACAGGAAACTGCCTCAAACCTGGGGTGAAGTTCTCAGGCTTGGGGGTCACGTGTCAATCAGCGAAAGGCAGTTCTGAATGACACAGACAATGGTCGGTCTAATGCAAGGAACTGTCCCCCCGCCCCTGAGTGAAATTTTCTAAGAAACTCAAAACCAACATTTTCCTAAAAGAGTCTTTGGCAATGGAAGCCACCAAGCTGTCAACTCCCACGGACAGGGCAGACCGTGGAAAGCTATGAATTTTCCCATACGTGTTTACCATCAAGGGCCTCAACTCCCAGGACATGCCAGCTTTGGCTCCCTTATACCCACCCCCTCTGGAAGAACCCAGGAAGCTGGCGATCTGTCGCTAGGACTTCAGTTCTGCACCACATACCCCATTTGAGCCCTTGAATTTATAAAAGAGCATGTAATACCTAATCAAAAATAGTTTAGTGTTTTTACACGTACATCATTCAGCACGGTCCCCAAAGTTGCCGAGTAATTCTATTTCCCTTTATAGTGATGTGAGGAGTCCCCAGAGGCAACCTCTGTTCCAGTCCTTTGTGTCCTTAAAACACCCGGAGAGAGCCAGGCACATGGCAGATGCTCAACGGGAGGTATGTTGATTGAACGGAATTCACTTCCACATTTTCCAAGCAATCCTTGAGGAATTTGCCTCCCAGCAGGCATCTGCTCACTAGAAAACAATGGCCATTTGCATTGTGGCCCCGAGATAGCAAATGTTTAAAAAAACAGAAAAAAAGATTCTGGGCCTTCTTGGTAGAGGCCAAAATGTCTAAAGGTAAAGATTTTAAGGGTGAGCTAGCCTTCCGCAATAAACCAGGACATCAGATATTGCAATGTTCCATCATTAGAGATTCCTTCTCATCCAAACCCCCCGCCCCCACTCTAGTCTCCCAAACACTCACTCTAGTCTCCAAACATCCTCCCCAAACCCGTGACCAGAGTAGCAGGCCAAATTCCCCCAAGACCAGCACTAAAAGGCACCATGGCAAGCAAACTTCCTGGGATGCTAGGGATGTTCTGTCTTGATGATGGTGGCAGCAGCACAGACATATATAAAAATTTCTCAGAAGTCCTCAAAACGAGAGCATTTGCTTTTTCAAGGAAACTAAACCTCCCTACAAACGATGAACAAATGAGCTGCCTGCTGTCTGTCATGCAAGGATGGGCCGGGTTCGTTATTATTTAAAAAATAAAATACAGACCCCACAGCTGCATACAAGCACATTGCAATGCAACTTTATTATCGTCACAGTATGTACATGATTAAATGACCATCGTAAAAATAAGGCGGCAGAGGAAATATGACAATCGACACTGTTAACAGCAGTTACAGCTGGGGAATGGAATTAGCAAGTTGTAGTTTTGTTTGTTTGTTTAGCTACTTATTAGCATCTGCCGGCAGTAGAATGACTACTTCTCTAGAAATGTAAAAATCAAATGAAGATAAAAATTGAGGGGGGGGGTGGGGAGGCCCTGCCCAGGAATTGGTGTAAAACAGGCTGCTGTGCAGGACGGACTGGCATGTAAGAGGCCTAGACCAATATAGGCATTGCCGCTGATCTGCTGTAACTGAGCCATCGGCAGAGAATTCTATTTCCACGTAACAAGATTTTTTTTTTTTTTAAAGAGATCACCGGCATGTCCAGAAAGTGATATACATTAAACTGTGAGCCAGCTGGCACTCTCCGGGTAAAGGCCTTAATACACCCACTCCTCACCCCCAGCCAACAACAGCTATATTCAGAACTGTTTCCTAGAAATGTGAGGTTCAGAGAAAAAGGGGAAATGAGACCATTCGCTAACAGTCAGGACGTCAGGTCCATCATTCGTTTCTAAATACAATTAGATCCCGCTTCACAGAAGATGCACCAAAGGTAGGCTCTGAAGTGGGAGTCAAGGCTCAAAATGTAGAGAAAATAGTGACTATCATCTGCCGTGCTAAAATTTAAAATGCCTACTGAGCTAAAACTAAATTGTGACGAGCCCTGTACTCAGAGAAATCCTTTGCGATGGACAACTAGTACTCCGTATTTATCCTACAAATTGATTTTTTAAAAACCCAGGATAGGCCCAGGAACCAAGGCAATCCAGGGAGGAACCCCAAATGGCCAATAAACATATGAAAAAGATGCCCACCTAGCCACAATCACGGAAATGCAAGACAAAACAACGGGGCGAGCCATTTTTCTCCGTTAAATTGATGGCAACAAGGATGGGTGGGGTGGGAGGAAATGTGGCTGGTAGGAGGCAAGCTCTCAGGAGCAAATTAACATTTCAAATGTGTCTCTCCAGCTTCCTATCAATTCCCTGGCTGGGGGCGGAGAGGGATCTTCCCCCTAGAAGTAACAGGGACAAGGAGAGGAGCGCATGGATGGCAATGGCCAGATGGAGAGAAAATGCAAGTAAGGGAAGAACTAAATAAATTCCACACCAGGAACACCAAGTTTGGAGCAGTAGTAACCAACAATTTCACCCCAATAAATTTAATTTTTAAAAAACAGATCATTGAAAGGATTTTTTTTTTAATGATCACATTTCTGTGTTTAAAAGAAAATGCACAAACCCAGATCATACACTTTGGAAAGTAGGAATGGGGGTATGCTTTAAAAAAAAAAAGGTGTTTTACAGATAAGCCAAACAAAGATATATTTACGTGTTAACTTGTACAATTATGCCAGGATTAGAGTTAACTGGTCAAAGTTACTTGGTGGGAATACAAGGCAGCCCTGAGAAAAACCTAAATTTTTCCATTCTCCCAGCAACTATAAGCTGAGGATGGTGGAGGAAGGAATGAAAGTCAAATAAACATAGTCCCAAGCAAGTAGGTATTCAGAAAACTTACACCCCAAAATGACAAGAGCTGCAAAGCCAAGCATAATGTCAGTTTAGAAAAACCTTAAGTGTTGTTAAAAAGAACAGAAATTTAAATCAAAATTGTTACCTCTTCCCCCCTTTTAACCCCTGTGAAGTGTCTGCAAATCTTCTGCAGTTTTTATCAGGCATGCATTCATCTGGTTCCTCTTTTTTGTTCACGGTGGGCAGACCTGTCTGCCTTGAGCATCAAGACAGGGTGAGAGCCCTCACACAGTGACAACGCTGGTAAGTGCTGGCTGCAAGGCTGGGACCTGGCAGGCCCTGGCGGGCAGCACCGGGCCGTACCTCCAAGCTAGTTTTTAAGACTTTTGTTTCTTCACCTGCTGCAAAGCAAGTTACACCTTTGACATTCTGGGCTCCCCCATGAAACATCCTCCTCCTCCTCTTCCTCCTCCTCCTCCTCCACCATGCTACAATCCAACAAGTGGTCCCAACAGAGCCTGAAACTCAATCTCCTTTTAGCCCAAACCAGAGCCAAACATCACCTCCTTCTCATCAGCATAATTTAATGTCACATGAGGCTTTCTAATTTTATTCCCATTTATTTGTTGCCTTACCTGCCCCCCCTACCTCCTCCCCCTTCTTGGGTGAAGAGCAAAATTAGTCTTGCATTCTAGAAAGCAAACAAAAGAAACTTGAAAATAAGTTTTAGGGGGCTGGGGGAAAAATAGGCACCGGTGAACGATGCAGATTGTCATAAAATTCAGACAAATTCTGTGCTCAGCTGTGCAGCAGACACTAGACAATCAACGAGGAAAAAATACTCTCATGAATGCTGGAAACACCAAATGTGAACACTATGCCCCTCCTTTTATGAGGGAGGGAAGTGTTTGTTTTCAAAGTTACGCTGCACTAGAGGCATGAAACTTTCAGTCCGAGATACCCAAATACATTTAGTGCTTTTCACTGCATGTATTTGCATGTCATTCACCTTTGTACATAATTAACAACTAACACACAAGTTCACTTAGCGAAAAACCAACAGTAAAGGAAAGATGCTACAGATGAAGATCGGTAAGAGAAGTTCACTTCTTAAACATCGAGGCCCATCTACTGAAAAAGGCAACAAAATGAGCAGCTGTTGTGGCAAGTCCCACAGGTTGCCCAGAATTAACCAGCATCTCTTGCTAGGAGATGCCTTTGGAACCCCTTCATGAACGGGTTTTCCCTTTACCACCAAAAATAAACCCTAACACAAAACCTCTTCTCTCCTAAGTAACCTTCGGTTTAAATGTACAGACTCAAACCCTGCTCCATCGCACTACATGGAGGGATCTTTTCCAAGATTCTCTTAAAAGTTCCAGATATAACCCAGTTGGGTCCACACCTGACCAGAGCTATGGTTTTAATTTTTTATTTGCGACCATGTGGCATTTTAAAAATCCAATTAAATTGGTGAAATAAAATTTCCTCTTAGAATAAATATCCCTCTAAATCCCTGAAAGCTCTGATAAAACTAACAACAAAAACCAAAGGAGATAAAAACCAAGGGGAATTTCTCTGGAAGGTTATTAAAAATAAAGAGTGGGTATAGCAGGTGCTTCCACTGACTCCCTCCCACCCCCATCCCCACAGCACTGTTCCCAAATCAGTCCCTTCGTTTTAAATGTCTCCACTTAAATTTATGCACAGGGCACATGGCAATTTTTCATCAAGAAATACTTCATTTGATTTCCAAACAAAAAAGTAAGCCTGAAGCTCACTAAGGAGAATGTTACCAGCCATACAGACTGACGAGGAAACTGAGGCCAAAATCTCACAGGTCTGTGCTGGATCAAACCTGGTCTCCAGCACGAAGGACTGACCACCGCCTCTCCACACCGCTCTGCACACATGCCACGCATTCGAATAAATATTCACAATCACCAAAAAACAGGAACTGTGAGCGTCCCGCAACGGGTTGTTAACTTTGGTACATTCAGACAATGGAGAAGTACTCGGCATTATAAAGGGAGGGACAACTCCAAGAGGGGCTGACTCCTGAATTCACTAGGGTAACTGAAAAAACCTTTAACACTGTATGGTTCCACTGTAAGTATGACATTCTAGAAAGGACCAAACTGCAGGAATAGACATGGCTGCCTGAGGCTGGGTGGAGGTGCAGGGAGGCTGAGGGTGATGGAACTGTTTTGACTGTGGTAATTATACATTGTATACTATTGTTAAAATGTATAGAACTATACACTATGTAACCATACCTCAATAAACAAAAACAAATTAGAGAAACACCAGACCAGAAATCAGGCCTTTCTACTCATCCACAGGACAAAGCTGGGAAGGGGCAGCGGAGGGGGGGGGGGGTTGGAGGGGGGGCACCATCTTAAAGGCTGAAGAAAGAGGGGAGGGAGGGGAAGCAGGGGGAGGAGAAGCTCCTTCCTCCAACCTGGACTGAGACTCCCCAGCTCACTCCCAAGATTTTAACCAGAATGGGCTGGCACTGGGGGGCACCAGGTGCCCCCTCTGTGGACCGACCAGTGACATCTTCCACCCTGGGCTCAGAAACAAGTCAAGCAGTGAGGGAAAGCAGGGAATCACCCAATCCCAAATTGGTTGTGAGGAACGGGATCTGGGGCTATTTCGCCTGCTGCTGTATTCCCAGGGCCTCCTGCTTTACCCAAGTGGTTTCCAGACATTCAGGCCTGTTTGCACAGAAATTACAATTTCCTGCCTTCACTGCATCTTTTCTTAAACTGTGTAATTACAGGGGCAAGTACAACGGACAAAGACAGCAATCTCCCCTGGTAAGCACCCAACTCCACGGATGAGAGCTGGGTGCAGGGAAAGGGGCTGGCAGAGGCCAGTGCAGGGTGGGTGAGGTGAAGCCGACCACTGGAAAGAACAGCACTGCAAACTTGGGACCCCCCCTCTGGTTCTCATTGCTCTGAGGTCTCCCCACATTTTTCATGAGAAGTCTCAATGAAATCCAGCCAGGTGGCCGCTGCCAGGAGGAGCCACGGCCCCTCCAAATGGGAGGCCATCTTCCCAGCTATGCTGCTCCGAGTTCGTCTCTCAGCTCAAAAACCCATCCTCCTTCTATGCCCCTCTCCCCTTTGTGACTGGGGGGAAGAGGGATTCAGATGGAGCAAAGCACATCTCTCGCCTTATCACCTGGGTGGCAGAGTTACTCTGCCACCCAGGGGATGCCAAAGGAAGGGAGGACTTTCCTGGGTCACACCAGCAACAGAGTTACTGGGTTGCTTCAGTGGAGGACCTGGCTTCCCCACCCCCACCCGAGGGGCCACACCCCCAGGAACCGCCCCCCCATATTAATTAGTACCTGCAACCTCTTCTTTGTGCATCCCAACCCTGGGATGGCAGCCACTTCCCACAGCTGCTACTTCCCAGATATCTTAGTGTTCTCGTCTTGCCTATGGGCTTCCTAGTTAACAACTTGGTTACTAGTTAATAGTTCTTTACACTAAATTACCTGTTAAAAAAAGAAAAAGAAATGTGGCTCTGACTCCTGGAGGGATACACACCAGCAGTTTCCTCTACCTATCAATAATCCACCCGGAGGAAGCAGCTAAGAGGAGGGGACCTAACACCCTCCCCTCCTGAGAGATGTTGAAAGGATTAGGAAAAATAAGGTGAAGATTTTGATTACACACCCTCCCCTCTAAAGTCCATCCACTCCTGGTTCCTAGAAACCACTCTGCCTGTCAGCACACCTCTGACCTAAATCCCACAACCCTCCAAGAAACCCCTCCTTCTTTCAGCCCAAACTCATCTCCCTCTAGAAACTTCTGTTCAGATGCCCTGAGCCTGAACACTGACTTTATCTAGTAATTTAAACAAGACACACACAAAACAGCCTCACAGAAAAGGTGAGAATCCTCCTCTTCATTCACCTCCCTTTCAGCTCGGCTCGGGGACAGGCCAGGTGGCAGACTGGCCTTAATCATCTTCAGCACTGACCACAATTCTAGGCAGCACAGACATTCAAACATTTTGATGACAAATCTTAACAAATCAAGCCCTGTCAGCAATGAGGAACTGCCCAAATTATTTTGTGGCATCAAATATCGCTTGGCCACCCACCGGGAAGTATTTAACAAAGATAAGCAGCATATTTAATTTCATGAAAAAGAAAGGTTACCTGTTTGGCAGCTACTTGCAGGCAAAGCTGAAGCCAAAACTTTTCCCAGGATATTTACACTGTGGTGTAAACCTAAATTATTAAAACAGATTTTTCTAGCGCCTTCCAAAGTCCCTTCATGTAAATTACAGGTCTCCCCACAGATAGGTAGGTCTCAGTAAAACATAACCATTCCATTCCTGCTGCTCCCATCTCAAAGGTCAGAGATCAAGAGGTTAAGCAACTTCTTCAGGGTCACACAGCTACTTCAGGGCAACAGTGGGCCTGAAATCCAGGCCTTTTTACTCTGAAGCTCATATTCTTATCTTTATACTGAAAACCTACAAGCATTTTCCAATTTCTTCCTTTCATCCACGTAAGGTGAGAGAAAGGTCCAAATATCAGAACCTAATATTTTCAAGGGTGTTCATTCTTTGGCTTTAAACTAAGAAGTCGCCTTTGTTCCTGGCAAAGAAATAAAATGGCAGCAGCATAAGCATCTTCCAAAGGTCAAACCCAATTTGCATCAGTCACCACGAAGAAAATTGACAATCCAGCAAAATCTTTCTGGAACTTGTCCTTAAATCCACTAACATCCACAGAGGCCAGATCCACCAAGAGCCCCTACCCACCCACTAATGCCAAAGTACTTTCTTTGAAGTACTGAGGCCAGAGTGTGGGTGAACTGGGGTGTGGGTGAACTGGGGTGGGAGCTGGGGGTGGCCTCCGTGGCCCAGACCCAGAGTAGAATGTGCCTGCGGTATAAGCTGGTTGGCAGAAGAAGCATCCTTCTTCTCACTCTGATACTACAGAGATATCTTTTGAGACTTATTTTTTTCTTGCCACATGGTTGGTCTGATAACACTCTACATTAAGTTACTTTATTTGGGGATAAGACACTGAGTAAGGGTGTCACACTCACTTTTGCTGAGACCACGGCCAATTCCTGTGTATGATATTTAGCTTCCTACTTCAACTTAGAAAAGTTCCAAAATACGAAAATAAAATACAAGCAGCTAAATATTCAAATAAGCGGTATGTTAAATACCAGCTGTTTAAAGACTAGTTTCAAAAACACGAACTTGCCAAACACGGTGACTACAGAGCAGCGTGAAAAGAGGAACGGACTGGACGAGAGTCCGACCGACAGACGCCATTTCACCATCCCTGGCTTGTGAAGCAGGGTTTTTTTCCCATGGAGATTGAAGCTTTCCCTCTAATACTGTAAGTTTTCCTCTTCAGATGCCTCCCCAACACCCCCCCCACACACACACACCTGACAACACCGTAAAATTAAAGGTTATACAATATTTCAGTCCCTGAAATTAGACTGTTCCCTTAAGCAAGCTGATCTGTGTCCTTAAAATGCCACAGTTCCATGCGGGGCGGGGGGGGGGGGGGTATCATGGCTTCAAACATGAATGGCTCTCAAACACCTCCGCCTGAAAATAAAAAGAAGCTGAAGGTAGTGCTAAGCCTCTAAACACATGTGCACCCATCTTCTCGTCTCTCCTTGGTTTGGGGAGCCCTGGAACCCTAAAATGGTCTAGATCAAAAGTTAAAGTTGATTCCAAGTTTTTATGCATTTTTCTCCAGTACACCTTGCCTCACGTAAAAGAACTACCTATCTTTCCTTTTAGATAATGGCAAACTGATAAAAGCACAGCTCAGCTGTAATTTCCGCCACTACAAATTAGTTTTCTTCTACAACACCCCCTTTGAGGAGCAACACCCCCTTTGAGGAGCAAGGAGAGGGAGAAGGAGCAAGGGAGGAAGCTGCTTCAACATTCTAATGTGTAGCTTATTAGTAATAAATATTACAAATGCTTCCAGTTGCCCTCCACTGCGGAACCCCGTGCCGTGACATTTTAGGCTGCCTCCAACCCTCACAGCACTGAAAAGCGTAATGCCATCTTACACGAGAAAACTGAAGGAGACCAAGAACTCAACCTAGAATCACACTGTCTCAGGCTCAAAGAGAACAGGCACCTTTTATAAGAAACATCACAAAACCCTTCTTCCAACTACTACTAACATTTTCTTTAGCGATCCTTCTCTGCTCAACACTTACCCACCACACAGGTTTGTGCGTGCACTTTCAGTACAAGCCTACAGATGACCCCACGTAAGAGAGAAATACATCCCTCTGACATTGATCTCAAAGAGACAGAGGGCACAGATCAAAATTTATAGATGTGGTCTTAACACATCATTAATTTTGACTGCTGATGCCACCTATTCACAATTCTCTCTCTCTCTTTTTTTTTTTAACTCCTCACCCAAGGATATGCTTATTAATTTGAGGGAAACATTGATCAGTTGTCTCCTATATGCGTCCCAATCAGAGATGGAACCCAAAGCCTTTTGATGTACCAGACAACGCTCCAACCAACTGACCCACCTGGCCAGGCCACAATTCTCATTTTTAAAACACCTGCACTGGTTGTGGCCAGCGTGGCTCAGTTGGTTGGAGCATCATTCTATAGACCAAAGCATGGCGGGTTCTAGTCCCAGTCAGGACACATATCCAGGTCGTGGGTTTGATCCCTGGTTGGGACACATAACAGAAGGCTACCAATCTCTGTATCTCTCTGTCTAAAAGAGATGAAAATAAAATGTCCTCTGGTGAGGATAAAAAAAAAAAAAAACAATAACAACCCTGTGCTAAGTAGTTGTAGCTGATCCATGTCCCGCAGCAAAATTTAACTGCAGATTTGTTTTATAAATAGCATTTTGATAATTACCCCAATTAGTCAGAATACCCACAGGCATTTCAAGAAAAACATATTTTTAACTGCAAATGGTTAAGGCTAGAAGGAAACGGCTGGCCATGCTTTCCAGAAGTCACAACTAAAGAAGACAGCTGTTGACACATGTGTAGGAAGGCAGAAGGGTTCCTCTCTCACTCCCAGGGGTTCCTCACCAGCTCAGGCTCCAAAGTCTACTGGGGGGCCTCAAAATCCACAGGGTGGCCAAGCCACGAGGGAGGATACCCTCAGTCTACGGTAAGTAACCTTCCCCCACTTGATTCTCTTCAGTGTGTACTGCTCTGCTTCATTCAGATTCTCTTTATGTTGACAGAAATGTGCTCTTGGGCAAGAGTCTATCCTGGTAAATAATCACAATTAAGAAATATCCCCTTATTCATGACCAAGCCTCCCCTTCCCAAAACTGACAACTTCAATCTGCCCAAAGCAGCAACTTTTATCACTAAACGTTACCACTTCCTTAACATGTTTTGTCTACCGATTCTGAAACTGGGGTCATACAAATACACTAAAAATTTCACTCGGTGGGAAGTGATGCTCAGGGAAAGAGCTACCTGGGATTAGTAGAAAATCTACAGTAGGGAGAGTAAAACAAAATACTGGCCTGATGTCTTCAGATTCAATACGGATCTCCCAAAATCTCAGTTGGGTTTGAGTGGGAGATGAGACACAGGAAGAGTTGGGGGGGCGGGGTCTTCCCCCATTTGACTCTGCTCTACCTTCAAAGCCTCTTGCAAGGAAACTGAAACATGGCAACTAAAGAGGGAAAGAATTACACTGGAATAAGGCGAGCAAGTCAAACAGTTTCAGATGTAAATTGCTCGGCCCCCACCCCTTCCAATTTTTCTGTTAAGTCAGAGGCTTGTCAATCGAAACAGTCAATCTGGTTTCAGTCAACTCACTTTGTAGGTATAGACAAAACCTCAAAGGGAAAAGAATAATTTAGTAGTGGTGACCAATCGTGAGGTCACATCAACTGAGGAGGAAAGATGGGCCAGGGTTCCTCTGGCAAGTCCCTGTGCCTGAAAGTTCAAAAGAGGGGACAGAGTAGACTGCAATGGGTGGTGTCTTGCTCCCTTTAGGCAATGGTAACTTTTCCAACCTTTCCCTTGCTCTCTTCCAAAATAACAGAGATGGCAAAAACAGCCCTCTGAGCCAAGCCTTTAACTCTCTGTCAGCGCCATGGGGGCGTGGGAGGGAACACTACTTTGAACCGCCTGCGTGGTGGAACTGATCTCAAACTTTTGCTCACGAAGAATGACACCAAAATGGTCCTTTATTCACCAAGGATGAAACGTCCACAATAAACTTTGCCCATGGGTAAATTCACCCATGGGTGAACTGGATGGAGAAGTGGCAAGATTAGGCAATCCATGACTTTTCAGTTGGCAGAGGAAATAAAATTCTGGAGGGGTTAAATTTTAGAACTGTAGAGTTATCAAATAAGTTAAAATTTCTCTTGAATCAGAAAACTGTATAAACCCTTTTTTCCTCCTGACTTACCGTTTTAACAATTTCACCTCATTTATTGCTTCCCCAAAAGCTAACATCCTTCCTTTATAAGCAGTATTAAAAACTGAAAACAAAAAGTCATATGCTCAAAATTTTACATATGAATAGAAAGTTGCTTCCATTTTAAGTAGTGCTTTAAGAAACTATGTATTTTAATGTTGGTTTCAGTGTCTTGAAATTTTAAGAAGCTAAAACTGGGAGGAAGAACTGTGGTGGAAAATGGGAACTTTTATTCAATTCTTCTTACACTTTCATGACTTGATTCCGTGTACAATTACTTAACTTGAACACAGCTGAATCATAAAGAACATACACTAATATCAAATGAAGAACTGAATAAGGTGTGGGGGAAAGTGCCTGTTTTCTTAAGTTTCTTATTTCCAAAATATATTGGTATATATTCCTAGCATTGGAAATAAAACCCCTGGAAACCCAAAGCAAGTCTATGCAACATCAAAACCGGTGTAGTTTATTCTTTTTGAATATGAAGAGTCACCAAAGGTCCCCCCCCCCCAAGGTAATGCTGATGCCACCGACTGTCTCAAATATGATGGCCCGGGGTAACCTCCCAGTAAAGGCTAGCCAAAGGAGGAGCCAAGGCCCACTTCTCCAGATCCCTGATCCCTGTTGATAAAACCCATCGCTACAAACGTTAATGAAAGACGGGACACATTCCTCAGCTCAAACATGACTTTTTAAAAGCCCACCGATTACCTTCAAGGATAAAAAATTAATATATCCATAATGAACATTTGTCTCCCATATTTTTTCATCAAGCATTGTCTTTATTCAACAGTCTTCAACCTACAAACGTGCTGAATAGGATTAAAAGTAGCAACCTCCGATTATTTCCAAGTTAGGAAAAGTTTGGTTTTCTGAGGAATAGGCGAGATGTATGAATTAAAGCAGACATAGACACCACCCTAAGTCCTACACAGAGGGTTGAAAATGGGGTGCAGAAATAGAGAATGTACATTTATATATTTTTCTCTTGTCCTTGCCAAGTCTTTTGGTATAGGTTTATAATTCACCCAGCACATGTGTCATTTTAAAACATGCACACATGAGATATACTTGCTTGAAAAAGGTTAGACACTGCGAATACTCAATAAATACGTATTTTGGTGCCAACACCGATACAATCCCCACTCACGTGAATTATTCGAAATAAAACACAGACAAGAATTTACTCTACAACCAATTACTTTAGGCAGCTAACTGCCTTCCTCAAAGCGATTTGAGGCTAATTTTTGGAGAGTGTTTTCCCAGGGAAATACAGTCCCCAGGCCTAGGATGGTTCAATATTCAGAGTCTTTCTTTACTGGTTGGAATTCTAAAACTTTCCTTTTCCCGGAGGCTTTTCTTCTCTTAAGACCAAAAAGGGGACTGTATATGAACAGTATCCACACCTACACCCCACTTTTCCATCCAGGGGGCTCAGGAAAATCCCACGTCTGGCCTGCGGAACTGGGAAACAACCATTGCCATCCTCCCTGAGATGGGCTACAATGTTTCCCTCGGCTAATATGGCAAGTGTGTCCCTCGTGCTGTGTCATCACACACACTGCTAACGAAAAGGCCTTCCCTGGGCACCAGAACTCGCTCAGACCCCACTCGGCCCTCTGCCATTTTATTTACAGGGTCCTGGCGCCCACCTCGTCAGCACACAACACGCACCCTGAACGGTCTCCAGCGCTGCGTCCAAGGCAGCCAAGGGACCGCGTCCTCTGTGCCCCTAACACGACATTACAGGGCAACTCGAGAGTGGCTGGAAAAGCGCGCTCATGGGCTCATGGCCCTCTGTCCCACTTAACTCCCTTGCCCTTGCATTCTTTTTCCGCACGCGTGTGCGAATTCTTTCAAATTCCTTCCCCGGTGCCCACGGGGTGAGGAGCGGCGGGCCACGGGTCGGGCTGCGTCACCAGGGCCGCGGGCTGCGGCGGCGGCGGCGGCGCAGGCCCACAGTCTGGCTCCCGGGCGCCTCGACTCCGCGGCGCCTCTCGCGGGACCCGCTCAGCCAGTGGGTCGAGGGCCGGATTCCTGGCCTGGATGGCCGCCGGGGCGCGGTGCCTGCAGGCCTTTCGGGCTGACCATCCAGACCGACACCCGGTGAAAGTTCTAAACGGCTATTTTTTTATAAGCCAAATATGAAGAGTGAGAGCACGCAATTTTTAATTCCTTGTAAACCATTTAACTCCCCCTCCACTGTTTAGCTTTTATTAAAGTTAATTTTAAACCAAGCGCTCAAAACACTTTGCCAATCGCGAGAAGCCATTGGAGGAGAGGGGGAGGGGAGGTTGCTTGAGGAAAGCCTCCGTTCTCCAGAGTGGCCAACTGTTGGAGGCGCCCTCCCTAAAATTATAGGGCAAATGCGTGGAGTCAGACCTCCTTCCCAAGGTCAGGTGGCATCAGTCACCATAAAGCAAGAGCACCCTGAATTATTTAATGGAGCCTGTTGTCCCGGGAGGCAACTCGCCAAAGTAGCGAGTTTTAAAAATTGAAGTGCATGGTACATACAGCCAAATACCTGGGTTTTAGGTGTTCAGTCCTGTCACAAATAGAGGTTGGTCATCCTCCAAAAGTGCCCCCATGCTCTTTTCCCAGTCAAAAGGGTGGCTTTTCAGTGGAACGGTGTTTCCAAACTGTCCCCCATCACTTCCTTAGAGGGAAAGGGAGATTTAAGCCCATGTATGAACGTGATGTCACTTTCCTCCTTTATTCACAGCACTGGTTTGTCACCTTTAATCTCAAATTTTCTACCATTCTAAGTCCAATTTCCCAGTTTTCTTTAAATGAAAAACTGAAAAGTGGGGGGCGGGGGGTTTGCTCAAAACTTAAAAGAGTTTCATGTTTTTAAAGGACCTTTAGTTTAACAATGTAACATCTTAACACTTGTGCCCAACAATGTTAATGTTAATGTTAACCTAGTGTAAGACATTTAAAAAGTAAAATTTCAGGGCAGCCAGGTACCTACCTCCCAGGGTGAGGGGAGGTTCATTTTGCATTTTACACTCTCCCATCCCATTTGAACGGTTTTATAATTTAAAAAGTGTATAAACCTTTTACAAGTCTGGCAACACTGAGCATCCACTGTTTTAGCCCAAATAAAACATTATGTGGATCTTTAACTGGGAATATAAACAAAATCTGACATTTAAAATCGACTGCTGGGAAGGAGGGTTCAATCAACACCACTCCCAGGAGGAACAGGGTGGTGGATTCAAAGCCCCTCTTGCCTGCCCTCCACCGGCACCTCCTTCTCCCCTTTATCTCTCCATCTAATCTTTCCTGAGATGCGGACTGATATGTTGCTCCACCGTTTTTCCAAAACGGGTTAAAGGACGTACTGGAAACATTCACCCATGAATGTGGGAATTTTTAACGAGTCCATTCAAAGCTTAAAAACCGAGGGAAAGAATAACTTCTCCCTAATCTTCATACCTAGGAGGAAACTTTCAAAGCGAGGAACCCACCACAAGTAGATTAGAATTTCAACTTTTTTTCCAACAGGAGACCCCGGCTGAAGGCCATCAGGCAATAGCTCCGCCTTCTTCCCCAAATAACAGGTTAGGAGTGGAAAATGCTTTGCTGTGCAAGCCTCTGCCCAGCTTGTTGCCAGCACGCCCCCTCCAACTAGAAGGCAGCAACTCCCACTACGAGTTTTAAAGCCTCTGCTGTCCCCTGCTCTACGTCCAACGCCAAGACGAAAACAAACACATACCTAGTATCTCACGGGTCTACCTACATAGATCACGCAAATTACCGACCCTCTCTGGTGCTAAAAATTTCGGGCCCTTTCCAATAATGGTTCGTAAGAGCGGAAGTGTCACAGAATGATGTGAAAAATCAGCAATAACCAACAGCCAAAACAGAAAACTCAAGCCCACAGACCGCAGCGCAGCCCTCGGATTCAGGCCGCACGCAGCTGGGTCCGGCTTTTTCCCCCCAAGAGAAGTCGAGCCCCTGGTTGAGCGGGGTGAAGACACCTCCAAACGAGGGAAACCCGTTCCAGTAGGGATCAAAACTGGGGCCATCTGAAGCGGCCCGAGGGACCCCCAACTGGGAGAGGGCAATGGGTCCAGACCCCCGAATTCCGCTTCTATAAGGCGCAGCAGCCCTGGGCCCAAGAGGCCCTGGGCCACGACACGTTTTTTCCACAATGCAGTACACAACCGCGGGGAAGGGCTTTAGACCTCGGGCCCCTTGGCTGTCCAAAATCAAGATGCCCCAAGACCCAACGCTAAAAGACAACGACTGCCACCATGTCCCAACAAAATAAATACAGTCCTCCCTCATAAGCGCGCGCACGGAAACCAAGTCTACAGAGGCACACGCACCCTCCCCCACCACAACCATCTCTTCCTGACTCACGCCCTACCAAAAAGCAACCATCTAGGAGTTTTACAAACAAAAAGGAGAAACGAAGGGAAAGGAGAACCCTCAGTACATTGAGAGGCCTCCAGTATGCGCGCAAAGAGACCCATCTACAGATACGCAGCACATGCTTTTCCATATCGGGTCTTAACTAAAGCAATACCACGTATGCTTTGTCAAACAAATGAAATGAGGAAATCAAAGTTCGCAAATAAGGGGTGGGGGCGTCCTCAAACCCCGGGAACAGGGGCGGCGGGAACCTCCGCACAAGGAAACCAGGTCTAGACTGACACACAGCTCACTCTCCCCAGCTCGTACCTAATTACAGAAAAACGGTTACCACGTTTTGCCACGCAGAAAATTAGAGGAGGAAAAGGTGGAAGGGAAGTCTGCCTTTTGGGACTCCTCGAGGGGACCTCGCAGCAAAGCACACAAAAAGCAGATCTTCTAAACACACGCTACTACTACTGCTTCTACTTCTGGTGGCGATGACCGCCACCTAGCCAAAGAGAAAAAGAAGACATTTCAAAAAGACTCCCCTAGCCACCCACCCATCGCTTTGGGATGGGTCCCGCAGCCCTCTGCGAGCGTTCCCGCGATTCCTGAGTGGACACACACACACACGCACGCATGCATGCCCATACCCTACTCCGGAAAGCCCCCTCGAAAGTCGCCATGCACTCACCTCGTCGTCGTGATGCTGGCAGAAGCCGAGGCGCTCGGGGAAAACCGAGAGAATGGAGAAGGGCGGGCCGGGGAAGGGCGCCCCGAGGCCGAGCTGCTGTGCCGCGGCCGCGGCCGCGGCCGCGGCGGCGGGACCCGGCGGGCTGCGCTCGATGTAGTGGTCCTTAGTGAGGCGCACGCGCTGGTGCGCGCGGACGCAGTTGTCGCACAGGTGCTCCTGGCAGTCGAGGCAGCGCGACGAGGCGGCGTTGCCTTCGTCGCAGGAGCTGCAGCCAGGAGGACGGCGCAACAGCAGGGCCGAAGGGGAGGCAGCAGGTCCTCCAGGCGCGGAGCGGGAAGGCGCGGGCGGCGGCGGCGGTGCCTGCGGGAGCGCCGGCGCCGAGGCAGACGCACGAGGGTGCGCGTGGTGCGCGTGGTGCCGGTGGTTGCTGTGGCCGCCCGCGGCCGCTGGGGCGCCGGCACGCCCGTTCTTGGGCGGCGGCTCGTCGGCCGTGGCCACCACGGCGTCGAGCAGGTTGCTGAGTAGGAAGGCAGACGAGGGTAGCGCGTCCATGCCCGCCGCTTCAGCCAGAACTACTTTCTGGTCGCACACAGGACAGAGCAGTTTGAGCGGCTCTCCTGGCGCGCCACCGCCTGAGGCGGGCAGTCGGTGCGCCTCGAGGCACGGGCGGCAGAAAGCGTGCAGGCAGGGCAGGACGTGCAAGCGGCGCGGC
Source organism: Anoura caudifer (assembly GCA_004027475.1). Classification (NCBI taxonomy): domain Eukaryota; kingdom Metazoa; phylum Chordata; class Mammalia; order Chiroptera; family Phyllostomidae; genus Anoura; species Anoura caudifer. The sequence continues at coordinate 393,314 of PVKU01000329.1, read as the reverse complement.
GCAGCCCCAGGGCCCCCGCCACCGCCCCCCGACGACGTGGACGTCTGCGAGGACGACGACGACGCAGACGAGTTGGAGGAGAGAGGCGCAGGCGAGCCGCACATCTCCTTGCACAGCAGGCAGATCTGGAAGTCGGTCTCGGGGAACGAAGCCATTTGCAACCAGGCCCGGAGGAGGGAGGAGACCAGAGAGGAAGAGGAGGAGAGGAGAGCGCGGACGAGGTGGGTGGGGGAGCCGCCGACTCACTCAGAAAAATGCATCTATTAGGCCTGCAATCCAGGAGCCCGCACCAGAGCGGCTCGGCCCCCTTGGCCTCCCTGCGTCCGGCCCTTCGCGCTGCCACCCCCGACGCTGCGGGCATTAAATGCCACTATCCAGAGGTGACACAGATTCTTCCCGGACGACGTGGGGACTGCGTGCCTTACGAACCCGGAGCGCCGGAACAAGTCTCGACTCGCGAGGGGAGAGCGGGGGCAGGGAGGTCAGAGGACTCTCCCTAGAGCAGCTGGAGCTTAGCTTAGCTTCTCGCTCGCGGAGATAAATCCCCTAAAGTCCAATGTGCAATCCCAGTCCCAGCGGGAGAAGCAAAATTTGGTTTGACGAGTATTTGGTGCGTTGCTTTTCTTTAAACGGATTTAGTTAGTCTCTTCTTTTGAGAGAAAAGCTCCCCAAACTAGTAAAGGTGGGAGCGGCGCGACGCCAAGCCCGTGTCCCCCCGCGCGACGCCGGGCGCCCCACCGCATGACGCGGCGGCCAGGGACTCCTGGGTGGCCCGGCGTGTGCGCTCGGGCTTGCGCACGGCCGGGCGTGGGCCCCGCAGCAGCTGCAGGTCGTATGGGCCCGGCCGCGGCCGCACGCGTGTAGTAGTACGCACGCGCGTCCCACGCGCCTCGAGTCTCCCGCGCGCCTGCCTGGCCTCGGCTGCCGACACTTAACACGCACGCGCGCCCCACGCGGCCCAGGGCCCTCGTGCCCCCTCCTCGCCCGGCCTGGGCGCCTCCCGCGCGCTCCTTCCTCTCGGTTTAACTGCGCTGCAGCGCGGGGCCGCAGGTCCCCGCGGGCCGTCCTGAATTATTCATCCGCAGGAAGATATTAGATGTACCCGCTGCCCGCTCCGCGCGAGCCGTCGTGCAATGCTATCCGAGCTCCGCGCGCGCCCCGCGCCCCTCCTCCTCCTCACGTCCGTCCTCTCTGAAACCTTGGCAGCGAAGGGGGATCACATTTCCTTTGTCATCGGGCCATTTCGCCCTCGCCTTAGTCCCCCCTCCGATCCCGAGTCGCAGGGAAGGAGCCTCCTCCGGGGCGCGCAGGAATCAGTGGAACCGGCAACGGCCCAGCGCGGTGAGCTCTGGAGCCGCGTGGCCAACGCCGCCGGCCCGCGCCCGCGTCATCTTCTTTCTGAAACCAGTCGCAGTGTAAGACTCGGTGGCCCCGGCCGCGCTACGCCTACCAAGCTTTGCTAACGCCGTGCGCCCTGACCTCCAGGGGCTTTGCACAACTCCCCCAATTCCGACTGCGTGCGTGCACGCGCGCGCGCGAGCCCTCTCTTTCTCTGCTTTGCCGCCTCTTCCTCCTTCTCCTCCTCCTCCTCCTCCTCTTAGTACGCTGGTTATTGGGACTGATCGGAATTCGGAATCCTTTTAATCTCCAAAGGAGCAAACTCACTTCCGCCCGAGTGTTGGGAGGGGGCTGGGGGAGGGGACACAGGGGAGGGGGTTCCAGGCAAACAGGAAACATTAGCCCTCTCTGCATGGCTCGCTTTTGTGTGCTCCCTCCCTCCTCCCTCCAACCTCCTCCCTTCTCCGGGCCGCTGGGGAGATGAACGCCCCCAAGCTTCAGTGTGACGACCTTTGAAACCTTCCTAGCGAGGAACGGAGAGCGACTCCCGTTTATTTAAAACAGAAAAAAAAGGAAAAGATTTCATTCTGAATCCTGGTTCAGCAGGAGCTGATATCCACTGCCCGTGAGATCTGAGTTTTCCCCCACACCTTTTCTTTCTTTCTTTCTTTCTTTCTCTATTTCGTTACTCTTTTTTTTTTTTTTTTTACGTGTTCTTAAGGATTCTGCATATCCGTGATCAACACCAAAACATTCGGTTGTGTGCAGTTGAATGGGGGGAATTAAACGACTCTGAATTCTGATCTCTGGAGGGGACGGTTTGCTTTTGAGTTTTAATGAGGGGTGGGGGCAGAGGGCAGCTGTTCAGGGGAGGCTCCTCGAGTGATGGCCTCTCGGCCATCTGGGTGGTGCCCCTGGCTGCCTGGGCGGTTCTGGGAGAGGAACTGGCTTGGCCCTGGAGAGAGACTGACTTGGAAGAGCATAGAAGACCGAGTACCGGGATTTAGAGGTATCTGATCAGGAGGCCAAGGGGGTGAACAATTGTCCCCTTCTAAACACTGTCAAGCTATTAGTGACATGTTGGATTCCACTTCTACAGGCGACAACCTGGGTGAATCTCAGAAACATCACATTAGGAGCAAGAGGACAAACACAAGAGCCCATAGTTTGTGGTTCCATTTACAGGAAATTCTAGAACAGGCAAAAGTAAGCTATGGGGATAGGAAAATTATCCTTGGGGGGTGAAGGTGTATTGACTGGGAGAGGGGAATAAGGGAACCTTCTAAGGTAATGATATAGAAATATTATATATTGGTGTCTACATTTGTCAAAACTTGTAAATCTGACATTTAAGATCTATGCAAAATTTCACTGTGTTTAAATTATATTTCAGTAAAGTGAAAAAAAAATAAGTTGGTGTTCAACCTGAATAACCATGCCTGGATTATAAAGATTAAAAAAATAAATAAACAAACTACATTAGTGTCCCAAGTTCTTCCTGTGAATTTGCTCACCAGAATTTAGGGAGTTTTCCAGGAAAGGATCAACCTGCAAAGAGACCCTTGAAATCAACCCAGCAGGGAAAATGTGCTGGAGGTCCCAGGCTGCAGACACCTCCCTAAAGGGACAAAGCCATGGAGGGGCCCAAGTGCTGTCCTGCACCTGGCAGCCCCTCTGGGAAGGCCCAAGGTGTCAACTGCCCTCAGGCGCCCTCTCCTCAACACCTGGGGCCCATCCAAGCTCAGTGAACATTGACCGATAGGTGTATAAGAGCAAAAATTGGTAACAATAAAAGCCAAACATGGCAGTTATATCTCAGTAAAACAGAGCTCCTTATTTGCCAATGGGAAGAAAAGTAAACAGTTTCTGCTTCAGAGGAGTGTCTCACGCCACCATGCATTGCCTTTATGCATTTCCCAGTTTCTTCCATCGTTCCAGACCCGCTTGTACATGTGCTCACGCCACACAGGACTCTACACATGCCTGTAGAACTTTCCACTACACTGGCCTTCCCTCAGAGGTGTTGTAGGTATTTGGGGGTTTGTTTCTTTTCCTTTCTTTGATTGTTTTTAATTACTTTCCCCCCTTTAAAAAAAAAAAAAAAAAAGAGGAAAACAGATAGGGGAAGAGAATTTGCCAGGAGGAAGATGGCTCCAGAGCATCAAAAAGGATGGGCCAGAACTGCTGTCTCCCTCTGGTTGGCCCCACCCACCAGCATCCTACCAGGTTTATTAAAAAATAAATAAAAAGATGGTGAAAAGAAGAGGTTGGGGGCAAAGTTGAGCAGCTCTCCTGATCCTGTGACGTTAAAATGTCTTGCAAGTGGATAGCAGAGATGACGGGGAAGTCAGCTGAGGGACGTCATGGAGGAGCAGGAAGGCTGTAACTCCAGAAAGAGGAATCAAACTTGGCAGCGGTTGGTGGGTTAGTTTCCTGGGGTCGATTGCTCAGAATAAGCTAAAACAAAAAGAGAGAGAGAGTAGGGGAGTTAGGGGAAGAAAGGTTTTGATTTCTCTTCACAAAATAGCTTTCCTTGAATTGATAGAGACCTGCCAGGGAAGAGGGCTGTGGTATATGAATTGTTAAGTTAGCACATTCTTAATTTCCATTGATTTAATTTACCATAGGTAGGAAAGAGGGAACTCTTTAAAGCAACTAATTTAGTCTAATTGTACAGATATGCAGCTATGATTTTTTTTATTTGGTATAATGTTAAAGAACAAATTAGGATTCCACTCTAATTAGGCTTATCCATGAGAGGAATGAAAGCCTTATATCCAGATGAAAGGCCAAAGACAGTCCCCTGCTATAAACCAGTATTAAAATTTTCATTGCATCCTACCTAATAAACACTCTTTCTCAGCAAGGGAGGAGCACGCAGCCTCCCAGTTTTCCCCTCTACAGGTTACCATTAGGAAGGGAGTCCATGTTGCCTTCTTTCTTTCCAAATTTGCATTCTTTCTCAAATTTACCTGCAACCCTATTTTGTTTCCAAAGATGACACTAGATGCGGCTGCTCTCTGACCTGGAGTTGGAGATTCGACCACATTTTGATCAGACTGACTTTGCACCTGCTTTTTTTCAGCTGATCTTTTAATTAAACACCTGATGCACCCACATGTCTTGATGTCAAAGGTGCACCTTCACCATTGTCCTCAGAGTGCATTCACATAGTTTTTTCAAACATAACTCACCAGGGTATTTTTTTAAACGTTAAACAAATATTCCATCACGATGACTATTTTGAACTATGGGGGTGGGCGGGTACCAGCCAATAGACCACCTCCGGTTGCAGCATTGCTTGCATCCTGCCGGTTGAGGTGGGGGTGGAGTTATACACTCTAGACCAACTCTTGATTCTACCCTGACTCCGGCCTTAGCATCATTAACAGATGTATGTCAGGTGCTTTCCATATCCCAGAATTCAGAATAGCAACAAGGCAGATGATAGGGTGTAAGCTCTAGTCACTTAGATCTTCAGAAATGATAGTATGGAAACCTGATTTGCACATATGAAAGCTAAAAGTCAATATCTAACGTTAGTAGTTAAAAGTAGTTCAGAGCTCAGCTAGGCTTACATCCCAGCTTCTTCAGCCTTAATTGTGACTTTGGGCAAGTTATTTCTCTGTGCCTCAATTTTCTCATGCATATAACGGGACTGGTGCAAGTACCTAGCCCAGCGCAGTTAAATGAGCTACTGACTGTACAGTTTTAGTATAGCACCAATCACATCTCAAGCACACATTTAAATATTTCTGTTTTTATTATCTTTATTCAGCAGACTTCTGCAAAGTGCCTGTCCACTCATTTAAGTTTGCCATTGCCTACTCACTATCCTTCACCAGACCTTAAAATCTCACACATTCATTTACGTACTCCCTTCCCCTCTGTAATAGAGAGTTGTAATCTTGCCTCCGGTCACTCTCCGCTCAAGACCCCATCGTGGCTGCCTATGGCCCACATGTTACATTTTAGCTAAGCTCTCAGTCTCAATTTTCTAAAGTGGAAACATATCTTTCATAAGAAGGGGGAAAAAACCCTATAAAAGTTGTTAAAAATAGAAAATTGAAAGATGTATAAAGTAGTACATACTGTTAAGACTTCTTATTCCAAATGCTCTCTGATTTTGTAGCAGAAAGACTCTGCCATTCAAGTTATCCCTGTTTCAGCTTGACATTGACCCTCACTCATTCCACCTGCTCTAGACTTCAAGGGCTGCCTCTTACCTAAAAAAGTTAACTCAAACAGTTTAACCTGATGACCTCTCTGCTCTGTCCCCAATCCCCTGTTCCACACAGCCCTGCCCACCTTTCATATATTCCCAAACTCAACTGCATAGGACCCGTTATGTTTTCTGCCTGACCCTGGCTGTACCAATTCAGCCTCTTCCCCCTCCCAGGCCTTCCTGTGAGAAGCGGGTTCTATTGCCCCTACCCTAGCATTTGGACTGGTGAGGGTTTACTCTGACCAATAGAATATGGCAGAAGAGAAGCTCTGCTAGTTCTGGGCTTTTACAGACTGAACCACCAAGTGAGCAGTCTGACATCCCTTCTGGAGAGATCACATGGAGGGTGGCTGAGCCTACACGGAGAGGGAAAGGCACCGTCGAGCTCAGCCTCCAAGCCATCCATGCTGAGGTGCCAGGCACGTGAGGGAAGCCATCTTGGCACCTCCAGACCCTGTAGCCTGGGTGCCAGGTTGGTGCCACAGGGCGTCACAGCTGAGCCAGCCCAAATTTCTGATCCACAAAACTGTGACATATAATCAAATGGTGGTTGTTTTATGCACTGCATTTCGGGGTCTTTTGTTACACAGCAATAAATAATTCGGACGCTTGCACTGCAGCTCACTCTCTACATTCTGCGAGATTAATGGCCTTAAGGGCTGGGTGACGCTCGATAAAGAAACTACACACATTTGAAGTGTACAGTTTAGTACAGAATAATACTGACTGTGAACTGTAACTGAAAAAGAGAAATCAAAACTTACCCCCAAACCAAAAAAAGTGTACAAGGTGGTCAGTTTAGATAGATGGAAATCCCCATGAAACCATGACCACAACCAAGAGAACGGATGAGTCCCTCACCCCTAAAAGTTTTCTGGAGACCCCCCGTTAATCCCTCCACTCAACCTGATCACATGCAACCACTGCCCTGCTTTCTGTCACTGTAGATCAGTTTGCATTTTCTCTAAATGAAACCATATAATATGGGTTTTTTTTGTACAGTTTGTACTTTTTTGGATGGGGTGGAAACCTGGCTTCTTTCATTCAGCAATAATTACTGTGAGATTCATCCACATTGTGTGCATCAGTAATTCGTTTCTTTTTGTTGCTGAGTAGGATTCCATTGTGTGTGGTGCATTACAACTTGTTGGTTCATGCACCTGTTGGTCATTTAGGTGGTTTTCCTGTTTTGGCTATTTCAAGTAAGGGTGCCAAGAGCATTCATACACAAGTCTTTGTATGGACAAGCGCATCTTTTTCTCTTGGAAAAATACCCGTGAGTGAAAAAGCTGGATCATGTGGTAGGTGTATATTATGTTTTCAAGGATCGGATCTGCAAAATCGTTGTAAATAGTAATTGCACCATTTTACATTTCCACCGGCAGTGTATGAGGGTTCAGTTCTGTCCACATCCTTACCAAAAATTTGTACAATCATTTTTGAGTTCTATTTCATTTTGGCCATTCTAAGAGATATGGTAATATCTTGTTTTAATTTCCATGCCCCTAATGTCTAATGATGTTAAGTGTATTTTCATGTGTTTATTCACAAATCATAGGTCCTCTTTTGTGAAGTGTTCAGACCTTTTGCTTTTTAAATAAAATTTAAATCCTCATCAGAGGTTATATATTTATTGATTTTAGAAAGAGAGGAAGGGAAAGGAAGAGAGAGAAACACTGATGTGAAAGAGAAACATTGATCGGTTGCCTCCCATACACACCCCAACCAGTGGTGGAACCTGCAGGCTAGGTGTGTGCCCTGACCGGGGATTGAACCTGCAACCTTTTGCTGTGTGGATGACGCTCCAACCAACTGAGCCACCTAGCTTGTGCAAAGCTTTTGCTTTTTTTTATTGGGTTGTTTTTCCCCCTAAAATAGAGTGTTTCCATGTTATTTGAGAGTTCTTTATATATTTTGGATAAAATCCTTTATCAAATACATGCTTTGCAAAGATTTCTCTCCTCATCTTTAGCTTGTGTTTTCATTCTTTCTTTAGAGTAATTTTAAATTTTGATGAAGTTTGGTTTATCAATTTACTCTTTTTTAAGTATATTTTATTAATTATGCTATTACAGTTGTCTCATTTTTTCCTCCTCTTTGTCCCCCTCCACCCTGCATCCCCCTGCCTCCAGCATTACCCCCCTTAGTTCACGTCCATGGGTTGTACATATAAGTTCTTGGGCTTCTCCATTTCCCACACTATTCTTAACCTCCCCCTATTTTCTACCTATCATTTATGCTTCTTATTCCCTGTCCCATTTTCCCCCATTCAGTCAGGGCACATGCCTGGGCTATGGGCCAGGTCTCTGGTTAGGGGCATGTGAGAGGCAACCAATCAATGTTTCTCTCCCTCTCTTTCCCTTCCCTTCTCTCTAAAAATAACAGTAAATAAATAAGATCTTTAAAAAAAATGATACTTACTGTATTTTATGGCCTCTGAGACCCCAATGACTGTAAGATCCACTATGGCAGTTCTAAAACAGCCCCGACTTCTCGGACACTCTTCTCATGAAGAGGTCAGTGGTCTGTGTGTCTTCCCCTAGAATCTGTGACCACTTCAGGCAACAGGGTCCAGTGGAAGTGATGCTGAGGACTTCAGAGGCTGAGTCATAGAAGACCACATGGAGAGACTCTGTGGAGAGTCCACGTGAAGAAGTCCTGAGAATATGTGCAGATTACATAGATAAACTAGACCGATAGACAGACAGACAAACAGACAGACTGATAGCCCCAGTTATTCATATCATCCCAACCAAGGAGCCAGACACAGGAGTGAAATTGTCTCTGAACGATTCTGGTCTCCACCTGTTGGAGCCGCCCCAGCCACTCAGGCCTTCCCAGCTGAGACTGCGGGCGTGAAGTTCAGCTCCCGTAGCCACCCTGCTGCGCCTGGTCTGAACCCCGGACTCCCTTCGTCTGGGAGCACAGCAAAATGGTGTTCGTCTTGTGCAGCTAAGTTTTGGATGGTTTGTTAGGCAGCAATGGATAACTGGAGCATATACCATTATTACCCATCACTAAAAAACAAACAAACTTCCAATTTACTATTCTGCACCATCAATCCCAATCTCAGTAACATCATGTGGAAAAAATGTGCCTCTTCAAATGGGTGAAATACACTATGTTTTGGGTTTTTTAAAATGTATTCAATTTGTTTAAACAAAACTAGTTTACCCATTCCTCCCCACCCCCCTTGCCTCTTGCAACTATCAGTCTGTTCTCTGTATCTGTGAACTTGTTTGTTTTTTTTGTTTGTGGGTTTTTTTGTTCTTAGATTGCACATATTTGCCTTTCTCTGTCTGACTTATTTCATTTAACATAAAGCCCTTAAGTTCTATCTATGTCATTGCAAATGGCAAGATTTCATTATTTTAAGGCTGAATAATATTTCATTGTACATAAACACTACATCGTCTTTTTTAAAAATATTTTTATTTATTTGTTTTTGGGGGGGCGGAGAGAGAAAGAGAGAGAGAAATCAGTGTGTGGTTGCCTCTCATGTGGCCCCAACTAGGGACCTGGCCTGCAACCGAGGCACATGCCCTGACTGGGAATCAAACCAGCAACCCTTTGGTTTGCAGGCCAGCACTCAATCCACGGAGCCACACCAGCCAGGGAAATACTACATCTTCTTTAAACATTCATCCATCCATGGAACTTAGGTTGTTTCCACATCTTGGCTCTTGTAAGTAATACTGCAATGGACTTGGGGGTGCAGCTATCTTTTTGAATAAGTGTTTTTATTTTCTTCAGAAACATACCCAGAAGTGGAATTGCTGGATCACATGATAGTTCTCTATTTAACTTTTTGAAGAACTGCCTTGAGGATTTCCGTAGGGTCACACCTGTCTACTTTCCCACGAGGAGTGAGGAGTGCGCAAGCGTTCCCTTTTCTCCACGTTCTCGCCAACAACACATCCCTTGTCTCTCTCTCTCTGACAGCCGCCATTCTCACAGTTGTGAGGGGACAACCTCCTTGTTCTGATTTGCATTTCCCTAATGGTGGGTGTGTTGAGCACCTTTTCATGTCTTGTTGGCCATCCGTATGTCTGTGTTCTTTAGAAAAATGTTTATTCAGAACTTTTGCCCATTTTTGAAATAGGATTATTTGTCTTTTTTGCTTTTGAGTTGTATGAGCTCTTTATATATTTTGTATATTAGCCCCTTATTAGATAGATGATTTGCAAATATTTTGTCCCATTCAGTACATTGCCTTTTCATTTTCTTGATGGTTTCCTTCTCTGTACAGAAACTTCTTAGTTTGAAGTAGTCTCCTTTGTTTATTTTTGATTTTCTTAATTTTGCTTTTGGTGTCGGACTCAAAAAATCATCTCTGAGACCTATGCATGGAACTTACCACCTATATTGTATTCTAGGAGTTGTATGGTTTTAACTCTTATGTTTAAGTCTAATCCATTTTGAGTTAACTTTGGTTTATAGCGTGAGTTAGTGATCCAGTTTCATTATTTTTCATGTGGCTGTCCAATTTTCTCAGCACCATTTATTGAAGAGGCTATCTTTCCCCAATGTAGATTCTTGGCTCCTTGGTCATATATAACTTTATTGACCATACATACGTGTGAATTTATTTCAGGGCTGATTATTCTGTTCCATTGATCTCTAAGTCTGTTTTTAATGCCAATACTATACCATTTTAATTACTGTAGCTTGGTAATAGAGTTTCAAGTCATGGAGTGTGATGCTTGTTCTTTCTAAAGATTGCTTTGGCTACAGTATATTTTGAAAGAAGAAATGAATGAGAGAAGGTCAAGAGGTGAGAGTGGGGGTTACTCCAAAGTTTTGGCCTGAACAGTTGGTTAAGTGGTGGTACCATTCCCTGAGTTGCGGAATGCAGGGGCTGGGGGTGTTGAACGAGTTTATGCTGATACTGGTATTAGGGGACTGCGCGCTTTATGAACAGGGCAGAAAGCAATTTCTGGACAAGTCCTAATGGGGCTGCCTGTGGGCCTGTGTGCCCTCAGAACTGTTCCTGGCCCTCCGCTGCTCTGTCCTGTATCACAGAGGGGCTGACTTTTGCAGTGTTGCCTGGGTTCCTGAGCCAGCTGACTTCGGGCTGGGTTTGGCAAACAGGAGTCTGGCAGTAGGTTGGAGAGTGGGAAGAAGGGAAAGCCATGGTATTTCTCCCCGTCTCTTTTGAGCTTTGGTGGCAACTCCAGGCTCCAGCCCTGGACGCATTTCTCATGCCTGTTGTGGCTTCAGCTTCCAGCAGGTGACCCCAACCCCTGGTAACATCGTCTGCTTCTTGGACCTTCCAGGCAAGGAGTGTCAGCAGTTTCCTGCTGCAGCTGACCTCTGGGTTCCATCACCTGTCCAATTAAATCCCTCCATTAAATCCCCTCTGTATAAATACATAAAGTCAGTTCTGTTTTTCTGAGCTGACCCTGACCATGGGACTACAGGCCGAGGACTTACATGAAGGCATGCAGGCTCAGGTGAGAAGCAAACACCTTGCACAACCCCACCTTGTGCAGACTCCCAGGCTCCAGGGTGTTTACCAGCCTTCACCTTGGGATTTGCTCATTGCTGACCTCTGTGCTTTTGTACCAGACATTCTTTCCATTTGTATGTAATACTTGGTTTTTAAGCATCCATAGCAATCTCCCTCCTCAAATCCCAGCTTGGAAACCCTGGCCTCTCTAAGCCTTCCAGCAATGACTCATCTGTCCAGCCTCCAGCCTGTGGCCTTGCTCAATGTGCACTTGCTCAAATATTGCCCGGTGGTAGCGCCCTCTCTCCCACCTCTGTGCTTTGGCAGACTGTCCCCTGTATTATTGCTCGCAGCTCCCTTTTCCTGGAAAACTTCTACTCAGCCTTCAAAGCTTGCTTCAAGTGTTCCATTGAGAAGTCAGTCATTTCTGGTAGGCTTCTTTCCCAGACACACACACGTGCACACGCACATTCACACGCACACCCACAGTCATGCTGCCACCACGGTTCCTGCCAAGCCACCCTGCAGTAAATTTACACATGTCTGTCTTCCTTGTAAAGTGGCCAGCTCCTTGGAGGCAGGGGCTAAGTCCCAAACTCTAGTCTGGGCACCAGTGGCCCTAAGTGACTCTTTTTTGTTTTGTTTTGTAAGATTTTCATTTATTTATAGGGTAAGGGAGGGAGAGAAACATCAATGTGCGGTTGCCTCTTGCTTGCCCCCAACTGGGGACCTGGCCCGCAACCCAGGCATGTGCCTCTACTGGGAGTTGAACCGGCAACCTTTTGGTTCACAGGCCAGCACTCAATCCACTGAGCCATACCAGCCAGGGCTCTTTTTTGTTTTTTTATCCTTATCCAAGGACATGCTTAGAGGGAAAGGGGGAGAGAGAGAGAGAGAAGGAGAGAGATGTCAATGTAAGAGAGAAACATAGATCAGTTGCCCCGACCTGGGACCCAGCCTGCAACGTGCCCTGACCCAGGCATGTGCCCTGACTGTGGATTGAACCTGCAACCTTTCAGTTTATGGGATGATGCTCCAACCAACTGAGCCACACTGGCCAAGGTGTCAGTCATCAGTGACACTGTTGAATGCTGGCTGCTGGCTGCGTGGATGTCAGTGGATGTCCAATGACTACATGCAAGTGCCTTAGGTCTGCCCAATGATGGGTGTAAACCTCCCACAGGGCGGTCCCTAACCCAGGTGCAGCCTATCAGCACCTGTCTTAGGGCTTCATCTGGGGTGGGGGGTGGGGGTGGTGCACAACCAGTGAGTGTTGTCATTGGATGTGAACACTTGGTTTATTTCCCTACATTCTGCCCCTTTGCTTTCTTTTATCTCTTTCTTTTGCTTTGCTTTTTTTTAATCTTTTATCTCTTCTCAAGTTTATTTAGTTTTACCTATTTTTTACTTTGTATCTTGAAATGTAGAGAAAATGTTAAATGTAGAGAAAAATTACAATAGTACAAGGAACTCCCGTATTTCCTTCACCCAGACTTCCTAAATGTTAACATTTTTCCCATTTGCAATTTTACTCCTCTCCCTCTCCATTTATATGTATATAGTACACGTACACTGAGTATGTATCATATACATATATACGTGTTTTACATTTTTCTGAGACCTGTGGGAGGGGATAACAAGGCCCCTCTGCCTAATCACTTCCTTGTGCATTTCCTAGGGATACGAATGGTATCTTTGTAACCAAAGCACAATTATCTAAATCAGGAAATTTAGCGTTGATACAACACTATAATCTAATCCCAGACTGTATTCACCTTTCATCAGTTTTCCCAATAACGTCCTTTCTGGGCACATTTGTCCTTCCCAGGACCCAGTCCGGGGTGACAGGCTGCCTTCAGGGGTCACGTCTCTGCCGGTCCCTTTAATCCGGGGCAGCCCCCAGCCCTGCCAGGGTTTTCAGGACCCCAACCTTTCAGAAGCGTCCAGGCCAGTTGTTTTGTTTCCTCACGGGTTTCAAAACGTCCCTAAGATTGTACCTCTCACCACGTTGCTACCAAACTCGCTTCTGGTCCAGACTCAGGGGAGGGACTCTCTGCAGGGCCTTGTAAAACCTTAAATAAACTACATGAACAAATTCCACTTTGACCACTATCTTGTTAAAATTCCTGAAAAAAGTGAACTCGTGGGGCTCAAAGCGCCTTAACAAAAGCCGGGCTGTACTGCCCCCAGTCTCCGCTGCTCCTCAAAGGGTTTTATGTGCTGTTTAATGATTTTTCACAAACAGTTTTTCTTGCCCTTAAAGTCGGATTAATTGAATTTTAATTCAGTAGGATCGCCCTCTAAAAAAGGAGCACGGACTACACAGGCCGAACAAGAGAGGGCTCTTACACCTCCTTAAAGCCTTTTTCAAGCAGAGTGGGATTTCGAAGGGTGGAGATCCAGCCATGGGGCACCCCACACTCACCTCTAGTTTGGATCATAATGAAAAAGTGCCCTTTTCTTTTCCAGCAAAGGATGGCCTAGGAAAGGAAACCAGCCCCTAGCTTTCTCAGGCTTGGTCTACTCAGCCTCTCACATTCGATTTTTCTTCTTTTGATTTGGTGGGTGGGCCTGAGATCCTTCCCTTGTGGCCGGAGTCACCCTCCTATTGGCTCTGTTTTCTTCCATTTGCCCTGCCCCTTCCAGAACTCCACCCTCATTAAAACAAAACAAAACAAATTTTTTTTAAAAAATTTAAATTTTGATTTAAAACTTTTTTGAACAGATAAACATAGTCGAAATTCCCAAAATACAATACTGTGCCAAGAAAAGTCTAGACTTTCTCTCTTAAATCCTGGGCTCAGGCAGGTTTCCAGAAACCTTGAATCCTTTTGTTGTATGAATTTTACTGAGTGAGTGAGTGGATGAGAGGCTGAAAACTTGTCATTTCCTCCCAGAACCCGGCCCTCATTTTCCTGATCAGCCTGGCTGATTTCAGTTAAAGATAACAGAGGGGGGGAGAGAGAGAGAGAGAGAGAGAAGATAGATGCATGGATAAGCCAACCTATATTCAGAATTCTATAAAACATTCTGATTTTGAGAGGACAATTGTAACAGAAACACTGGGTTAGCCAACAGCCACTCTGCTGCTGTGGCCTGGAGGGGCTGACAGAGGCCACATGAGTGCTGTTAGTGACCTCAGATTCCTAATTCATGGAGCCACTGTTGGGTGTTTTACACCGTTCTTATGGAAGACCAGAAAGGAAGAAAAGGCTTATTTCCTTCTCTTGGGAGAGAAGGCCTAGAAAAGTCAGGGGCTCCAGGCAAGAGGCAGGCCAGGGGAGGCCCCTTCCCATCTACCCCTTATGCCTGAGCAGAGTAGATTTTAACAGGCAGAAATCAGAGAGACTCAGAACCTCTCCTAAAACAGCTGGAGGCCATTCATTTATTACACTGCATCCTGAAAGGAAAGTACTCCTCCTTAAACTGGCCTGCGGAGTGAGCACTGAGTTCGTTTTACAGATGTGGAAGCTGAAGTCCAGAGAGGGCTAGCAACCTGCACATGGTCACACAGCCCAAAAATGGCGGAGCTGGGCTTTGAATCTAACACCGTCTGATTCCAACTCCCATAACTTTCCGTGAGCCCATCCTTCCTTTTCTGGGCTGTGGGAGAGGGCTGGATTCAGGATTTCTGCATGGCACTGATAGGCACTTCGGCATTTACTAGTTTATTTAGCTATCACTGATCTGGTACTCACCAGTGCTAGGCACTCTTGCTAGAGCTTTACAAATATTAGCTCACTGATGCTTCAAAACAGGCCTGTTGGGTTCATATTATTGAGATCCCATTTTACAGATAAGACCACTGTAACCCAGAGAGGTGCGGTAATTTGTCCCAGTTCACACGGGAAGTAGTGGAAAGGGGACTTGGGCGCAGGCAGAGTTTCTTGGGTTCCAGAGTCTGTTTGCAACCTTCCCTGAAGCCAGATCCCCATGGAGGAGAGGGTGTACAAGTGAATGCCTGACAAATTACAAAGAAATCGGAGGGGGCACCTCCCGAAACTCACAGAAAGGAAGCCGGTCTTTTGCCCGGCTGAGAGATGAGAGCTTCATAGGGAGTCATGCCTGGGCAGTGTCTTCCTTGGGCACTTTCTCAGCCCTGCCCTGCTCTTCCTGAGGAGCCCTTTCCCTTGGGGACAGCAGGGATCTTGTCCAAGCAGGCTCCTGGGCTCTGCTGTTGACCGTGGCGCTGTGAGCCACAGGGTCCGAGCCCTGCAAGGAGGCTTCTCTCTTTATACCCGCTCACTCCTTCCTCTTGCCAATCTCATAAAGCCCCGTGTGAGCTAGAGGTCTCCCAAGGCCTGCCCCTACACGCAGTGGGTCAGCCCCCAGCTCAGGACTGCTGTCCACTTTGCATTGCGCCAGCGGTGGGTGCAGCATGGCCAGCATAGCTGAAGCTCTTCACCATGAGGTCCATCTCCTGATCCCAAAGGGCTCCTCCATCCGGCTTCTGACCTGTGGCCTGGGTCTGCAACCACTTCCTACAGCTCCCAGATTCCTGCCTTTGCAGTGTTCGGTGCTAATGAAATCCACAATAACGAAACAGGAATAGAGAGTTGAGTTTCTCAACTTGGAAAACATGCCATTTATAGAAAGGGAAATTTGGATGTCTTGGTGCCTTCCTTATTGGGTTGTTTTGACAGTGGTGTAAGGATAGAGAGACTGGAATCTGACCAGACAGGAAAGCAAGAGGAGAAAACTTTTAAGAAACCACAGTCCTGGCTTCTGAGCAGAGGTCCTTCAGCTTGGGGGGTGAGGGAGATGTCATGTACAGAATAAGAAATAATCAGATAAATCCAGGTGGAGGATGCTTCTCCAAAACCCCTGGCTTGGAGCCCTCAAAACTATCCAAGTCATAAGTGACCAGAAGCCTGGAGAAATGTTCTGAATTAAAAACTTGTTACAACCACATACAATGCAGCATCTTCAGGTGGATGGTGGACCTAAACAAAAAATAGCAATAAAGGACATTTTGGAGGGCAACTGAGGAAATTTAAATGTGGACTGTGTCTAATTAAGTACAATTTTGTATCAATGTTAAATTTCTTGGGAATTATCATTGTGTTATGGTTACGTAGAAAATGGCCCTGTTCGTAGAGCTATAGGGTGAAGCACTCAGTGGTGAAGAACCATGTCCACATCTGAATTCTCAAAAGTTATTTAAAAATATATATATATTTAATGTATTATATATTTTATAAACATAATATATGTATATTTTTTCAAAATAAAAGGTTGGGGAAGGTAAGGTAAACATTCAGAAATGCAATTCACAGTGTTCAATAGCAAATTAATAGTGACCCGTTCTCCCCTTCCCCCAAATAACCCAGGACACACACCATTTTGGACATGGTCTTTCAGGAGAGTCGGCCCCAGATGCTCAGACCCTCCAGGAAACCCATGGAACCATAGAGCCGGAGAAGCAAGACTTCCCTGGCAGAGAATCCCTTGCCTACCCCAGATTACAGACCACCCTCCCTCCAGCCCCTGACTCTGCAGTGGGACACGGAACTTCTCTCCGTGTCATTGATCTGGAGTGGGTTCCCCATCATCCAGTTACCTGCAGCAGCTTCCTGCTCCTCTCTGTCCAGTTGGCTTGGAGCTCTTTAGGGTGGATTGCATGCTCTCACCTTGACTTCTGTCCCACATCCCTGGCCATGCCCCTTGCATGGCACATTCTCGTAGTGGAGTTTAACAGTCAGAATTGTCTAGACAAGCAGTGAGTGTTTTACACGGTATCAGCAGAAGTATTTATTAATAACTTTCAGTCTATTAACACCTGAATAATTAGCTGATATTATTTGTTTTCACTCAAGACTCAGAGGTAGAAAAATATATAAGCCTCAGAATAGGATGAAAAAGGTAGCTGTCTTTCCTTCACCCACAAATAAGCTAAGATAAAATAAAACAATTGAAATAAAGTAAATAATGAGATTAAGTGAATAACATGAAATTAAAAGTAAATTAATGAAGTAGAGAAAATAAAAACGAAATTAATGAAACAAAATTAGTGAAACGAATGTGAAATGAAATAAACCAAATAACAAAATGGAATAAATGAAATAAAAACTAAATAAAAGGAAATAACTAAAGAAAGTAAAATAAATAAAAATAACTAAGCAAATAAAAGGAAATAAGTAAAATGAAAAGAAAGGAAATTAGTCAAATAAATGCCACAATCATGGAAGGAAACAGCAGTATTTTTTCTTGGGCAGGATGCGCTCTTCCGCCTGCATCTTCGGGCCCCCGGCTGCGGGCCAGAGGTAAAGCTCGGCGCTGAGAAACGCTGGGTCCCCAACAGTGCACCCCTCCCGCCGCCCAGGGTGGGCCTCCAAGCTCCGAAAGGCGGAGCCCTGCTGGGGAGATGGGGCGCTGCGGGCCCGACAGTAACCCGGGTCTTCCCGGGCTCGTTCACCGAGCCGGCGGGCCGTGCCGCGGTAGGTGGCGCTCTGGGTCCCCAAGCCCACGCCCAGCGCCCGCGGACCCAGCCGGCCAGGCGCTGCCGGCCGCAGGGGCAGCCGCTCTAAGTCCGCGCATCTGCACCCCCCGCGGCCCCTTAACCCTTTGGGCTGCGGGTCTCCGTCCTCACTCCGCCACCGGCGGCCTCTCGGCTGCCCGCTGTGAGCACGAGCCACGTACTGGCTGGTTTGGAGTCCCTGCAAAGTGTCTCATCAAACGCAGGGCTCTTCCCACGTAAATGTGAAACTGGACGGCCAACGCTCTGATCTTCCGTGACGGAGTAAGTTGTTTCACATAAAATAATCGAAAGTGCTTCGTAACATCTCGACATTGCAGTAAAAAGCAATTCACCTGCCTGGTACCTCAGGGGAAAGCTGTTCAGAAAGTTCCCAAATAGTACCTGTGGCTTTGGCGGGGATTAATGGGGCCAGAGGACATTGCAGACAGTCTTTCCATCTGTCCCAGAGAGTCCCCCAGGGGAGCTGTGGTGGGGGAGGGGAGGGATGGGGGCGGGGACGGGGGACAAGGGGCCGCTCACATGCAAATGCAGCTGTGACAATCCGGCCGGGCGCCTCCGAGCCTCCGGGAGGCCGAGGCTGGAACAAAGCATCAGCATTTTCTACATGTGAAAAGCCCGCATTCCTGGGCCGAGAGGCCGCGAGGGCGCCGCCCCCCTCTCCCCATTCACACTCCGGACCACACAGAGCGCTTCTCCAGCTAAGTGCTCGAAGGTTCGCTTCAGCTTTTCTTTTGACCCGGGTGATGCATACGAAATGTAGATATTTCCCTAAACGCTGGCTTTGACATTTAATGCGATCCTAAGTAGTCTGAAATGTGGACCGGATTAGGACGAGGCTTGGGGCCCACAGGGACACTTGGCCAAAGCCTCCTAAATCCTCCCGGACAATTGTTTGTCACCACACGGATCCCCTTTGCCCCAAATGAGGGGGCTAATGAACTTCGCTGCCTCCTCCCGCGGCACCCCCACTCCTAAGGCAGAATGTGTAAATTGGCTGCTTGGTGCACGTATGGATCTGGTTACTTTAGGCGGCGGAGGAGTCCCACCAGTAACCCACCTGTGCCGGGCCACTGTTTAACTAACACTTGATGAGGCTCAGAGGGTCAAGGATGCTGAGGCCCCGCGAACCTGGGGATTATGTTAATAGGCCATCCCAACCTGGCAAGCAGTCCCTGACACTTTGACAGGCCTGGGACAAGCACATCATCAAAAATTCTGCTCAGCAGATTTTTTCTTGTTCATACAGAACAATCCACACACTGTATAATAACCAGAAGCCCTGTCTTCGAAGTACTGGCAATCCAGGAAGGGGAAAACACAGCTGACAAAGAACAGGACATAGACTCTGCCTGCAATCTGGCCAAGTTACCAGGGGCCTCAGCAAACGAGCTCCCTCACCCAGAAGTGTCCTTGGGAAGCATGCGGGGAATGAGTGAAGAGCTGGGGCAGAAGAGGGATCTCCTTGCAGTCAGGGACACGGAGACGTGGTATGAAAGAGTGTGGATGTGGACACAGTGAAACTGGAAGAAAGTTCTAAGGAGTGTGGGAGACTGAAGCACAGCCCCGGCGCTGAGAAATGGTGACTCCTTTGGGGAGATGGCAGGGCATCTGCCACATGCGGTGCAAGGGAGGGACCCGGAGGAGCTAAGTAGGAGAAGGAAGCAGGTACCAGGGAAAGACCTTGAAACTCTGAGCCCTGGGCTGGAGACAGAGCTGCTGTAGGAAGTCAGGGGGTGGTGAGGATGGGACGGGAGAACAGATGGGAGGCAGGGAGACCAAGGGCCTCTTGTCCTAAGGGGAGAAGGGCCCAGTGAGGCAGGAATGGGATGAGACACGGTGCCGGTGTGGACTGAACCGGACACTGGACATATCCAACATGATTTACCTCTGAGTCCCCCACTCCCTGTTACCCCCACCCCCCACCTGCAGTGTGGCCTTCCACAATGTCAGTGGGTCCGGAAATGGTCTCTGCTTTGACATCCTTCATCTGACACAGTGAAGATGACGGTTTCTTGTCGAACCTGTGGAGTTCCTGGTGCATCCAGCAATAGCAGCAACGGCCACATCCTTAAACCAACACTGTGAGGACAGTACTATCAACACCCACATTTTACAAATGAAGAAACAGAGGCACCAAGAAGTGAAACAACCTGTTCCCTTCAAACTTGTCCCGGTGACAGAACCCAGATTTGGAGTCGAAGAGCCTGGCTCCAGGGCCTGAGACATCATCACTTCTCTCTGGGTAGCTTCCAAGAAGGGGAGCGGACGGGGGAGACTGAGCGGGTACCACTGGGAAGAAGGGCAGAGGGTGACTGGACTGAGCGGGTCCTGCAGGCAACTAGGCAGTGAGTGAGCTCACCTGTATTAAACGGTGTGCTTTGCCTTCATCATCTCGTTCTAACCCTCACTGGGCCTTGAGGAAAGATACCCTCCTTTGGCAAACCGGTCCGAGAACTTCAAGAGTGATCCCAGCACTTGGCTCGAAGTCACTCGGGTTGAGTCAGGGGCAGAGCTCCTAGCTAACTAGTCAGATAAGGGACTGTGACTGCTGGAAATATCAGTCAGGGCATGTTGTGATGACAGAGGTGGCGGAAGTTGAGCAGTGTCCCTGAGCAGGGCGGTGGAAGGGCATTGGGAGAGGCCACCGGAGGTTGCTTGGCCTAGACACCAGTCAAGGAAGTGGCCAGGGCAAAGCCCCGAGGGGGGCCCTCCTATGTGGAAGGAACCAGGGGGCAAAATGGAGGACTGCCCCAGCTCTTCCGAGGGTTCACACTCTGCAGTTCGGGGGACACCTGCAGCCAGTCTCATGGATCTGTCAAGGGATCCCTGCAGTGAATGTTGCCCCATTTTGCAGCTGAATGGGGTGGTGGAGCTTTAATGGGGCTCTTCTCAGAACTCACATTCCCATCAGATAAGATGCCATCCTTTGAGGTTAATGCCTACAGCACCCACACCTGTGAAACTACAGAAAACCACCAGAGAAGGAAAGTTATAAATCAGGAGAGACACACAGGAGGCAGAAATTGGGCACAACTAGGAAAAACACCAGGGAAGTGCCACTTAAAACCTTTGAGCAGATTTAGAATTACCTCAGTTAGTAAGTGGTGTTAACAAATAGGAAGAGGAGGCCTGGCTGAGCAGCTCAGTTGGTTAGTGCATCATCCTGGTAACGCTGAGATTGTGGGTTCAACTCTCACTTAGGGCACACACACGAGTTAACTGCTAAGTGTGTGAACAAGTGGGACACATTTATTATTGTTTTTCTCTCTCTCCTTCCTTTCCTCTCTAAAATCATTAAAATAAACAAATGGAGGCAGGAAAAATAGGTGGGAAGAAGCCATCCTGGCTGATGGAACCAGTGACAATCACGGAGGGCCGGAATCTGCCAAAGGTGGGCTGTGGAAGGCAAAACTGGGCCGCTGGAATCCTAATCTGACACAAGGTATCAGATCGCATTCTCGGGCTGGGGAAACTTTTAACTGGGCTGCCCCAGCAACTGCCACGGTCACTGGTGGTGACTTCTTTCCCAGCCTCCCCTGCAGCCAAGGATGGCTACATTACTTCATCTGATAACGGTGATGTAAGCCGAGGTCTGCTGAAGTTTTCTGGGAAATCTTTGTCCTGACAGTCTCCCATCAAGCTAGGTTGCCTTTGCCCTCTTCTTCTTGCCTTCCATGTGGGTATAATGCCAGAATATCTTGTAACCATGGGGACAAAAGCCCAAGGGCTGAGTGATGTGGAAAAATATGGCTGAGTCCCTGATGACATCACTGAGAACTAGACCCCGGGCCAGCAGGCAGCTGCCTACAGATGCCCTTCTCGCGTGAGAGGAAAACATTCATCCTTTAAACCACGGATCCATTTTTTGCTCCATGGAGCCAAATGTATTCTCATTTAACACAGCAACACAGGGCCAAGTACAAGTACTCAGTTTTGGGGTAGCCCTATAAACTATGTTTGATTTCAGCCAGAGTAATTCAGATAAAGTTCTGGATAAATCATAGGCTATGCAAACACTCCCCTCTCCAGTTACAAAACCCAGAAATCACATTTAGCTAGTATGTTACACTGTTACACTTGGTTTCCAAATCTGGGAACTGAAGAGATGTAAACAGCAAGATATACTAAATGGCTAGCTGTGATGAATCTACCAAACATGATTTTAAGTGGGAGGTCATCCAATTTTTCTAAAGCAAGTCTGTATGGCTCACCCCCACCTCTGAACCTAAAGTTAGCAATTTGACCCAATGCACAAATTTTGGCCACGTCAGCCCTGCAACACAAACCTATCTCTTGGAAAGAAGCTTTTAAACTTTTGTTTGCATTTGCAAAGGGGTTAGCAATAAACCTTGAACAACTTGCTAACAGATTCCAGAATCAATGCTTCTGCATGAGGGTGTAGGAGGGTGACACTGGACTGGTGCCTCGAACCTTGTTTGTCTTCATTTGTGATTTTTAAGTAAACAGATTCCTATCAGATCAGTAATCTCTTCTTTTGGTCAATGTTACTAGCCCTATGGGTTTTGAATGCATTTCATGGTCCTTTTATTCATAACTAGGTACAAAGTACATTAACTTCTCCTCCCCTCTGCCTCCGGGTCAGCTTCTGGAAGGGGCTACTCATCTGTGGCTGATGTTGTTCTCTCAATTTTACAAACTTTAACCCTAAATCTGAAATGCCAAAACACTCTTAACAGTTGCAAGAAAGACAAAATATGTTATATGAGGCTGTTCTGATAAGACCATGATTTAATTGCCTATGACACAGACATTACATAATCGCTCCAAAGATTAAAGAAAAACAGATGAAAATTAATTTGTGAATCCTTAATTTTAAGTAAGTTTCTGGCAAAAATAATCAGGGGTTAGAATCATTTCAAATTGTATCTTTAGACTCGCACCCTTCACCATCTGTCTTTTATTCATTTTGCTGCAATACAACTAAAAAGGCCCATAAGTACTCCCTTGGGTCTCAGGTAAGAGTTTTCCAAGAGCAAAATATCACTTTCGCTGTACAGTGAAAGCTGGCATTTGGATGGGCTGGATTGGGTGGACAGGCTGAAACACTGGCTTCTTTCTCATTTCCGAGAGTGTTTTCACTGTAGGGAGCAGTTGATTCCTTTTGATGATCTGTAAGGCCAGCTGGGTATTACCTGCAAAAACACTTCCCATTAAAAAAAGCAGCACACAACATCACCACCACACACAGAGCAAGCCGTCAGAATCCTGCACGGGAGGTAAAGGGTGTCCTGGAGGAGAAGTGATGGGCACCTTTGCTGTACCCTGGACCCACCTAAGGCCTCCTTCCAACCCCACGAATTCTGACCTAGGAGATCTTGGGTGTGGCATGGGCAGTGGGATTTTTTGAAAGCTCCCCAGTGATTCTAAGGTCTAGCCCAGGGAGAACCCTTGTCTACAGGTAGAATGCACCCATGCTCTAACCCTAATCAGGCCTTCCAGGAGGCCAAGGCCTGCCAGGTGCCACACACTTAACACCCCTTCTTCAGCTGTAAAGAGGGGAGCCTTTTAAGGATTCCTTCCCATGATTCACAAGAAGGTGTGACTTTCAACTCTTACTATTCCTGTCTCTTCTAATTTCTCCCGTCCCCATCTCTCTCCCATTTCACGCTGTCTCTTGTGTGGGACTCACAGCCTTTCTCCCAGGGAGCCACATCCTGGAGGTTGTATGTGCTCCAGAGGCGTAACCTGGATCTAGGTTTGGATAAATAATTGTCAGCAAAAACTGGCTTAGTGTACAAGTCATTATCTGTGTTCAAAATACTCAGGTGCACAACTCGGAGCAGCTGGTGTTCTGACTTATTATCTCAGAGTCCCTTGGCTGCCCAGGAGAAAGGTTCATCAGTAGGGATTAATCATAACTGTCCAGAAGTTATGCAGTTCTGCACTTTCACAGGTAAAAGGAAATATGCTTAACTTGCAAGAAGTAGGAATTTGTAAGATACCAGAAATTCCCTAGCTCCATTTTTGTTTAGAAGAACTTGATGGGTAATATCTTCAAGGAAGGCAAAGTTTCAGTTTCAAAGAGAAAGAATCCCTTACCATTCTGCAGTTCAAGGTAGACCGCCAGTAAGATGGCTTCAGGGGGCACCTCTTTGGGATGGATCATTGAAGCCGCCTGTTCTCAGAACAAAAAGACACCCATGAAACCAGCAGCTTCAGATACAAACTCCAAGTTAAAAAAAAAAATAAGGATGTCAGCCTACAAACGACAAGTTCGCAAACTTACTCAAGCTCATGCCCACATGGCCCCCTAGGGACCACGAGTTCTGCTCTGAGGGCTCTCAGATGCCTTTGTCTTGACCCCTACCAATAAAACGACTTGTGATTTTTAGTTAAGTATTTCCTTTGCCTGATCCATAACGAGTTCTTCAGAGGAGAAAGCTTTTCTCTCCCCTTGGTTTTCACCTGCCTGGGGTTCTTCTACCTCCTGGTTATATTGGGTTTCAAGATGGTGGTTGGACCCTCCTGATGCCACCGCACCCGCACCCATCCAGCCAGGTCTGCGGTGCTTTCCGCCACAGGCACAGTGGCACTTACAGTAAAACCTGCAGCCCATTTGTCTTCCTAAGTCACGGGTCAGTACTGTAACCTGCAAGCTTCCAATGTCAACAATGGGAATTCAAGCTTAAAAGGCTGGAGATACAGAAAAATAAGGA
Source organism: Anoura caudifer (assembly GCA_004027475.1). NCBI lineage: Eukaryota > Metazoa > Chordata > Mammalia > Chiroptera > Phyllostomidae > Anoura > Anoura caudifer. Next base: position 369,147 of record PVKU01000329.1, on the reverse strand, counting down.
CCATTAAGCCTGTCTAATGTCTTCATTCTTAAGGACTGAAACAGTGTGATTTGGTCAAATAAAATTATTTGCTTAGGCAACATGCTGTCTTTTCCCAGATGAGAGCCACAGCACCAGCCAGCAGCTTCTCCCGCCCCCTGCTCCAGTCCCGAGAAAAGGAAGCTGTAGCCTGCTCCAGTCAAAGGCTCTGAGATCACAGGTTTATTTCCTCAGTCCGGGCCTCTCTGGGCTGCAGCCTTCCCTCACCTTACCCCTCAATCGAACCAGAAAGTATGCGTCTACGAATCTGTATTGACCAGACGGGGATGTGAGGGCAAAACACCCAGAGAATGAACGAGCATGCAGACCACTAACAATCATCCAAACACATCTACCTAAATGTGAGGGAGAGAGGAAGGGGAGTGCACTGTGAATCTGGAGAGAGAGAAGGAAGAGTTTATTTTGATGGAGGGCTTCGGGGCAAGGAAGCCCGCTTACTCCTCGCCAGGTTTGTATCTGACAGGGAGAAAATGGGGAGAAACTGCATGGCAGGCCGAGGTGCGAATGCAGGAGGCATCTGTGGGGCCAGCCACGGTGCCCACGGTTGGGTCCTGGCAGCATTAGCAGAAATCTCAGACTAGTGGGGATTCCTGTCCAGAGCACATGCTCCTCAGTTCCTCGTGAATGAAGCAGGGAGCTTTTTTCTCCTCCCACTGAGGTGTAACAACTCAGTTCAGAAAATGGGATTTCATACTTCCAGGCCCAGCTTTGTGCAGGCAGGATCACCTTTACAGCATTTTGTGAAGATTAAAATCTCCATTTCCCCTCCAACTGGCTATTAACACAAGTCATTTTTGTTGTTGTTGTTCTTTGCTCTGACCACAGGCTATAGCTTTTTCCATTATGAGCCTTGATGGTACTTTGCTCACCGGCTGTACAGATGGTTAGCGGTGGGCAGGCAACCTCTGAAACATCTTCTCGGGAGCCCTTCCCAACCCTTCACATCATTGTTCTGCCCTCCCAGGCAGGGTAGGCCTCCCAATTAACAGAGGTCCAGCCACTGGATTAACCTAAAAACCAAGGGACCAAAACAAACCCTGCTTCAGACCCCGAACCAGGCCTGACCCCATCTGTCTCTCCCAGTGTGGCAGCCGCCAGGGCCACCTGCAGTACAAGACCCCGGACCAGACCATACACACCGTAACTAGATCAAGAGCCCGGGTTGCTGCAGTCCTCGGGGTCCACGGGCGCTTTCAGAGGGGCAGTTAAATACCCTTGCTTGCCGCTGAGAACAGCGAAACAGCTGAACTCTTACCCATCTAACGCATCCACTCAATTCCTAGATAGTATCACATGTTTCCCTGGAGTCCATCACTGAACTGTACTGATTTTGAATGAGAAAGGATGACTGGAAACCACTGAATTGACTACACACCACTCATGGTTATGTTCTGCATGCTGGACACAGCCAAGTGGCCTTCATCGGAGGAAATGTCCCAAAGCTACCGTATCCCAAGAATGGGTGCAATTTCAATTTCAGCTACTCTGACAGCATATGGGGAGGTGGGCTCTCTCACGTGCTGCTGGTGAATGTCATTTGGAACAAACTTTCCATGTTAAAAATCTTAAAATCTGTATATCCTCTGTTCTTGTACTTCTTTATAATAAGGCATCTCCACAGGGGCAGGGCGGTATCACACCCACTTATTTACTTATTCCCATGGCTGAGGTGTTGCACTGATAGCCTTTGGAGGAATTACTGCTTTCCAATTCTGTGACATCCCTCTGGGGCTGCCAGTGGTGGGACCTGTTGCCCTACTACAGGTAAATGTCCATGCCCATGACTGGCCCAGGGATTGGCAGGTGACCTAAAGAGGTCCAATCAGAAACTTCCTTGAGACCTGATGATGCAGCATTCCACTGGTAGGATTCAGAGGTCTACTTTAGTTACACATCGCCAGTAGCTTTCTTTAGTGTATGTGGAGTTCCTTTGGTACTTTCTGAACCCTGTCTTTCTGAAAGGTATATTTGTAATTTTAACATTTTGAACAGGCATAGATTCACGTTATTCAAAAATAAAAAGTATACAAGTATCTGGTGAAAAGTCTCCCTTTTTAGTGCCACAGTGCACTTTTCTGCCACCCCCGAAAGCTACACCAGCAGGTTCTGGTGTGTCCCCTCAGAGATCTTTTACACGTATACAGGATCATACAGAGACTGCTTTACATCTCGCTTTCACTAAATATGTCATGGAGGTGCTGGCTGGTGTGGCTCACTGGATTGAGTGCTGGCCTGCAAATCAAAGGGTCACTGGTTCGATTCCCAGTCAGGGCACATGCCTGGGTTGCAGGCCATGTCCCCAGTAGGGGGTACACGAGAGGCAACTACACATTGATGTTTCTCTCCCTCCCTTTCTCCTTCCCTTCTCCTCTCTCTAAAAATAAAATAAATACAATATTTTAAAAGGAAAAAATATGTCATGGATATCATCATTTTCATACACTGAGTGTACAGCTACACAGTGTTCAACTATGTGGATCCACCATTATTTGAATGATCCCTTATTTAGATGGTTTCCAATCTTTTGAAATTTAAATTATTAAAATCGCCAGAAAAAAAACTCTCCATTAAGTGCCTTTTTACCCCTAAATCAAGACCTAGTTTCACTTTCAATACTGATCAGTTGTTTACCTTGCAAGAATATTTTTAAGCTTGGAAAATGGTATTAGAATGTTTAACAACCTCACTAGGAGCCTCAAACAAAGTAACAAAACCCACACTCCACACCCTTTGCTGGCTGCTTTACCGCCCTCTCCAGGCTCACCTGGTGCAGACACTTGCGGGCTTTGTCATACTCGCTCCTCAGGCAGTAGGCGCTGCCAAGGTTAAAGAGCATCACGGTCCTGGCAGAGTTGACGGAACTGGGGTAGCACTGAGGGGCCCGCTTCCCAGCTGGGGAAAAAGAGCACAGACGCTGGTGAAGAGGCCGGGCCAAGGGCAAGGGAGCAACCCAATCCACTGCCCCAGGGGCTGCTGGGCAAAAGCAAGCTCTGCTCCTCAGGCTGAGAAACGAAGGACACAGAAGGCTCCAGTCTAAATCTCTGGGATGCAGGCCAGGCTACTTAAGCATTTAGAAAACTTCTCACTTACAGGATTCCATTGCTTCATTTTCTCCTTTGTCCGATCCTACAAAGACATGAAAATAAATGTGAGGAAGATGGACAAGAGTATATATTCTAAGAACCTGATTTTCTTTATGAAATGAAAATCTAGTATCAAGGCAATTGTAACAGTATTTGCTTCTCTTGTAGTGGATGTTCTATTAAAAGACAGCGAAATGCCACCACCACCCACCTCCTCAAATCTGAGAAATAACCTTAAGAAAGTGAATGCCAGTCTCACTCCCTCAAAAAAACTTAGCCATGATTTAAAATGGACTTTTTTTCCATATAAGATGAGGATGTCTTTTTTATTTTTTGCTAATTGATCATGAAGAAAATGATAGAGAAATGAAATCATAGTTAACAATCTAAGTATAAATAAAACTTCAATTTTAATAAGTTTATCACTTCCTATTCCAGATGCTATCCACAATTCTGTGCTATTTGTTTTATTAAGCCTTCTCTTAACACCATCCACATGACCAAAGCTTCTATGACATCTATGATGTTAAATCCATCCGCTGGGCAATTCTAGGTCTTCATCTTATCAGTAGCATTTGGCATAAAACTGATTTTTGAATGCAGTATTTTACCTTCCTGTAGACTGTGGAATCCTTCCGGAGAGAATAATACAGTATGAGAATCAAAATGAATAGTTCTAATACTATCAGCCTTTTAAAAGAATTTAGACCATAAGGTAATCAACTCCTAGGTCTGCTTAGCGAACAATTACTACAAAATCGTTACAGACAAAACTGTAGAGAGCCGCCCTAAAGCTTCCTTCCCTTCACAACTGTGCCCTTCTATTTCCACACATCCCGAGATACAACAGGAGGTGGAAGTGGCGATCGCTTCTGATCAAATGTGTCCTCATTAACCTTGGTCCTGCTCATTTGAGGAGATCCCTAAGGAGACATCAGTGACATTCTCCGGGTTCAAGTGAGTAATGGCATCAGATATTCTGTCCAGAGAGATGAGGGCTTCTGCAGCATATAAATGACCCAAAAACCTAAAATTAAAAAAAAAATTCAAATTGAAAAGCAGGTCATCACAAAATACCCAATGTATAAGATTTGGTATATGTTTCATATATTTCAAGTCCTTGAATAGGAATCTAAGTTTATAAATGGATCATCTGAGGGTCACTTAAATTTTATCTCTTTAAAATGATCTTAAAATATACAATAATCATTTTTATATTAGCTAAGTAGGTATAAATTACACACATCAATTAAGAAAGCAGTTCGAAATTGGCAAATTTATACTGCTCTATTTCTACAGAAGATAACATTAACCTGGGGGGTAATGAGGTTCTGAAACAAGAGGCAGGTCCAAGGAGGAATGCCCATCGAGCGAGGCCTCACAATCAGGGTCCTCCAGTCTCTGCTGCTGGAAAAGCCAAAACGCACCAGCGACCAGGTCAGACTGAGGCCAGACTTGAGTTGCACCCACGTGACATCCATTCTGGAGGTCTCCTGCTTTCTGTTCTACGCCCTCGATGCTAGAGCAGGTGCACATCCTCCTGACTTACAACAGTCTGCTTCTTCCAGCCTCTTATTTTGAGCCATTTCCCCATGATCACCTGATTGATTTTTCAAAGTTCAAACAGGCTTTAGACGTGTTATACCCTTGCTCAAAATCTTAATGACTTTTTCTACATGAGAACAAAACAAACTAGACTTTTACTGATTTAAAGCTCTCCCCAGCTTGGTTCCACTTTCCTACATCTGGTCAACAGTCTTACTCCCCCAAAGATTCCTCTGTTCCTACCCGACAGTGTCCTGGGCAGAGCACACCCACTGCTCATGCCTGGTCTTGCCTTCTTGGGCTCAAAGCTGGGCCTCATCTCCACACGCCATTATCCAACTTCTCCTTTTAAAGGGCCAGTTCAGGTCTCACCTCTTCTAGCAAACCTGCCCCAACCGAGTCTGTCCACGTGGGACTTGGGTCCCCAAATCTGGGGATCATTTCAAATGGATAATATTCTGGCATTTATGCACATTAATCATTCCAGATCTCTTAATTCATTTATTTATTTAAAAATATTTTTTTATTTATTTTAGACTGAGGGGGAGGGAGGGAGAAGGAAAGGGAGAGAAACAACAATGTGTGGTTGCCTCTCCCGTGCCCCCTACTGGGGACCTGGCCTGCAACCCAGGCATGTGCCCTGTTAGGGAATCGAACAGGGAACTCTTTGGTTCACAGGCTGATGCTCAATCCACTGAGCCACACCAGCCAGGGCTCTTTTTCTTTATTAAGCAATTTTTTTCTTCCAACTAACAGTGCTGCAATGACCTTTTGTTTTGCTTCCCTACAAAAACACCCTCACAGAAATGACAAAAAAAAATTAGTAACTTCAAGTATATTTTGAAATAAGATATTTAAAAAGTTTCATTAAAGCAGTATCCACAAGCCAATAATCACAAAAGACAAACACATAAATTCAGACAAAACTGTAAGCTGTTCTCTGTGAATTGACTTAAATATTTTTTTTAAACCAAACTGAAATGGCCTCATGACAGGCGATGGCCAGAATATGGGCAGGGGGGTAAAGCTGCTGTGGTTCTGCCAAATGCAGAAAGACCTGCTTATCCTTACTGCACAGAGAGTTTCAGGACCAATGTTTGGAAGGTTCATGGAATTAAAAAGAAATGACCAGACATGGCTCGGCCAATCCCTCAGAAATTAGCTCAGAAACCATATAATCTAGGAAGGAATTTTGTTTCTTTGGCATTCAAAGGGAAGAAAAGTTGATAAATGAAGTTAAAAACTGTCCAGCAGCCCTGGATGCTGAGGTTCAGAGGGTTGGGCAATGTCCTGCAAACTGAAAGGTCGCAGGTTCGAGTCCTGGACAGTGCACGTGACTGGGTTGCAGTCAGGGCCCCTAGGTGGGGGTGTGCAAGAGGCAACCAGTCAATGATTCTCTCTTTCTCCCTCCCTTCCCCTCTCTCTAAAAAATAAATAAAACCTTAAAAAAAAAAAAACAAAAAACTGTACAGCAAATGCCAGATAATGAATCTACATGGAATAATTTAAGAATAGCAATCACAATGTCAACCAAAGGATTAAAAAAGGCAGCAAGGATTTATGTTTCACCCTTATTTTTATTTCTGTATTTTTAGAGAGAGGGGAAGGCAGGGAGAGCGAGAGAGGAACATTGATGTGCCTGACAAACATCAATCAGTTGCCTCTCACATGCCCTCAATTGGAGACCTTGCCCACAACTAAGCATGTGCCCTGACCGGAAACTGAACCAGTGACCTTTTGGTTTGCAGGACGCCCAACCCACTGAGCCACCCTAGTCAGAGCTATGTTTCATTTTTGTTAAAAAGAAAACCAAGACGCTACTCTAATAACGCCCATGCACACCGCAGTACGAACAGCGCAATTCCTGCGGAGGCAGAGGCCGCAGCTCCGGTCTGGTATTTTATGGGGCTGGGCAGTGAGGACAGAGGTACCTTCTTAGGGGCAACCCAACTGCCTTGGACTGAACTCAGGATCCCCCAGGCCTGGATATCAGATGAACTTTTCTCAAAGAGAGCAGGAGTTCCCTTGTATTGGAATTGTGACAAGGTCTCATGTTACTGGATGCACCACATAACATGTTACGTTTGGGGAATGCTGGCCTGAAACAGCCTTAATCGGTGCTAATTTTAGATGCTGTATAAAATAATATTTTTTGAGGCAAAAATAAACATTTACACAATCATTCCTCAGAGTATGATCTCAAATTCTAAGTGCTGCATTTTATAAACAAAGATCACTAAAAGGCAAATGAGTAAGTATTATACTTTGGAGATTATAAGAACATACCCCTGGGATGAATGAAGAAACAACTGCAAAGTGTTATACAGAGCATTTGTGGCTTTGGACACTATTTTTAGCATCAGCATTACACAAAGACTGCATGCTGCAACTCAATTCCATAAAAGATGATGGTGTGCTTTAAGAAATTCCAGAATGGCAATGATACTATTATTAAAGGGGCAACTAAAATGCTTGAATAAGACTCATGTACTCAGGCAATGGTACAGTAGTTTGGAAAAATATTTTCAAAAATTAAAAAAAAAAACATTTTATTTATTTATCTTTAGAGGGGAAGGGAAGGAGAGAGGGAGAGAAATATCAATGTGTGGTTGCCTCTTGCACATCCCCTGCCGAGAACTGGCCCGCAACCCAGGCATATGCCCTGACTGGGAATCGAACCGTGATCCTTCGGTTCACAGGCCCGAGCTCAATCCACTGAGCTACACAAGCCTTGGATATTTTCAAATTCTTATTTGTCTATCTCAACTGCATTCCTCAAAAGAGATTTATCATGGTGACCAAACTCCTTTTTTTGTGGGTCTTCTGAGGACTCACCTTATTATTTTCAATAGCTTATTTTTATTGTATTTTTTCCATTATCCTTTATCACCCTCACACCCCCTTCCACCTCCGTCCACCCCCATCCCCACCACAGCCACCACACTTGTCTGTGCCCATGAGTTGTTCTTCCTTTCTGCTTGATCCTGCCGCCCCGTGACGCCAGCTCCTACCCCGAGCTGTCGGCCTGCTCTGTGAGTCTGTCTCTGTAGGACTCATCTCACTTTGGGGCTAATATGTGACACTGTGCTGTGGTGACATGTTTGAGTCAGACCTAGTGATAGACACTGGAGAGGCCAAAGTTTCTGCCTAATCCTTGAGGCAGCAAGTGCCATTTCCATTAATCCTGGAGGGGCAGAAAGTGAAAAAATTTCACCACCAACCATGAAGTTATCAGTTGCTTTCTCTAGATAGTACACACTCCACTGGGGGAGTAAAAAGCAGCAACACACACCACACATTAACTGAAACCCCCAAACAAAACAAACCAGGGATGCACAGGGCAAGTCACACTTACTTAAGAGAGCCTGACAGCTTGGGCTGCTGAAGAAGTTTATCTGCGTGATTCAAAGCCATGAGGTTATCACCCAGAGCCAGAGCCGTGTAAGCACTGCAGGCCAGGATGGAGCATCTGCAACATAAAAGGGAGGGCTGAAAACTGGGGCTGCAAACCCGGCAGCGGCTACATTTGTTACATAGGCAAGAACACCCTCATTATGACCGTGACAATCTGGATACCAGGAAGGCAGAAAAGCAGCCACAATACTAGCGGTAAATAATGAGAATGACCTATAAAACTACTGTCTGAAGCACAGTATAGCTATTTACCTAAATCATCTTTAGCTTCCATCCAATTGACCCCCCCCCCCGTCTCCAACAAATTAACCAAAGAGAGTTACAATATATATTTAGCCTGTAAAAAAATAATGTAACATTTCAACAGCCTATAAATAAAGCTATAGAAGCAGATGTTATTCTTCCTACACATATTTGTGACTTTGTTAAGAAATACAATTAACTTACCAAAAATCCATTTAACTTAGCTACTGCAAAGTGCTCTTCTCTGAGCCTATTAAGAAGTCTATAGTTCTCCCTGAGCAACAATATCAAGAGTATCTGAAAGAATGTCAGTCATATAGGCACTATCATCCTAAATAAATATTCAAGAAAACAACCAGGCTGAATAAATCAACGTGAAAATAAAAATTTAAGTTACACTGATTTTGCTAAGTTGGGTTGGAAACCTAGATTTCCGCCTGATTTTCTACTAAACGTGCAGCTCATTTAAAGCGGGTCTAGCTAAAGACTTGACACTAATAGATCACTTGAATGTTAAACAACCGTTCCACAAAGCTATCTTAAAATAAACCCTTGTCAAATAGGAACCAAGTCTGAACGGCCGGCCACAAATGACCTGACTTAGATAGAGGGTTCTGAGGTATGTTTACAAATTACAATACATATGCATACCATTAAGTGCATTTAGGTTATAATTTCAGTCCCGGGAAGAATGTAACCACATCACTGTAGTCTTCTAACACTCTGAAGCCCTCTGACTAGAAATGGCCCTTCTAGTAAAAGCACAGCTGGGCCAGTTCAGGAGTGGTCTGCTGTGTCCTCTCGCCGGCTCAGCCCTGGCTGCTGGAACCTTGGATATTACCCACTAACGGAAAAGCAGCCCCCCAACTTCTGACAACACAGAAAGGTAGTCTGGGCCTGGAGAAGGAACAGGAAACTGACATGTATGGTCTTAGGCTGCAATGGCAGGGCCGACAGACTGCCTACCGCGGTTCCTTGTTTTATCGACGGAGACACTGAGATTCGAAGTGATTACATGTACTATTCGCTAGCTTAGAGCATACGATTAGATTCAGGTTAACACTCCACACTGTGGACTCCCAACCCACTGCTCTTCCCATCCTATCAGAGTGCTTCTCTGTCAATTCACAAGATCGCCCTAAGAGTAAAGTAGAAAGATTAAATTTCTCTACTGCATCTATAACTATGCACATACATGTATGTGCTGTCATTTTAACAAACTATAGAAATGATCCCTGAAAGTATTGTCTTCCAGCTGTCATTTTAAAAAGGAAGCAAAACAATGTAATCCAAATATTACAAGTTTAAATTTTGTTGCTGAGCACATAATTGAAAATCTGAACCCTGTTCACGAGAAAAATAATTTAAGAGCAGGCAAGTGGTGTCACTTCCAAAGGGAATTTCCTAGCAAGCCCGATGTCAATATCTCCAAGTCTCCAACAGCTGCCTTTGTGAGCTAGACTCCCCCCCTCCCCCCCGTGGCCAGGGCCCCCTGGGTGGTGGTGGGGGGGTCTTCTCCCTGAGAGGACTCCCCAGCAAAGGAGGAAGGCGGAAGGCACTGGCTAGTTATCTCTCACTTTCAGAAGCACTTCAGTGGGTCACTCCCAATTGCATGAGATTAGGGATTAGGGTAATTTAATTTCCTCTTTTGGTTTAAGTCTAGTTTTTATTTTAAAATGACAGTGAACATTCATCAGTCAGGTATGTATTGCTTATGAAGAAAAAGAAAGACTTAAATTTTAAAGCCCTGGGTTAGGTTTTCTAGAGGCCTGAGAAGACCACCATTCAGGCCCTATGTGAATGAATGACAGTCACCAAGGCTAATATCCATTTTCATTTGTGACTTTGCCAAAGATGGGGGCAAAACGTACACTCCTGACAAGGGGAAGCCCCCATCTTTTGCTCCCCGCACAAGGGCTAGAGCAGTTTCTCACCGCCTGCGGTGGGCGTTTGATGGGTACGCACTGCAGACCACCGGTTTCAAATGTTACACTTACTTCTGCAGGCACCCAGAGCCCGCCTGGCCCGCTGGGGCCAGCCACCCCACTGAGCGAGCCGCCTCCTTCCAGCGCCTGCAGACAGGGGAGCCACCCGGAGTGTCTGGGTCCTGGAGTCTAGGGCAGCCTCAGCTCAGGCTGGCCCGCTGGGAAAAGTCCGCCCAGCCTCTCCCGACAGTAGGGGCTATCACCGCTCCAGCCCCCCGCCAGGCCCACTTTGGGTCCAGAAAACAGTCATGTAATACCCGCGGCACGGATTCTGCTTCTCAGGAAGTCCAAACTATAATTATGTACAAGGTAAAAGTCTGCTTCCCTCCACTGTCACCCCTCTTCCCATGAGATACTATGCCAAATCACAACAGGGTGAGAGATTCTAATAATAAAATGATCTTTCTATAAAAAAAACCAAACCCTTAAATATGTGAATGCGACAACTGAAGGCTGGCTTTCTGATCAAGAAACATTAGGATGAAGCAAGTTCCACCTCATGAAACTCAAAGTAACATTTACGTTCTGCTCCCCTCAGTGCCTTCCCCTGATCCCACCTCACCTCCCGTCACCCTCTCCCTCGCCCTCCTTTTCCTCTTAGGAAAGAATCCTGTACTCTTGTCTGCATAATTCCCACCCACTGGGGATGCGGAAAACACGCATGGCTTTATCTAGTGAGCCTCTGGAGAAATCACTTTACTTTCGGTAGTTGCTACTTACACACTGCCCCCGCCCCACTACCCCCGAGTCACTGTCCCATCCACTTTCCCAGGCCCTCAGCGGATCTGACAGTTCAGCGGACTGGAAGAACTCTACCTCAAGGGAAGAGACACGCTAGCCTCGGCCCCCTGCGGTGGACCTGTCACAACCCCACACTCTCCCCTCTTGCTGGAAGAGCTGGCTCTGGGTCCACGGATCGCTGGCCCTTGGAAAAGAAAAGCACGAAGAAGAAAGAAAAGGGGGAAAAAAAAACCTTTCCTCAAAGCACCAAATTACAGCAACAAGCTACACAAGACCGGGCATTAACATTTGTCAAGCCATTATTTTCTGTAAATTAAATGAATCTAAACAAGTGTCTGACATTGTTTAACCCTTATTCGGGAGAGGTTAGGATGGGGGCCAATCCAGTAAGTCCCACTGGTCAAAGCAAAACAAATCCACGAAGCCACCTCACAACAAACACTCTGAAAACCCAACCGCAAAAACCCAGCAAGAGGCGCTCCAGTGGCCCACTCGGTTAGCGCGTGGTACTTACAAAAATCCAGTAAGAGAATTTCTTCCAAAAAACTGAATATGGTACTGAATTTTAAAATTTCAAAAAAATATATTTGAAGCTGTTTCCATTTATCTACAACCATTTAGAAAACGTTAAACCCGTCAACTTTCAACTCTTAAGAACATTTAAGTTAAATTAGGTAAATTTTTCACTTCATGTCTTCTGCAAATGCTTTGCTTTCTAGGAACAGTTCTATACAAAAAGAATCTTACTGACAAACACACCCAAATCCAAAACAAATAGCCCAGTACAAAGAAGCTGAAAAGTTTTTCTTTTTAACCAAATCTAGCATCTCAGAGAGCCCAGTCCACCCAATCCAATTTACTTATTTGCCAGAAGAGAAAAGCCCAGAGGGATTAAATGATTTGTCCAACGTCAGCAGTGGCCCTGGGGGCTTTCCACAGAGGGGCAGCCCACTGAAGAATTATTCTAACCCTGGCCTGTAATCAATCTCATCACATCCATCCAAATGAAATGCTGGGACGCAGATGTGAATCACGCCAGTGTGAACACCAACGTGAAGGGAGTGTCAAACAGGTTCTTTCTTTGACAGAGTTGATTAGACGGACAAGTTGTAGTAGGATTGCACTTGGTTATCAGACCAAAAAGGGGCAGTGGCAAGAGCAATAGGAGATTCAAAAGATTATTAGCCATAATCCTGCTTTTGGTGTGTCTCGCGAGATACAATAGAACAACTAGGCTAATAGCAAAAGAAATATGATTCCTTAAGTACAATAAAACTGTCTGTACTATTTATGTTATCGACCATTTGTTTGATTCATTTTCTCTTACAAACATTGGGCCATGGGAGGTCCTTTTTCACCAAATGGGAAGTAATTCACTGAGTGTTACATCAGAGTCTAAAAGAACTAATACAGGTTCTGCAATTTATACTTGCGAAAAAACTTAACTGGCTTCATTAAATTTGGCCTGAATATTTCCTTTTATCCATTTTTGAGCCTCTAATTAAAACTGCATTTTTATGCTATATGCTTTGATTTAAATTTTTCATACAGACATTGCCCATGTGAGCCTCAACATCGTCTCCTTCCCTTCTCCAGCTGTCATACTCCTTTCCAGGTTCCAGAGCAGCCCCCATTTTAGTTTTAGAAATTAAAATTTCAGCTAATATCAAAACCTCGGAATGAACGACAAAGATGTCCTACAGAAAGTTACATGGAAGACCAGTATATGCCTACGACAGGTATTAAACCACTATGCAAAACATGAAATGTTAACAGTGACTAATCCTACGGACATATTTCTTTATTATTAGTAAGATACCAGTATGCAAAAGAATTAAGTCAAGCTCTTGTCTCATACTCTTCCCCCAAATTAACTCAAAATGGATCAAAGACCTAAATGTAAGCACCTAAAACTATAAAACTCTTACAAGAAAATACAGGCGTAAACCCTCATGACCTTGGATTTGGTAAAGGATTCTTAGATATGACATGGAAAGCACAAACAAATAAAGAAAAAAAATAGAGAAACTGAACTTCATCAAAATGAAAGACTTCTATGACGCAAAGGACACCTTCAAACAAGTCTAAAGACAACCCAGAGAATAGAAGATATTTGTAAATTGTATACCCGACAGGGATCTTGTATTTGGAATACATAAAGAACGCGTAACTTAATAACAAAAAGATAAGTAACCCAATTAAAAAATAGGCAAAGAATCTGAATAAACACTTCTCTAAGGAAGGTAATACAAATGCCCGTTGCATAAACAAAAAGATGCTACACCTCATTAGTCTTCAAGGAAATGAAAATCAAAAAAAGGAAATACTATTTCACACCCACTGCAATGTATAATAATAATAATAATAACAACAATAACAACAGGCCAATTACAAATGCTGGTGAGGATGCGAATAAACTGAAATGCTCATACATGAGTGGTGGGGTTGTACATGGTGCAGCCACTTTAAAAAAGCCTGGCAATTCCTCAAATGATTAAACAGAATCACCGCATGATGCAGCGATTCTACTTCTAGATCTACATCCAAGAAAATGAACGCATGCCCACGCAAAACCTCGTGCACAAATGTTTATAGCAGCGTTGTTCACAACAGCCTAAAGATGGAAATAATTCAAATGTCCATCAATGGATGAAATGATAAATAAAATGTGGTATGTCCACACAATGAATATATTTGGCAATAAAAAGGAATAAAATATGATACATGATACATGGATGAACCTTGAAAACATTAAACATTTTTATTTTAAAGATTTTATTTATTTATTTATTTTTAGAGCGATGGGAAGGGAAAGAGAAAGAGAGGGAGAGAAACATCAATGTGTGGTTGCCTCCCTCATGCCTCTCACTGTGGGGACCTGGCCCACAACCCAGGCATGTGCCCTGAATGGGAATCGAAACAGCGACCCTTTGGTTTGCAGGCCTGAGCTCAATCCACTGAGCTACACCAGCCAGGACACATTATTTTTTTAAAAGTTTTGTTTTGTTACAGTTGTCCCAATTTTTCCATTGCTCAGCCCTACCCCGCCCCCACCACAGTCATTCCCCGCCCTGTTGTCCATGTCCACGGGTCCTGTACGAAAACATTATCTTAAGTGAAAGAAGCCAGTCACAAAAGTCCACATATTATACGAGTCCATTCATATGAAAGTCTAGATGGGAAAATCCACAGAGAAAGTAGATCAATCAGGGCTGTGGACTGCGGGCAAAGGGGTGTTTAGCTAAAAGGTACCAGGTTTATTTTTGAGGTGATGAAAATGTTTTCAAATTGTGGTGAAAGGTACATGTATTTGTGAATACACTAAAAACTATTGATTGTACACCTCAAATGAGTAAACTGTATGGTGTGAACTACATCTCAAGAAAACTGTTTTTAAAATATATCAGTAGAGAATCAATAGATGTTTGACTCTTTAAAAAAAAAGAAATTCTTAAAAGTACACTGTTATAAACCAATCACTGTATAAGAAAATCATTATCTCCAAATGCATGTGGCAACATTAATAATTAAATCAAAACATATGGCCATAATATCAATCCTGCACAAGCTTCTATTCTAAGATTCATTTGGACATTAGGCCTTTTAAAGACAAAAATTTTTCTGAAGAGATATTCAGCTAATATTTGTGGTAGGAGAGAAAACTGGCGCAGAAACAATATTACACATTTGTAGAAACCACATGTCAACAAACACGACACTTCAAACAGCTCACAGGCTGTGAAGCTGCGCTGTCCAACAGAAGCGGAACAGGAGCCGTAAGTGTGATATAGAATTTTCTAGTTGGCAAATCTAAAAAAGCAGAAAGACACAGGCAAAACTAATTTTACATATTTTAATTAATCCAGTACATTTAAAACTTTCAAATATAATCAATACAAAAATTATTGACATTTTACACTTTTGTGGTAGTGAGTTCTGAAATGTTTTTTCTCCCCCAGAAATATGGGTATCACACCTTCACCAGCCACACTTCATACGCTAAGTAGCCACACGTGGTGAGTGGATTTGGCAGTGAATGCTGCACTTGGAATCTAAAAAATACATGTTAAATACAAGTAGAGGAACTGTTTTTTATTTTTTTGGTTAAGAAACCAAGTTTTCCATGTCATGCCACCTCATAAATGATGTGTAAGGGAAACTGACCACTTATTAATCATTAGTGGTTAAATAACATTTCCCAAAAGAATATATTTAGAATTATGTTAATTTTGTAAAATTTCAAAATACCTTTAAAAACTTTAAGTGAAGTATAATTTATATGCATTAAAACACACCACTTTAAGTGTACAGCTTGTTGAGTCTGGATATATGTAACCACCAACCCAATTAAGATACAGAGCATT
The DNA here is from genome assembly GCA_004027475.1 of Anoura caudifer. Taxonomy (NCBI): domain Eukaryota; kingdom Metazoa; phylum Chordata; class Mammalia; order Chiroptera; family Phyllostomidae; genus Anoura; species Anoura caudifer. The sequence goes on along the minus strand of PVKU01000329.1, from coordinate 353,733 downwards.
TCTGTCACCCCAGAATGATTCCTTCCAATTCCCCAGCCACTGTTCTAATTTCTATGAAAATATATTTCAGAAAACATATTATCTCTGTATAGTTTTGCCTGTCATATAAATGGTATAAATGGAATTATACAGCATGTATCTTATACTAAGTAAAAAAAAGCACAAATGTTTCGAGACTCAAATCCTGTTAACTTGGACATCAGCAATCCCCTTTTTCTAGCGCTGAGTAGTACTCCAACATACAGCGTGAGCTACAAATTAGCTATCCATTCTCCCGTTGATGAATACCTGGGTTGTTTTCTAGTTTTTGTCTATCATGAGTAAAGCTGCCATGAAATTCTTGTGTGGACATGTTTTTTTTCCTCCTGTCTAAATACCTAGAAACAGAATCATCTTTTATTTTAAAAACTTAGAATCAGAGCAATTATTTAATTGAAGACTGAAGAATCCATGTACGTGCTCTGCTGACTGAAGGAAACGAAGGCTTTGCAGAGAGCTCAGTGGCTTGGGACCCGAGGCCATACTCTCCCCCTGCCATTCATTACACACTCGCCTTCCCCGGCCTGTCCTATCAGTGCCTCTTTATTCACTTGAGCCTCGCAATTAAACTATTCAGTTAATCTCTGAGACATGTCTCCTGATTTGGGGACATATTTCTATTTCAATTGTGAGAATATTTTCCTGAAACCTTCCTTGCTTTTAATATCGAATCCCACAATTGCTCCAGGTGTCACACACCTTCTGAAAACATACTTGTAACCTGGTTAGAATGAATATATTTGGAGCCATCTTCATTTATGTGCAAATGAAAAAAATTGAAAAATACTCAAAGGGCTGTGAACCCATACCATAAGAAGTGGCCATCAGAACGGTCTTGATAATTTACTGCATATTAATTATGCTAGAAATAGGAAATGAGGTTTTGCATTGGTGTCTTGGGTATTATGGGGCACAAGGGGTCAAATATAATAGTCCATAAAAACTAAACTCTACGCTAGTCACACACATTTCCAATTACATAAAAGAATTCAGGCCAGAACGAGAGGAAATCTCTAAGAAATCGCGATCTCCGCAGAGCCAACGCGCTCGCATGCTTCCCTCCACAGAGGACAGCTGGCTCTGGCCACAGAGCTGCCCTTCATCGTACCCAACTGCATCGTGAGCTTTTATGGCTTTAAAAATTGCGACACAAATCTTTTACAGCTCCTTCCCTCCACCATTTGTCTCCACGTTGCCATTACTACTGTCTTGTATAGCAGTTCTTTTTATAAACCTACCCTAAGGCTCCTTTCATCTTGTTCCACTTCCTTTCTCCCATCTGCTCCATCAGAAAAAAAACGTTACTATGTACCAGCGAGCCCATCTTCGCCTCACTTTATGATGAGGGAATTCCCTATGGAAAGCCTTCGCCCCTTCCTGCAGGAATAGGGAAGTAATTTCATTTTCCCTGAACATCCCCAACCCTCCTGCTAGGGTATGTGGAAAGCAAACAATTCCGCCATGAGAGGTACAAACCTCTTTGAGAAGCACGCCACCCTGCACATACTGTTTTACAGCAAACCTTTTTTCAGCAATAGAAAAAGTACACTACAATGACGATAAAAACTATAGTATAATAAATATATAAACCAGTAACATAGTAGTTTATTATCAAGTATTATGTACTGTACATAATTCTGCGAGCTATACTTTTTACGACTGGCAGAGCAGTTGGTTGTCTGTCGCCACAAACGTGAGTGAATGCGCTGTGCTACAATGTCCCTAGGGGACCGGAGTATCTCGGCACGACTATAACCTTACGGGACCACTGTCATCTATGGGGACTGTGGCTGAAATGTTACTAAGAAGCATAGGACTGTACTTGGATTTTCACCACATAAAATAACATTAAAAACAGACGAACCCTTAGATAAACATGAAATGTGGGTGGCTCCATAAACAGTGATATTTCTAGAAACATTAGACTTACTGGGGGGAAATGGTACATTTTTCAGTAAGTTAGAGTGTTTTCCTAAATGTTGCCCTGGCTGAACTTTACAGTCCACTTTTCCCCCACCAGTTTACTTCACACCAAACCCAGTTTGGCTTCACTTAATTTGCTTTGTTTTTACACATTTCCACTCAAGACAAAAATCTAGTATAGTGAATTATTTTAGTTATATGGTTGAAATGTGATTGCTTTGTAAAAACTCAATTTTATTACACTTAACAGCAAATATTCTTCTGTATATTTTGTTTTTGTCATTGTCTCATGAACATTGTGTTAGACTACTTTTATTTTCTTGCTAACTTATGATTCATACAAGAAATAAGAAATCAAGAAACTTTAATATACCTGATAATTGGAAAAAATATTTAACTATCATTGTCAAGTTTGAAAAACCAAAATACTACTTTCAAAACCTTAAATGACCAACTCCTCATTTCTAACTAAGTTTGTGACTTAAGATTTTCTTCCATATAATCAGAGGATTAATTCTTTCTTCCTGAAGTAGGGTACTGTGGGGATATGGACACACACACACACCAGGACAGAGAGGGCATCACTGCAAAGTGGGAATTTATGGTATAATTTTTAAAAATATTTTATTTATTTATTTTTAGAGAGGGAAGGCAGGGAGAAAGAGAGGGAGAGAAACATCAGTGTGTGGTTGCCTCTCGCGCTCTCCCTTACCAGGGACCTGACCCACGACCCAGGCATGTGCCCTCACAGGGAACCGAACTGGCGACCCTTTGGTTCACAGGCTGGCACTCAATCCACTGAGCCACACCAGCCAGGGTGGAATGTATGGTATCATTTGACAGAATAAAAAAACCCAGAGAGATAGGAAGTTACTGTTTCGTTGGGCAGGGTGCCTGCACCCTGCGCTGGCTGGCAGCAGTGCCCTGCCGTGAACACACAGACCGGGCGATCCACGGCCAGAAAAGGGCACGTGCGCTGGTCGGTCTCCTCTGAACAGCCCAGGCGTGTCAGGAGCGGTGTATCACTAACACGAGTGCAACAGCTCCGTTTTTAAGCAACGAGAAAGACACAGCTAGCCAACAGAAAAGTATCAGTTATCCCACCACTCAGGAATAACGACTGTAATGGTTTTGATATAATCCCTCCAGATTTTTTTAATGCAAACAGAAATAAACATGTTATTTTATAAAAATCTAATTAAAAAAAAACTGCTTAGATATAAAATCTTAGCATTTTAAAGTTCCATTCCATAGTATAGTTCTGTGGACTATAGTATGAAAAATTATAGAAAAAACAGGATAGATTTCCTAACTTACTTGTTTAAGCAAAATAAACATGAAATGAAACAAAAATTTAGATTGGTGGTTGTGACAGTGTGACAGTGAAACTGCTAGAAGAAAACATGGATAAATTATTTTATTTTATTTATTTAATTTTAGATTTTATTTATTTACTTTTAGAGAGAGGGGAAGGGAGGGAGAAAGAGAGGGAGAGAAACATCAACGTGTGAGAGATTCATGGATCCACTGTCCCTCACGTGCCCCCAACAGGGGACCTGGCCCCAAAACCCAGACAAGTGCCCTAACTGGTAAGTGAACCAGCGACCTTTTGATTCGCAGGCCGGTGCTCAATCCGCTGAGCCACACTAGAAAGGACAGATTATTTTTAAAATCTTAGAGGTACAAAAGACTTTCTTCTTCTAAACATTGCATGAAATAAAAAAAAGTAAAGAGGTACTTGTGGTCAAGATGGCATAAGGAAACATGTTTGCCTCCTCTCACAACAACATCAAAATTACAACTAAGCTATAGAGCAACCATCATTCAGAACCGTTAGAAATGAAGCTGAATGGAAGTCCTAACACTATGGAATTAAAGAAGAAACCAACTACAGAATTAAAGAAGAAACTACTTCAAGACTGCTAGGAGGGGCGGAGACATGGAACAGGCTGATCCCACACCCATGTGTGGCTGATAAAAAATGACACTGATAAATAAGACTCTAAAAATGAAATTCTACTCCACAAGTGAGTATCATGAACAATGTCACATGACAAATGATAAAGGCCAATTTCCTAATATATAAGAACCCTTATAAAAGTGAAAAGAATGGAAAACAGTATGAAAGCGGTAAATGGAACAAATAAAGGTTCACAGAAGAAGAAATACAGGTGGTCAGTAAACTATGGCATCAGATTGAGCACTACGAGCAGAACGAGAGAGACGCACAATGGTAAAGTGAGGTCACCGTCCCTTCACAGGGATGCTCAGTCATCACAAGAAAGGAGACATCCCAAATCTCACCACCAAATAACTAACCTATCAGCTAACACCACTTTCTGCTAAGTGCTGGCCAACTGCTCTGGAGGGCAGTTTTTGCTTTTATCTTTGATTCCCCTGCACCTGGTACAAGACTAGCCCTACTGTTTGCTGGAACAAAATATGAACAAATGAAATGCTTTCCAAAAGCAGTACGTCAATTTACAATGCTACCAGCAGTATATAATTAACATTTTAACTGTATTCTTATCACCCAAGCTAACCCCAAGCAGGATTAAAAACAAACAAAATCAGACTTCGAGTCATCATAACCTAACTGCTGGAAAACAGAGAGAGACAATCTATCCCGACAGAGGGAAAATATCAGCTCCATGCAATGACTGTGAACTTCTAACCAGAGACTATGGGGGCCAGAGGACAGTACGGTGACGACCTCTTGAAACAGCAGACTGATCAGACTGGAAGGAGGAAAAAAACCCCTACTACCAACCTGGACTTCTGTGTTCTGTGAAAATAGCCTCCAAGAATATAAGACGAGATCAAGCCAATTCTAGACTTAAAAAATAACACCTAGCAAAACAAGACCCGTATAAGACCTGCTGTCTTCCCGTCTTTACACTAAAGGGAAATATAGAAACTAAAATCATCAAGAAATGGTATTTATGTAGCTAACCATAAAAGACTACTGTGCTGCTTTTAATTTCTTTAACATATACATGAATGTTCAAAGCAATAATAATGGGGCTTATAATGTACATAGACAAAAATATAACCTAGCCAAACTCACACGGATGAAGTAGAAAATGTGAATAGCACTCATCCATTGAAGAATTTGAATTAATTTCAAACACTTCCCACAGAGAAAACCCTAGGCCAGATGGTTTCACTGGTGAACTTTACCAAACATTTGAGCAAGAAGTAACATTTATCTTATATAAATTCTTTAAGAAAACAGAGGAGGAAGAAGCACTTCCCAACTCATTTATATGTTCATCATAAGCCTGGAACCAAGAACTGACCAAAGACATAACAAGGGAAGAAAAGCATGAACCAACTTTCCTTGTGAACATATTGTAGAAGCAAACATTCCTAACAAAATATTAACAAATTGAACCCAACATTTTATAAAAGAGATCATACATTCTGATTAGCGGTATTTGTCATAAGCTTGAAAGGTTGGCTTAACATCTGGCATTCCCTCCATGTAATTCATAATATTAAGAGAATAAGGGAGATTAAAAACAATGTGCCATTTCAATAACTGCAAGAGTAATTTTGTTTAGATACTCACTTTAAGTTCTCTAATTCCTGCTTTCTTAACGGAGAAGAAGGTGGAGCTGGAATGAATTTATCCCCATCGTGGCTTTTACTGCTAAAATAAAGATGGACTCTCAATTATGAAGAGCAACAAATAAACAGTTAAATGCTAAACTTTGTTTCTATCCTCACTGCCATGCAATTTTTTGAGACAAAAGTGTGAAAGAGCCAAAACAATGAAATATGCTTATAACTCGGTATCACTCATGTGCTAAAACTACACTGTACGTGAGTGTCTTTTCCCCAGCACGCAATATTGCTTTTAAAAGCCTCTAAATGAGAACAGTATCTCCTCCATACAAAGAAAACCACTCCAAGATTTTCACACATTTGTCATTCTTGTGATGGCATTTTATCAACTATGGTAGAAAGTAACCCCTTTACAGAGGAAAAAAATCCTACAATTTTGTTTCAGATTTTCTACATTACATACTCATTTCTATTATAATTAAAAAAAAAAAATGCTGTGATGAGAGACTTGAGTTTGAAGTGCCAGGTGTAAAAAGAACACTATATAAAAAGGTGTTGACTATTACTAAAGAAGCTTTCTCAATTTTTATAGATTGGTATAGGTTTAGGATTTAAGTATTTATTTTAATAAAAGTTAAAAAATACTATTTCTTCTGCAACAGGATTTCTTGCAACTATTCTTCCTGTTACTAAACAGCTGTTACTTTCCACTTTTCTCTTTCAAGGTTCTCTCCTGACAGCCTTCACCTCTTTTTCTCTTCCGGAAATACTTAAACATTCATACTTTCCTTTCTTCGTATTCAAAACAGAGAATTTTGGAAACTCAGGCTGCAGACTGTAGTAGCGCACCCGAAGGACAGAGAGGCTTTCTGATGAAGTCCGGGAGGGGTTCAAAGGGGTTGCAATACCTGCAAGTTTCACTGCTTTCGCTGCTCTCCGGGTTCCCACCTAACTGATTGCTGTTTTTAGACCCATTTTCCTGCTTCGGATCTTGCTGTTCTTCAGGTAACAGCAGCAAGGCATTTCTGAGACAAATGGCTGCGAACTCCATACTGGCTACAGGGATGGCTGACGACTGCCCGTCACTTAAAAGAACAAAACCAAATTAGCTAGGTAAATACGATAAAAAGAGATAATACTGCTCCATGATCAGAAACAAAACCAATATAATGGCAAATGAAAACTTTGCCCTGTGATAGGCAGACATTTTCATACAAGCAGTTATAAGAGAATGCTAAAAACCCCAATTCTAAATAGTATGTATATACATAAGGTGCAAAACGCACAGACCGCAAGTTGACACATCGCACACATTGCTGTTGATGCAGTAGAGGAGCTACAGGAAAGGAAGTGACAACTGGACAGGTACAAGAAGAACTGGAAACAAGGGAAGAAAGATATTCACATTCGACCCTTATGTACTTTTGAAAATGACTTAAAAAAAGATTTATTTATTTTTAGAGAGAAGGGAAGGAAGGGACAGAAACACTGATGTCTGGCATCGATTAGTTGCCTCTCATGGCCCCCCAGTGGGGGACCTGGTCCGAAACCCAGGCACGTGCCCTGACCAGGAATCAAACCTGTCCCGCACTCCATCCGCTGAGCCACACCAGCCAGGGCTGAAAATGACTTTAAAAAAAAAAAAGTTTTGAAAAAGCAGCATTATCTCTTGTCTTATAATTTTGTTGAGATTTTACATAACTTTCTTTGCTTTGATATATCAAACTGAATCAGTTTTATTTTGAAAATACATAAATGTGAAAATTAGTAACAATTCTGAAATCGTAGGAAAGTGATGTATTTACATAAAGTCCTTTAAAAAAATCTGCATTATAGTTGAAGTATATTAAGACCAAAATATTGTATGTCAAATATTATTTTAAAACTTTGAGAAAACTTTTATTTTGGCAGGGGGTAGAGAGTGGGGAAGCAGTGAATTTTTTACAAAGCCTACTTACTTTAGAAATATAACACCAAGTTAGAATCTTTATACAAGATAAAGATGTTTGTATTTAAGTCGTTCACTAAAGGGTCTTACATTTGACAGATTTATGATGCTCTGGATGCTTTACATATCAGTTCTTTTTTTTCCCTAATAGAAAGAATTAGCTTCAGGGACTATAAGAAAATACCTAAAGGAGAAGTTAATCATGATAAACCATGAAAAGGAAACATGAAGATGCCCTCTTGTGGACATTCTGGATAATGGCACCGGCCAGACCAGGCTTTCTTAGGCAATTGGTAATTGCGGCGCCCATGTTATGCAATAAGCCAAACTCATGGCAGGTAACATTCACTGCGGACCTATCCTGAAATAGCCATTAAAACCTAGCTACAAGGTGGTTTCTCCTGCGAAATAGCAAGTCTGAACACAGCCCCTTTCTCTCTGCAGAATACTTACTTGTACACGGCGTTCTGGATGGACTGGGATGCCAGAACTATTTTACGATGGTAGCCCTGGCCCACGATAGACTGCACGATTCCTTTTTTACTGGGAAGGCCTTTAGTTTCTTGTTCAGAAGTCTACAAAATACAAATGATTTCCAATTAATTTAATGAAATTGTGACACAGGGTATGAAAAATGATCTAATACCTTACCAGTCACTCAATAAAGCTCTTAACATGCATCAGTGCGGAGTTTTTGGTGATAAAGGAAATATGGTCAGTATTGAAGAAAAGAGTACATGGGGCTGAAAGTCTTTGACATAATGCCATATTTTAATTAACATGAGATTTGAGGTAATTCCAGGGAAAAGGGCAATTTAAGAATGACTCAAGCATGTATTTAGAATGATTTATTTAGAATATCCAACCCCGACCCCCCGGTACCATGCTGCATATTATGGGCACATTAAATCAGAGTAAAAAGAGATTCACATAAACACAGTGAAAAAGAAAAGGGAGGCAGCTCTGCGTTCTAAAGTGAATTTTTTCCTTTCCTAATTGAAAGTATGTATTAATTAAATTGTCAACAACATAAACTTTAATAAGCAGCATATGTCATAATTCTTGCCTTCCAGTAAATTAAAATCCTAAGACCTTGTAAACATTAAAATGAAAGTGGTAAAAGCTACTTGCACATATGTATACATACATATAAAATATATATTAAAATGTACTAAGCCCTGCCAGGTAGCTCAGTTGATTAGAGTGCCGCCCCAATATGCCAAGGTTACAGGTTTGATTCCTGGTCAGGGCACATACAAAAATCAAACAATGAATGCATAAATAAGTAGAACAACAAATCAATGTTTCTCTCTCTTTTTCTCTCTCAAATCAATAAATATAGGGTATTTCACTAAGATAGATTATCTCATCATAGGAGTTTGGGGCCAATTTCATTTGTCTTCCTCCTTCACCCTGCCTCTGATTCACCTGCAGGTGGAATCCCAGCTAGTCATTTTCCGAACTCATCATTCATTTTACGAATCTACAGGCACAAAATGGAGCCAACGCATATGAACTTGCAGGGTTCAACTCTGCCCTGCGAAGAAAAGTCCTTCTCTAAACACAGTGTTTCTGCATTGCTAGTGCTCCCTAATGTAACTGTTATAGCTGTGCCTCCAGTGTGACGTTTAATAAAACAAGGATTCACTGCACAATCACTTTAAAAAGAAAATACTACATAATGCTTAACTGCTCTCATTTGAACAAATTTGTGTTGAGCACTATGAATGAAAAGTTAGAAAAAGTGGCAGTTTTGAGCCATTATTGGAAGGAAGGACTTCTATTCTGACTTCTTTTCCTAGTGATGGTGATAAATTTATAATGATTCATCCATACTCTCTTCCCTGATCCTTAAAGCCATGCATACAAGCTGATCATCTGGCTAGATCTGGAGATACAAGAGATGAAAACAACAATAGAATGGACCAAAAAAAACACCATGATAATAAACCATATCTTTAATAATACACCAATAGCCAGAAAGTCTGCCAGATCAGTATTAAAGAATCATATGTAATTAAGATATTCATGATTTTATAATGCCTTAGCAGTAATAACACTAACAGATCTGAATTTCAGAACTCAGAAAAGAAATGGTACATTTTCAGAAAACTAAGTGATATACTTTTTTTTAAAGCCTTCTCTTATATTGGTTAAATACTCTCCCTACCATTGAGTCTTATGATGTTATTCAGCAGATTTCTTCTCATAAACATAAGCCCTACTTCTGCCAAGTAAACAAGACAAAATGATCTTCTTAGCACCATCAATTTAACAAGTTGGTTGTTTTTATTAAAAAATAAATTTCTTTCTGAGGGTACAAACTGCTTCGTTCAGCATCTCCTCTGTCCTAACTAAATAAAAGAAATTTGACAGAATTTTCTTTGGAGTTTATTGTTGCTCCTCTTGGAATTTTGTTTTCTGATTTTTAGAGCGTTTTGGGTTGTTCTTACTATCTTTTAGGTCACTTCAGATAATTTTTAAAAGGAGGAGAAACATACACAAAGACAAACATTTAAGGCAAATCCATTATTAGGACAGACTATGAGTGTGCTGGTATTGATCAAGTTATGGCAACTAAATCTTTATTACAGATGCAAAACTTTTTAGGAGAAAATGGAAGAGGTCATAATCCACAGAACAAAGACAATTCTAAAAAGTACTATTTCTAAAAATAAGTCATTTGAAAAAAAAAAACATTAAACCTTAATGTTTGTCTCTACTCCCAGGAAGTGTGACTCCCTAGCTCCCAACCACTGTACAGCAAAATGGCCTCCAACACTCAAATTCATCAATGGATTAAAGAGAAGAGAAATTTCTAGAGAGCATTTTATTTTTAAAAGTATACATTTTGCCTAGAATTGTTTGTCAGTCCATTTAACAACTATCCAGTAAGAAGACTATCCTGTAAACGGAGAAGTACAACGGAATGAACGGTGGAAGCCTCCCAAAGACAGCACCCCCCTGTGCCGTGGCATGCTCAACCCGCCAGGCAAACAGGCTTCTTTGAACCCTTTATTCTTGCAGGGGTTTCTCAGGAAGTGCTGTTTAGCAGGAGGAGAGCCTGAACGTCCTCCATCCCCTATGGCAGGCATGCCAGGCAACATGTCAGCTCATACCCCTCCAATCTCCATTGACCTCAAGAGCACAGCAAGGGCGGGGGGGTAGTTAGGAAACCGGGTGATACAGACACCTGGCAATTTTGGTACAACCTGTCTTCCCCCACGTCCCACTACCACTCCTCACTTGAGATACAAACGCTGTCACCCACTGCCATTTGGAGATAATCTAGGCACGGGAGCCTACATACACTGGCCTATTTCTCATAGCCACTGTGGATAAACGGGTAGAAAGAGCCCAGTAATCCATGAACTCTGAACCATTTACTGAATCAAAAGTAAAGCCCCAGGCACTGAGGGAAATGCAGTGCAATGCAGTTCTCGCCACACTAGGTTACCACCAGTCTTTCTCTTAACCACCAGGCGCACGTGCACCATCTCGCACCCACAGATGGCATAGCCCCTGCCCCAGCAGCTAGCCCACGTCTGTTCTAACGGGTGTGACCTGCTACGGGCTTCACGTCTTTCATGGGGCTGCTGATACCAGTTGCCACACTTACCAAGAACAGAATGTTAACAACTGACTTTATGAAAACTGCATTTTTTGGTCCAGCTGTTTAAGAACAGAAGACTATCTTTTCTAAATTTCCTGATAGTTAAAAAGGGGATGAGGTCTTGTAGGTTCCATGTAACGGGGGGAGGGTTGGTGGTGGGGTGGAGGGCGTGGGTTTGAAAAGATACCCAGGCAGCACTCACCCCCTTATTGGCAGCAATGCAGCATTCCGCCAGCCGAAGCCAGAGGCGGGGATTGGCATGATAAACCTGGACAGCTTCAATCAGGCACTCAAAGGCAGCAAGAGGCCGTCCGATGTGAAGCAGCTGAATCCCACAGTTATAGAGCAACTCGTACCTCTTGTTGGTCAGTAACGTGCACATGGGTCTTCCTGAGAACTTTTTGCCTAATGATAAAGATTAGATGGGAAGAAATCATCAGATTTAAATGTTATACTGAGAACATCTATTCCACTAAGTACTTAAACACTACCGTGTTTAATACCAATGACCCCAATGAGAAGTTTCATAGCTCTTCCCAGGGATGATCTCCAGCCTTAACCAGCCCCCTATTTAAATACTCTCCAGTCATCTCAGTTGTCTGGGTTGCCAACAAATGAGAAGCTCCTCAGGCAACAATGCTCCAGGAAGGCAAAGAGAAGAGACAGGACCCACTTGCTACATTTTTAAAGTCTGTGTGTAGCCCTGGCTGGTGTGGCTCAGTGGACTGAGCACCAGCCTTTGAACCAAAGGGTTGCTGGTTTGATTCCCAGACAGGGCACATGCCTGGGTTGCAGTCCCGTTGGGTCCCCAGTAGGGGGCATGTGAGAGGCAACCACACATTGATGTTTCTCTTCCTCTCCCCCTTCCCCTCTGTCTAAAAATAAATAAATAATCTTAAACAAAAATATTCAAAGTTTTACAATCCATAATAAAATAAGATTACTGGTGACTTTAGATACATTTTTCATCAATTAAGAGTTTTAACAAATGTTTTACAAAGCTAAATAATTGTTTGATTTTAAGCATTTCAAATCAAGGATCTATATAATATGATATTGATGGAATAAATTTCAGAAATTGCTTAAAGATTGCTAGGTGGTGCCATTAGTGAAACACTGAAAAGAAGCTATAACAACACTAAGTTTGGCACAGTCGAGAAATCTTAACAAAATATTTTGTTTTCAACATTACCATATGAGAGTACTCATTTTCAAATCCATGAAGAAGTGAATTTAAATGTCTTTGATAATTACTCTTAACCCCTTGCTATTTATTCAAAGTAGCAATATCTACTAAAAACCCCCAAACCTGTTGGACAGGCTTGGTGTGAACTGCAAATGTACCAGGCATGCATTTTGACCAGATGGTTGCCCTTTTCTTTTTAAGATTTTATTTATTCATTTCTAGAGAGAAGGGGAGGGAGGGAGAAAGAGAAGGAAAGAAACATTGATGTGTGAGAGAAACATCAATCAGCTGCCTCTCGCACGCATCCGCACCTGGCCTGCAAGCCAGGCAAGGGCCCTGACTGGGAATCAAACCAGTGACCCTTGGTTCACAGGCCAGGGCTCAACCCACTGAGCTACACCAGCCAGGCAAGACACTTGCTCTTTAAAATTACCCTTTTCTCAAGCAGTAAAACATAAGCTGTCCCCCAGCAAAGGGCATACCTGGATCGGTGCTGCCAGCACTGAGCTGTGCACAGACATTGTCATTCTCCTGGAGAGCTTTTTTAAAGTAGAAAATCCCCAAATTGTGCTTGCTCATGGCAAAATGGATGCAACCAAGATTATTCCAGAACATACATCGCAAGCATTCACCTAGGAAAAACACAAATACATTTGTCCACAAATTTCACCGTTTATGCACATCACATAAGAACAGGGCTTATCCAACGCAAGTTAATGCTATGTGCAACTCCACACAGTCCCTACAGAACACTTTACAAGGCACCTGGAATTTAGAGAATATCTGAAAATCTTGTAAAGTCCCTTTCCTTTTAAAATCTCTTTTATTAAAGGTGGTAAGCCAAAATTGCATAATGATTTAATTAGCCTGTTTAGTTTTTTCTAATTTTTAATAATTATAGGCAACATTAAAAAATGCAAAAAAACCCTCCAACATATTTATTAGTAAATTAATATATATGTATTACATCCACATAGCAAAATACCATGTAGAGCCTGGAAAGAATAAAGCAAGTATATATGGAAATAGTCAAAATATATTAAATGAATACGTAAAGCAAGTCCTAGGTTTGCTCGTTAAACTGTAACCACCACTGTTTTGGTTTACACTTTAAACGTCGCCATGGCTGAGCATTTACTTTTTCATGCTAGTTGGCATTTGTATTTCTTGCTCTGAACACTGCCTCTTCCTGTTTTTGACCTGTTTTTTAAATTTGGTTACAGATATTTTTCTATTGGTTACCTGTTATAGAAACCTTCTGCTGCATCTGTTTCCAATGTTCCCCCCGCTGCCAGTTTATCATCTGCCTTGTGACTTGGGCCAGTGTATGTGTGTTTATGTTTTTAATCATAAAAAGTTTTTTATAGTTTTATGTGGTCAAATTTAATAATCTTTTGTAACTACTATGGTTCTTGGATTTTGGATAATGTTTAATCAAGGTTCCCCCACCACAAAATTAATATATTCATCCAAGTTTCCTTTTATTGCTTCTATGATTTTGTTTTCACATTTTAATCCTTCATCTTTCTGGATTTTATTTTTGTGTAATTAATGGAAGCAATCCAAGCTTTAGTTTCCTTTTTCTAAATGGCTTCCCAAACTTTCTAAAGCTATTTACTGACAGGCCACCTTTCCTCAATGATATAAAATGCCCGACTAGATTGACAAAATTAACAATCAATGCTTAGAACTAAAAACTAAAGGTTAGCTCTTGAAATGGTTTAAAATTAGGGGACTTCCAGACAAGACAGCAGCATAGACAGACATGCCTTGCCTCCTCCCACAACCACATCAAAATCACAACTAAAACACAGAACCATCGCTCAGAACTGTCAGAATCGTGCTGAATGGAAGCCTGACAACTACAGAATTAGAGAAACCACATCCATGCAGACTGGTAGGAGGGGCGCAGACGCAGAACAGGCTGGTCCCTCACCCACGTGTGATGGATTAAAACTAGGGAAGGAGTCCAGACCCGCACCAGGCCCCCCAGCCCCAGGTTCCACTGCCAGGAAGGTAAGTCCTCATAACTTCTGGCTGCAAAAACCTGTGGGGATTGACTCAGTGAAAGAAAATGCTGGAACCCCAAGCAGTTCCTCTTTAAGAACCCACACACAGATTCACCTACTGAGACTCACTGTCTCTGAGCTCCAGCTCGTGGGTAGCAGCTTGAGAGGCACCAATGGCATACAGGGAGAAACTGAAGTGTCTGGCATCAAGACAAGCAGAGGCCACTGTCCCTTTTCTAAACCCTTCCCACACAAAGCCAGCAAGCTGGTGCCATATCTGAGACTCCATCAACTTGGCTAATACATTTGCCCTGCCCTGGAGATCCAGAGACACTGTCCCACCCAACCTATGGACCCACCCAAACTGCTTTTCCATGTGAATGGCTGGTTTTAGCTCATGCTTCACAACTTCCTAAATCGTCTCAAACAAGCAACAGCCAGCCTCAGTGAGCCTCAAGCCCAGCACTAGCAGCAGCCAGCCTAGATTCACAGTTAGGCTTCACCTGGGAATCACCAAGTCCAGCACAAGTAGCAGCCATCTCAGATTGCTTTATAGCTCAGGCAAGGTGGCCCAGGGCAAAACACAGGTGGGGGCTGACCTTGGCCTTCACTACTGGGGAAACCACAAGGTCTGCACACCCAGTGGGCAGCTAGAGACCATGTCAGAGCATCACCACCCTGCCCTGCACAGCTGATCCTCCAAAGAGGGCGGAGCGTGGTGGTCAGTGGTCACAGGCAGTCCTTGCAGCTGACTGGCCTGGGTAAATCCCTCCCATTGACCTGCCAACAGCAACCAAGGCTCAACTACAAGAGTGAGTGATAGGGGACTTAAAAGTTGGAAAATTTTAGTTTAAGTAATAGCTAATAAGCCTAGTTATCAATGCAGGTAAAAGCTTTTGTTCCAGGAACTGAAGGTATGACCCACCCAGACTCCAGGAGACTATCAGCAGTTCCACCTTTGCTCCTCAGGAGGACTGCAAGTAATTCAAGATGGCATCTGAGCCACTGTGCTCCAGGGTGAGATGACCACTGCCCAGGACACAGCTAAAGACCACCGCCTGGGGCACAGCTTAAGACCACTGCTTCTGGCGAGAATGCTAAAGTTGTATTTTTAATCCAATTAACATTCCCCCACATTCCAAGCCCCTAACCTACACTTTGTTCTCCTTATAAAAAGGGACATTTTAAAATGGAATTTAAGATGGTCTGTTAGGGTATGAACCTGCCATCTTCTCAGATCACTGGCCGTATGAATAAAGCACCCGTAAAGATTCAATCCCTGTCTCTGCTTATTGAGTTTGGTAGAGACAGGCAGCCTGAACTCCGGTGTCTTTTCCAATTTCAGAAGGTGTACTCAGCTCACAGGAAGGGTGCACCATGAGTACTCAGCTTGTGTGATAGGGGAGGCTGTGCCACTGGACCTTAAGGGACACCTACTACATTACATTAGGTCACGCTACCAAGACAAGGAGTCAAAGCAGCTCTACCTAATACTTAGAAACAAACACACGGAGGCTGCCAAAATGAGGATACAAAGAAACAGGGCCCAAATGAAAGAACTGATCAAAACTCCAGAAAGAGCTAAACGAAATAGAGATAAGGAATCTATCAGATGCAGAGTTCAAACACTGGTTATAAGGATGCTTAAGGAACTTGGTGAGGACCTCAACAGAATAAAAAAATCCCAGTCAGAAACAAATGATACACTAATTGAAATAAAGAATAATTTTATATAAAGAACAGTAGAGTGGATGAAGCCAAGAATCAACTCCATGATTTAGAACATAAGGAAACAAAAAACAAAAAAAGATCCAGTCAGAAAGGAAGTTTACACTAACTGGAATAAAGGGAAACTAACTGAAATTTATAGGGAAACAACAGTTGAATGGATGAAGCCAAAAATTCAGGTCAATGATTTGGAACACAAGGAGGCAAAAAAACAACCAAGCAGAATAACAAGAAGAAAAAAGAATCCCCCCAAAATGAGGATTGTGTATGCAGCCTCTGAGACAACTTCAAGAGGTCCAACATTCATGTCATGGGGTGCCAGAAGGAGAAGAGAAAGAGCAAGAAATTGGAAATCTACTTAAAAAAATAATGAAGGAAGACTTCCTTAATTTGGTGAAGGAAATAGATGTGCAAGTCCAGGAAGCACAGAGAGTCCCAAACAACATAGGTACAAAGAGGCCCACTCCAAGAGACATCATAATTAAAATGCCACAGGTTAAAGATAAAGAGAGAATCTTAAAAGCAGCAAAAGAAATTAGTTACCTGCAGGGAAGTATCCATAAGACTCTCAGCTGACTTCTCAAAAGAAACTTTGCAGGCCAGAAGGGACTGGCAAGAAATATTAAAAGTCATGAAAAGTAGGGACCTACAGCCAAGACTGCTCTACTCAGCAAAGCTATCATATGGAATCCAAGGGCAGATAAAGAGCTTCCCAGGGGGGGAAAAAAAAAACAACAAACAACTAAGGGAGTTCATCATCACCAAACTATTATTATACGAAATGTTAAAAGGACTTAAGAAAAAGAAGATTAAAACTATGAATAAAATGGCAATAAATACATATCTATCAACAATCTAACAACTGTTGACACTAAATCTGAAACTATAAAAATCAAACTAAGCAAACAAGAACAGAGACAGGATCATGGATATGGAGAGCATCTGGATAGTTTCCAGATGGGAGGGGGGTTAGGGAGAATGGGTGAAGTGGTGAGAGGATTAAGAAGTGCAAATAGGTAGTTTCAAAATACCATGTAGATGTAAAGTATAGGAAATGGAGAAGCCAAAGAAACTACATGCATGACCCATGGACGTGAACATTGGTGGGGAATTGCCTGAGGGAGTGAGGGCTGTTGGTGGAAGGGAACAAAAAGGGAAAAAACAGGACAACTCTAATAGCACAATCAATAAAATATAATAAAAATAAAAACAGCCCTGGCTGGTGTGGCTCAGTGGATTGCGTATGGGCTGTGAACCAAAGGGTTGCAGTTCGATTCCCAGGCAAGGCACATGCCTGGGTTGTGGGCCACGTCCCCAGTGGGGGCCATGTGAGAGGAAACCACACACTGATGTTTCTCTCCCTCTCTTTCTCCCTCCCTTCCCCTCTCTCTAAAAATAAAGAAATAAAATATTTAAAAAATAAAATAAAATAAAATAAAAATAAATATAATTAAGCAATGATTATATATAAAAAAAGGAAAAGTTGCTTAGGAAAAAAGAACATACATTAAAATGTTTAAAGGAGACTGTTTCTGGGTAGTGGTATTGTCAACATTTTTATATGTGGGAAGTAAATTAAAAATTTTCAAATTAGTAATTATGAAAAAACAAATATATAAAACATACAACTATTATATAAAAATCTTTCCATTAAATTATGGTAACTGTTTCCTTGGCTGGTGTGGCTCAGTGGGCTGAGCGTTGTCCTGTGAACTGAAGGGTGGCCAGTTTAATTCCTGGTCAGGGACACATGCCTGGGCTGTGGGCCGGGCTCCAGGTTGGGGGCTTGCAGGAGGCAACCAATTGATGTTTCTCTTGCACATCAGTGTTTCCCTCCCTCTCTTTCTCCCCCCTTCCCAACTCTCTAAAAAGAAATAAGTATAATTTTAAAAGAAACTGTGGTAACTGTTGATCAGTCAGTCAACAACTCTCCCCAATCCTGACTCCATTTTAGAGACTACCGACACCTGTTTTGAACTCTGTGTCAAGACCATCCTAAGCAAAGTTTCCCCAAAGCATACTACCTGGTTTGTCTGAGAGATCGTTTCATTAATTGAGTGTTAATGGGCCCTGGGGGGGAGCCATGATGATAAAAACATCGAAAATTAAGGTTTAACAGACTTAGACATGGGTACTCAGAACAAACGAATTTCCAAGAGAATTACGATGGGGCAGACTGCCTTTCTCTGTCCTCTATGACTCCAATGAACTGAAAGAGGAAACGGAGGTTTAAGTATTTAGTTTGCATGTATGTTCCACGCATACATATAGCATAGAATTAAATCAAAAAAATGTATTCATCCTTTGTTTTATCATATTATTTTTTTAAAGGTTTTATTTATTTATTCTCAGACAGAGGAGAAGGGATGGAGAGAGAGAGGGAGAGAAACATCAATGTGAGAGAGAACCATCAGCTGGCTGCCTCTCACACGCGCCCCGACCAGGGACCAAACCCACAACCCAGGCATGTGCCCTGATCAGGAATTGAACCGGTGACCTTTGGCTTTGTGGATGATGCCAGGCCAGCAGAGCCACACTGGTCAGGGCTAACCTCATTCTTGAATGAGCTGATTTTCCTCTTTCCTCCTCATAAAACAGGGATGATATGAAGCTGACAGCAACGCATTTTACCATTAATATCAAGCAATCTATCTGTTAAAACTTTCTAAATAGAGGCAAGAATAGATAACAGTAATTATCTTAACTTTATAGAAACATTTTTTTTTACAGTTAATTATTCAAAGAAGTAATATTTTTCACTGCTTTTATGGGAGAAAAGGAAAAAGTAAAAACATCATAATCCCATTTCCTTAAAAGGTCTCACCTTCACACACAAAAAAAAGACCAAGGACCTTATTCCCTGGACATAATTTCTAAGCTGCTATAAAGAAATGAATGAAAGAAAGAACAAGTAGGATAAAGGAAAAGTAGGAGTGAAAGCAGTGAGGTGTCTTCTAAAACTGAACTCAGTAGTAAATTGCCAAGAATTCTTTGCAGCAGATACAGTAAAACATGTTCGTTTAAAAGATTAGCAAAAATCATTCTGAAGAGCAGTCTGGCAGTGGGTGGGAGGCAGCAACAAAGTGTAGAAAAGCCAGGAAAAAAATACAAAAACTTCGGTTTTCTTTTACCTGTTTTCATGAATCCAGGATGCTCAGCAATGTTTGAACTATTTAATAGCTTCACAGCTTTCCGGTAATTGCCTCTTAGGTACTCAAAATTGCTTTTAAGAAACAGAGAAGGTGCAGACTGCAAAGGAAATATAAGTTACAACTTGTTTTTAGACCTGGTGAGATCGCAGTCACACTGCTGTGCCCGCATGTGTTCAAGGGCTTAAATGAAGCGGTTAAAAGTCACGGTCACAGAACCCAGTCTCTCCTCCCGAAGTGCTCCCTCCTCAGGTACAGCTTACTCTGCATTGCAGTGATTTATTTAACGTTTGTTTCTTCCCTATGACTATGGCATCCTTTAAGGCAGGGAAATGGGCTTGTTTGTTTTTTATATCTAAAGAAAGTTTTTGTGATGACTGGCTGGCTACTTATGCCCTAATTCCCCTCTTAGGTCTAGGTTACAATTGTTCTCAAAAATCACTTGGGGACTCACCCAGTGGCTAATCTATATCCTGCTTGAGATTTTTCTAAGGTCAATTTTCCTGAACTATTCCTACTACAAACCATATCTCCTCATGATTTCATACTTAAAAAAAAAAAACTCTCACCCGAGGATACATGTTATTGATTATAGAGAGAGAGGAAGGGAGAAAGAGAAAGCAAAACGTAGATGTGAGAGAGAAACAGAGGTTGGTAGTCTCCCATGTGCTCCCTGACCAGGCACTGAACCCACAGCCTAGGTATGTGCCTTGGCTGGGAATCGAACCCACAACCTTTTGGTGTACAGGACAATGCTCCAACCAGTTGAGACACCTGGCCAGGGCATGCTTTCATACTTTTAATTAACAGTTACCCTAAAAGCATCAAGATTGTTTTCAATTCCATCCCTTTTCACCACTGTCTTAAAAATTATTTTCCAGTGGGAGTTTGGGGTGAAGGAGGTGGAAGGAAGGAGTAATTATTATACCTAAAATACTCTAGCACGGGTCAAGCTGAAGGCACTGTCAAGCCAAAGATCATTTGGAAGGGGCAGGTTTGGGCTACAACTTGACTGTTAAATCTTTAATGTTTTCAATATAACCTAAAAAAATTCCTAGTGTCTAATAAAAATGTGTGTAAGTGAATTGTGATAAGCGCTCACAGAATACTGGGTAGTTATTTAAAATGGTTTGGAATGCTTTATACAAAGCGGAAATGCTTGTTATAATTTTAAGTGAGAAACACATTACATTAAATGGTAGGAGACACAGTATGATCACTACTTCACAATCTCTACCAAGGCTTATACCTGGCAGTGTAATCTACTATAATAGACTAAGATAAATTATTTAAACTGACTGAATAAATACAAACTGTCTGAATAAAAAAACTTTAGAACATGAAGGCCAACAATTGAAATAAAAAGTCAAGAAGAAACTCACATTTCCAGCCGTGTTCATGACAGACTTGATCTCCCTTTTGCACGCCTTCAGAGACTTCATTTGGATGTAAGCTCTCACTTTGTACTGCCAGAGGGAAAACGCTGGTATGTAGGAACTGGGGGTGGGGGGGGACTTACACCTTCTGAAGCGGTTCTCCTTTCTCATTAAGGAAATTAAACCCAATTTGTTTACAATGTAGTTATACCAGTTACTTGCAAAAGCAAGTTTAAATTTATCTTAAATCTATTTTTACTGTACTCTCGGAATATACTCTAAAAAACTGAAAACATGGTAAAATAAAATTTATACAGAAGTTCCAAGCAAAAATCCTATTGATTCTTATTTGTACATGGCTAATGAACAGTGAATTTTAAAATTCTACAAACTGATTTTATCACCTAATACATTCCCAGACCATTTTTCTCAGTCTTCTATAGAGTAAATAAAAGAAATGATACTGCATTATCATCTTAAGCAAAGTATATTTAGAAGGATTAAATGTGCTTCTAACCTCCAATACTTCAAAGCCAAATAAATATACATGCCTTAAAAGACATTCTGCCTTCAATGATCTACAGCATTCTTCATCATTCGTAAGCACAAGTAAACACACGTGATATATAACCTCTCTTAAAATTTATGTTACCTGGTGTATCTTTGATTTTGCAGCTTCTATGAGAGCTCCACTTTCGGCTTTATGGTTAGATCCATCTTTGTTGGTGTTATTACCCGTCTGTAGGGCAGTGAAATGAAGTGAACCAAAATTAAATATATTTTGACCATAAATTAAATCACTGATTTCCAAGTGAGTTAATCAGAATTACCTAGAGAGCATTTTCTTTTTCTTTTTTTAATATAAGAGAAAATCAGAACTACATTTTATTTTTCTAATTTATTTCTATTTTTTGAGTTTTTTATTGTATTTTTTTCCCCCATCACTCTTCAGTCTCCTTATGCTCTCCACCCTCTGCCCTCTGGCAATCACCACACTGTTGTCCGTGTCCATGAGTGCTTTCTCCTTTTTGCTGAACCCCTCCACCGTCTAACCTCCCCACCCCACCCTGTCCCACCCTTAGCTGTCATCCCGCGCTCCATCTATTTTGCTTGTTAGTTCAGTTCATTCATTAGACTCCACACATAAGTGAAATCATATATAGAGAGCATTTTGAAAATTGAGAATGCCAGGTCCCAGGCCCAGAGATTCAGGTTTAATAATGTGGAGTGGGTGTCAGGAAACCCTGCCTATGAGAAGCTCACTGCTGAGCACCACCACAGACTAGGTTTAAAACTCATGGGTATGACTCAGCCAGAACTCAGATCACCTTTCTAAAACTCAGAAGTGATCCTATCATTCCCCTCTTAAAAACTTTCTCTGGCACAACACTGCCAACATCATACTCTAAGTTCCGAGTAAAATACTCAAAACCACTCACAGCATGACCCCTATTCGAGTTGCCAGTGCCATCTCCTGCTAACCTCTACCACATCCCTCAGGCACTGCTACCAATTTCAGACTGTGGGAGTTCCTCCAGCAACCTCTGCACCCCTTCTGCGCTGTTTTCTCTGGTGGGATGGCTCTCCTACTCCATCCTTCCTTTTCTGATTTGTCAAACTATCACTTCTGTAAAGAGGCCCCAATCAAACATCCAAATTTCTCTGCAACATTCCCTAACTTCCTTCCTTCTACCCAGTCCCTGAACAGATTTGCTCAGCAATTTGCTTTCCTTGAAAAGCAAGAACTGCAAGGTTTTCATTGTTGTCTCTTTAGTACCGAGCAGAGCACATAAGCATCTGTTGAACTGAATTATACTTCACCAACAACTACAAATACTAAATATCATATACTTCACTACACTACTGTTTATGAATAATGCTAAGATCATTTAATTGAATTCTTATACATACACATTTGTTAAATTGAAAAAAAAAAAAATGCCCTGGCTGGTGTGGCTCAGGGGACTGCATGCCAGCCGGTGAACCAAAAGGTTGCCGGTTTGATTCCCAGTCAGGGCACATGCCTGGGTTGCAGGCCAGGCCCCCAGTTGGGGACTTGCAAGAGCCAACCTGATCAATGTTTCTTCAAATAACATTGATGTTTCTCTCTCCCTACCTTCCTTTATCTCTGAAAATATAAAATCTTAAAAAAAAAAAAAGCAATGCTAAATGTTTATTTTTAAACTTCAAGAACTTATGCAGATAGAAAGGCACAGACATTCTATTTTCTGCAAATACTCCTTGTTTAACAAAAGGGCAGGTACAGGAAGAAAGGAGGATGTCCCTTAAGAACTAGAAGCACAGGTAAACTGAAAAACATGGGAACTAAAACACTCCTAATGTGCACCAAGCCTCTTATCAGAACATGATTAAGCTTGACCCATCATACATGTGTGACCTTTTGAAGAACTTTAATGATGAAATTTTCCCTGGTGAAAGCTACCCTGTTTATCCAGATTATGAAATTTCACTGTCTTAATTCTAATCTTTACGTTCTGTAAACTAATATCCACATATGAAAAGATGCTAACATATATCTTTAGTCATAGGGATAGCAAAACTGTTATGAGATCCCAATTCACACCCATTAGGACCTCACGAATTTTTTCTTAGGAGATGGTAACAAGGTCTGGAAAAATGGGGAGAAACTGGAACCCTCATTAAGTTGTTGGTAGGAATGCAAATTAGTGCAGCTATTTTTAAAGTCTGGCAGTTCCTCCTAAAATTAAACATTAAGAGTTACCAGTTGATAGAAGGGGATTTGACTTTGAGGGGTGAACACAATGCAATATATGGATGATATATTATAAAACTGTACATTTCAAACCTGTAATATATAATTTTATTAACTAATGTCACCTCAATACATTTAATAAAGTTTAAAAAATAAAGCAAAAAAGTTATAGGATTGAGCAATTCCATTCTTAATTATATATCTAAAAGAATTTAAAATATATGCCCACACAAAATTTGTGTATAAATGTTCATAGCAGTATATACAAATAGCCCCAAAATGCAAAACAACCCAAATGCCCATCATCCACTGACTAATGAATAAAAAAAGTGGCATATCCAAATAATGGAATAATATTTAGCCATACTACATGGAAAAGGAAAGAAGTACATGCTATAACATGTAAAGTTTGAAAATATTGTAAGTGAAAGAGGCTAACCACAAAAGGCCACATATTTTACAATTCCATTTCTATGAAATGTCCACAACAGGCAAATCCACCGCCCAGGGCTGAAGAAGGGGCAGCAAGGAATGACCACTGACAAATACGGGGTTTACTTGTGGGGTATGAAAATGTTCTGGAACACGGATCGTGATGATGGCTGTACCACTCAGCAAGGACACTAAAAACCACTGAATTGTATGCTGTAAAACAGTAAATTTTGTGTTTGTGAATTACATTTCCTCCCTCCCTTTCCTGCCATTAATCGAATCTTTATTCCATCTGTCTCTATCTAGTTTGTGAGCTTCCTCAGGGTAGGAATAATTCTTTGGATTTTTATTAAAAATATGTTTAATTGAGGTACAACTGATACACAACACTGTACTAGTTTCAGGTATACAACATAATAATTTGATATCTGTGTATATTGCAAAATGAATACATCTAGTTAACATCCATCACCACACAACAAAGTTACGAAGTTTTTTTTCTTGTGATGAGGACATTTAAAATCTACTCTCTAAGCAACTTGCAAATATTCAATACTATTGTCACACCTGTACAGTGAGTTACATTTCAATAAATTGCAATTAAAATATTTAAAAACCAAAAAATTAATTATTATTCACATTTTAGTCTACTCACCTCATTCTTTCCATTTTTGTTATTGTTACCCTGTGAAATCATTTTTTCTAGGACAGCAAGAAGATGCAAAGCTTTCTCAGCTTGGTAAGTTAATATATACAGGTCTACAAGTAAAAAACACACCGCTTGAGCAAATTTTTCCTCTGGGGGAAAAATAAAACAAGAAAAGAAAAGTTACGATCCAAAGTGAAGCAAACATTTCAGAGCAGTCCTCCCTCCCATTCCCCCACAAAGCAGCTCTGGACCAAAGCCTAAGTCTTTACTTAAATGAATGTTTATCACCTGGAGCCAAGAACGGAAACAACTATCAAGGCCAACAACGCCATTCTATTAGGCATCTCAAGGCCTCTCAAGGATTCTAGTGACTGAACTTCCTTTGGCAAAATAGCTACCAAACACCAGCACATGAAATGAGGAGTATTACTGATACTTTATGTGGAAGGATATCTTAATTCCAGTACCTGCCTGGCTACTTACTAGGTGTGTGGCTTTTACACATCACTGAACTAATTTTGAGACCTCAGCTGGCTGACCTATAAAATGGAGAGAACATTTTATCTGCTTGAAGGCAGGGGGTTGGACCATGTGATCTCTTGAGGTTCTTCTAACTCTAAAAAAGTCTATGACTTGAGGATACATATTTTCTTTCAACATACAGAGAGGGGGAAAAGAAATAACTTGGTTGCAGACACGAAAGAAGCAAGGTGAGGATGGGGGGACATCAGAAAATCTCAATAGCCAGGAGAAAAACTATAGAGAAAAGGACATCAAAGGAAGAAGAGCCCAAAGAAGAGAGGAAAGGGTAACCCGGTATGACACACTATTTCCTTTCCTTTCAAAAAGACAAAAGGAAAAATAAGGATGAAAAGAAGGCTGCCATACTCAAAATTTCAAAAGCCCTTAAGTGCTCCTAACAAGTCTTCCTGATTCCACCACTGTTCTTACACACCAGCCAGAGTGGAATCCATTGAAAACCAACATCAAGGCAGCTGATACGCAAAGGCCGCACCTCCTGTCCCTGGCTGCTTCTGAGGCAATTTCCTGTCATCTCCCCGCCTAGCCCCAGTCGCAATGGCGTTCCTGTGGTTCCTCTCACTCCCCAGCCTCAAGGTCACCTCTGCAGATACTATTACCTCTGCTGGAAAGCTTTTCCTCTAAAGACTGGTATGGCTCACCTCATCTCTTCCTTGAGGTCCCTTTTCAAATACTGTCTTATCTCAAGTCTTCATTGATTACCTTATCTAAAAATAACATCCCCAGTCAATTTCTATCCTGTTACCTAATTTTTAGCTTTTCTTCACAGCATTCCGCTACCTCACAATGTATTTCTTGTGTTGCGGGCCCTCTCCCATTAGAACGTAAGCTTAATAAGGGCAAAGACCTTTTCTACGCCATCCATTGCATTGTCTTCAGGTCCCAGGACAGCGTCTGGCTCATAGCCTATGCCCAATAAATACACTAATTGAGGAATCCAAGTCGTAAAGTTTTAGAAAGTAACAATAATTTTCAAAGAAAGAAAAATCCATTTGGATACTAATTAGTTGCTAGATTCCACTCAACCATAGCAGATTAAGGGGATTTCACGAACTGTTCTGGAAATTCTAAAAACCAGCTTTATGGAAACACATCTGTGCCATCCTAGGGGTGCAATTCTGTTCTCTAGCTTTTCAGAAAAGAACTGTGGCCCATTACACAAGGCTTCACCTCTGCAGTCTCTCCTGGGCAGTCTGTCCAGCCACCATGCCCTCAGGACTGGAGCCTAGAAGAGAAGCGCCTTGAACATGCTTCCCTGGAGCCACAGTGAGCAGCCGCTCAACCAGCCGTCACCACGAGGGGGCAGTAACTCGCCCCAAAGCAGCACAGAGGAGACATCCTACTCCACATGTCCTGTGCTGACCACATCAGCAGTCAGGTGCTTATAAATCACAAATGTGTGCTTGTGTTTTGAATTTAAAAGAAAGTAACCATAGAGAAAATTTAAAAGTAACCATGGAGAAAAAAACAAAAATGTGAATCACAGTTGAAATCTGACTGCTTGTGGGTGGAAACCTACAGCCCTCTCTAACAATCATTTCCTGGGTCCAGCTTTGCTGCTTTATTTGCTTCCTTTTTTCCTTTGCCCTTTTGTTCCTCTTCCTCAGGCTAATAATTATAAACTAGTTAAGATAACAAGAAACCTAACACAGTTCTGCTTCAGAACTACTTCAGTACTACCTACTTCAGTTAGGCAATAGACAAAATAAATTACTATGCTGTCCCCTAACATTCCAAAAAACCCCTTCCTTGCCCTGGTTGGTGTGGCTCAGTGGACTGAGTACTGACCTGTGAACCAAAGTGTTCGCTGGTTCAAAACCCAGTCTAGGGCACATGCCTGGGTTGCAGGCCAGGTCCACGGTAGGGGGTGTGCAAGAGGTGACCACATGCTGATGTTTCTCTTCCTCTTTCTCCCTCCCTTCCCCTCTCTAAAAACAAATAAAATCTTAAAAAAAAAAAAAAAAAAAAGGAAAACCTGACACAGCTCTTTTTATTTCTTACTGACATGTAATGATCTGATGTAGGTTACCTAGGTACAAACACCAGAAACCTTTGCAAGTTTGGGAAGCTAGGGAGATTATTGACTTGAAAGATAACATACCAAAAGGTTCTATAAACTGATAAAGTTTTTCACCAACTGATATGGCTTCTGTATACTGCCGCAAATGATAAAGAATGACTGCTTGATTATAATACAACATGCTGTTTTCAACATCATCTAATCCATCCATTTCTTCCACAGCTGAGTGGACCTATAAAACAATCAACAGGGATTATGATCTAACAACAGTAAGAAAACAAAGAGCATAAATGAAAGAAATCTGTATGAATAAACAGGAACACAGGCCAATGTTTCTTACTCTGAGTTTTCCCACATTTTCAACAGGACCTCTAGATTTTAATTACTCTCACACGCTAAAATTTATTCTACTCATAATTAAATTCTGTTTTAGTAAAACACTTTGATGGCATATTTTTAAGCACCTAGCACAAGACAGGGTGATTCTCTTCCTGTGAAGATGCCTTCAATGCTGAGCTGCCAGCCTGGGTTCTGAGACGGGTCCCCACTGTGCAGACTCATGAGCTGCAAGAGGCTACCTGGGGGGCGGGCAAGACTCGAATTGGCCTTTCCTGGGAGAACGCCCCACAGTATGTAAACGTGAGCTTGATTCCGTTTTGTAACAACTGAAGGAACATTTAAACATGAATGAATAACAGCTAACTACCTAACGACGTGCCAGGCCTGCTGCGTCAGCCTTCTCACAGAGATGCCCTCCTTTGACCCTCACCATGCCGCAAGAACACAGACAACAATACCGTTTCTGTGTTACAAATATAGAAACCAGCACAAAAAGCTGAACTATCTTGCCCAAAGCCATATGGCTACGAAGTATATTTTCTGATTTCCCTATTGTGTTCATGTTTTGTTCCCTTAATAAAAATGTTTTGAAGTAATGAACAAAATACACTTTGTCACATACACAGGCTTTTAATGGATTTACTAGAAAACCCTAACATCAACATCTGATACCAAAGGAAAAAAAATCACAACACTTTGCATTTTAAAGCTAGACTATCTGTATACCCTGGTCTGTAAGGGGCAGCAATAGGCTTTCAAATTTTAATCAAATTTCGCAACTATTCTGTAATGGCATGTAACACGTGAAACTGGAATTCTTTAATATATTTTATTGATTATGTTATTACAGTTGTCCCATTTCTCCCCCATCATTCCCCTCCACCTTTCACACCCCCTCCCACTCACATTCCCCCCCTTTAGCACATGTCCATGTGTCATAAGTTCTTCAGCTTCTACATTTCCCACACTATTCTTGCCCTCCCCCTATTTTCTACCCACCGTCTATGCTACTTATTCTCTGTATATTTCCCCCTCTCTCCTCCTCCCACTCCCCTGTTGCTAACCCTCCATGTGATCTCCATTTCTGTGGTTCTGTTCCTGTTCTAGCTGTTGGCTTAGTTTGCTTTTGTTTTAGGTGTGATTGTTAATATCTGTGAGTTTGCTGTCTTTTTACTGTCATATTTTTTATCTTTTTCTTAGATAAGTCTCTTTAACATTTCATATAACAAGGGCTTGGCGATGATGAACTCCTTTAACTTGACCTTATCTGAGAAGCACTTTATCTGCCCTTCCATTCTAAATGACAGCTTCGCTGGATAGAGCAATCTTGGATGGCGGTCCTTGACTTTCATGACTTGGAATACTTCTTTCCAGCCCCTTCTTGCCTGTAAGGTCTCTTTTGAGAAATCAGCTGTCAGTCTGATGGGAACTCCTTTGTAGGTGACTGTCCCCTTATCCCTTACTGCTTCTAGAATTCTCTCCTTCATTTTAATCTTGACTAATGTAATTATGATGTGCCTTGGTGTGTTCCTCCTTGGGTCCAACTTCCTTGAGACTCTCTGAGCTTCCTGGACTTCCTAGAAGTCTATTTCCTTTGCCAGATTGGAGTAGTTCTCCTTTATTATTCGTTCAAATGCACTTTCCACTTGTTGCTCTTCCTCTTCCCCTTCTGGTACCCCTATAATCTGGATGTTGGGACATTTAAAGATGTCCTGGAGGTTCCTAAGCCTCTCATTTTTTTTGAATTCTTGTTTCTTCCTTCTTTTCTGTTTGGTTGTTTCTTTCTTCCTTCTGGTCCATTCCATTGATTTGAGTCCCAGTTTTCCTCCCATCTCTACTGGTTCCCTGTGTGTTTTCCTTCATTTCATTTATTGTAGCATTCATTTGTTTATCTAATTTGTGAGCAAAAAACCCCAATTCTGTGAGCATCCTGATCACCAGGGCTTTGAACTATGCATCTGATAGTCTATCTCTTGGTCCCTTAGATGAATTGGCTCTGGGACTTTGATCTGTTCTCCGTTTGAGCCATTTTTTTTTTTTTTTTTTTTGGTCTGGTCCTGGCTGTTACATAATGAGAGGTGGAGCCTTAGGTGTTCCCCAGGGCGAGCAGCCCAGTCGCTGGGTAGTGACGCTGTATGTAGGGGCGGGATCCAAGAGGGAACAATGGCGCTTACTCCACTCTGTCTTGGATTCCAGTCCTCCCCCGCCACCCGCCGCTTCCCCTTTGCCTGGATTATCTGCATGTGAATGTGGAACCTCCTGGTCAGCCAGCCACCATGCATGGCCTCACTGGGCCTGTACTGTTGCCACCCCGTGCCCGGGGTCCACCAACCTCCACCTTTTCCTGCTGTGACTCCGCCCCCTTACTAGTCTGGATAAATGGTTGTCAGACTTCCATACAGTTCAACTCTCTATCAGTTCTGATTGTTTTCTTGTTTCTAAATCTTTGTTGTCCTTAATTTTGGTTGTGCGAGGAGGCACAGTGTGTCCACCTATGCCTCCACCTTGCCTGGAAGTCTGTGGAATTCTACTTAAATTAAAACTAATCTTTCTTTGTCATTATGAAGATTGTAATATATTACTGAGCAACATTAAGTAATTAATTCTAAGACTGGTATTTCCCTAAATTAAGCAGAACTTTCACAGTTACAGACTTAACCTTGGTTTGGCTACTGCAATGACCCAGGTTTCTGACATAAGGATTTATAACCAGACTTCTGCAGACTTCAGCCACCCACGTGGAGAGCTCGACAGTGGGCTTCACACGCTAACCACTGGTTCCAGCTGACCAATGGTGCATTCATTTCCATGAGTTTGGAGCTCTTTATAATCTTCACTTACTGAGCCATTATCTACAAGTGACTAAACATAGTCTCTTCAAATAGAGAAAACTCAATTTCCAAAGAAAGACAACACTACTTGGTAGCTATGTAATGGGGAGAGGGAGAGAGCTAAAGAAGGGTCACTTCTCAGCCAGAAAAGGGGGTTTGGGGTAAATTAAGGAGTTTTCAATTCAGCAATGGCTGAACTCACAACATAAATAACTTTGCCACATTTTCTGAGTCACCAAAATAATCCAGTAATTACCTCAGCCAAAACAAAAGCTATTCATTAAGAGAGAGAAAACGTTAATGAAAGTGCAATAGGCTGAAAAGGTGTGTCACTATGCCCAGGACATGCGGCTCTGCACAGAATGACTTAGAGAAAGCCAGGAGACACAAGTACGATCACTTCTAGGAGACTCAAGAATGCTGGGAGGCACCAGAGGGGCTATTAAACCAACTTTATGAAGAAAAAGGATGGTGAAGCATTTCAAAAAGCAGTTTTCTTGGCTTGAGTTTGCAGGAGCCTCTTATTCTAAAAAAAGGTTTTAAGGGTGAATTTGTGCTCAAAGACAAAGTAAACATTTCCTGGAAGAATCTGTCTATGGGGTCATAGGTCATGTGTACCAGATATTAACAAACATCATTTTTCCTTTGATTCTGGAGCTCCAGATAAAGGTTAACAATATAGTGTCATGATGAAATGCGATGACATATGAATTTATAAAGACCAAGGCAGTTATAAGAACAGATTCAAGAGTCAGAAGGTCTACATGGACATGAACTAAGGGGGAAGGGCATTACTGTGGCAGGGGGGATATAGGAGGGGAAGGGAATAAAAGGTAGAAAACTGGACAACTGTAATAGCATAATCTATATAATATATTTTTAAAAAAGAGTCAGAAGGTCTGGTTCAAGTCCTGCTCCTCCCCTTCCAAACTATAAATTAAAATTATTTGGCTCCCTAAATCCTAGTTTCAAAACTGAGAAAGCAAGTACCTCCCCTCAGTAATTGTGAGGATGACATAAGACATAAAAAGCACTTAATATAGAATTTGGAATCAAGTAAGCATTTAATAAATGTTGGCTATTCTCATTTTCATTGAAAATTTTAAAAGGTTGAAAATAACTTTATTCTTATACGGAACTATGAAGAGCCTAAAGGGGTCACTTATTTTTAACTATATCATATTTTAGGGTGATACTCCACAGAACAGTTGTAGCCACGAATATAGGGAAGGGGCTCAGAAAAGTCTCAAGACCTTCTACAGCACGAAGCAGGATTTAAAAGTGCAGGCCCTAGAGTCAAACAGAACTGGGTTCATGAAGCTCTTTTTCCTTTTTTAGATTTCATTTATTTACTTTTAGACAGAGAAGGAAAGGAGGAAGAAAAAGAGGGAGAGAAACAGCAACGTGTGAGAGATACATCTATTGGTTGCTTCTTGCATGCCTCCAACCATGGACCTGTGCCCTTGACCAGGAATCAAACTGGCGACCCTTTGGCTTGCAGGCTGGCACTCAATCCACTGAGCCACACCAGCCAGGGCTCAGCTTTTACTACTTAAAAGCTTTCTGTCTTTGCACAATTTACACAAGCTATCTTTACCTCAGCTTTCCCATCCGTAGAATGAGAAAAACTCTAGTAGGTACATTAGGGCTACTGGGAAGAATAAATGAGACGTTGTATACAATGTGCCTACCAGGGCCTTGTTACATAGTAAGCTCGGACTGTCTGCTAGCCAATCCTGTCATTGGCACGATCATCATCATATTAGCCCTCTTGAATATCAAAGGTCTAACTTGGTGATTTTAGAAATGTTGCTATTATGAAAAGACCAATGAAAAATGCAAGACCTAAACCACACAGAAATCGGAGTATCTTCTATTTAATCAACTAATCATCTCCTTATCAAAACGCTAAAACAATTTGACATAATTAATGATCAGATCCTTAAGGGCTTAGTCGAAGGACCTGTATGTATAACCTGTAGACACAGGCAATAGTGAAGTGATGGCCTGAGGGAAGGGGGTGCTGGGTGGAGATGGGAAAGGGTAAGGGAAAGGTGGGTATCTGTAAGAGTGTCAACAATAAAAATAAAGTAAAAAAAAAGGAAAATCAAGGGAAGTGTAAAGCTTTGCTGATTATTTCCTTGTTAGAACTTGCGTTTCAGTGTTTTCACTAGGGAAGTCTTTTATCATTAAGTAATAATTCCTAGAATTTATTAAGCAAATGCTCAGCAGGTTTAAAAACAATAATCAGACCCTTGCAGTAATAAATTATATCTCAGGAGCTAAGCTTCTTCATATATTTCTACTTTAATTCTCTCTCAAAACTCCAAAGCTCATTCAAATTTGGTATATTAGTCTACTCTGTTCAAGTTAAAAACCCAACAGAAAATAAAATCATGTAACATACCTTTCATTTTCCTGGAATATTAATTTTATACAAATAAAAATAATATTCAAGTATATTAAAGAAGTTTCAGGTATATTAAAAATTGTGCTAGGAATATCAGAGAAGAAGTCACATTAATTTTCCTTCACTATTTTTATTTCATAATTTAGAGAGCATAATATTTTTATAGCCAAATTCATTTCTGTATTACCTGATTCTTCAGCTGGTTAAGTGTTTGTCTCAAACTATCTGTTGTTGTTTGGTTACTTTTAAAAAACTCAGCTATTGCTGTATTTAAAATTATTTTATAATCATCTTTGTTTATATCTTGTAGGCAGGCAAGATGTTGAAGACAGGCATCGTAATTTCCAGCCTAAAACAAAAATGAAAACACATTCACAAAATTACATATCAGCTCCAAAGTCTAGATAATCATTTCAAAATAGATTTCACTCATGTCTACTTTAAAACTCTTTAAAAAGACAGAATTTCCCCAAATATACGAATTAAAGTCACCAGATCAGGGGTGTCAAACTCATTTTCACCAGGGGCCACATTAGCCTTGCAGTTGCCTTCAAAGGGCTGAATTAATTTTAGGGCTGTGTAAATGTAACCACTCCTTAACAGTTAAGGAGTTGAAATTACATTCGACCCTTTGAAGGTAATTGTGGGACTGATGTGGACCCCGGTGAAAATGAGTTTGACATCCATGCACTAGATGAAGCACTACTGATGTCAACTAAGAAACTGTGATGTCAATCATATCTCAATAAACGAAAAAGAAAGAAAGAAATTGTGGCTACATATTTCCTAAGAATCAAACTCTAACACTGATACATGTGTACCATTATCTATAAGATATAATAAAATATGTACAGTTATATATATAATCTGTATATAATCTGCATAGATATAATCTATATAATTATATCTATCTTATATATGATATGTACATATTTTATAGATATAAGACAGGTGTATATATAAACTATACCTATATATGTTATAGTTATTAGATAGATAGATACATACATACATACATACATATTGCTAGCAGGGTATAATAGCCAAGGCAAGCCAAGAAGGGTAATATAATTACTCTCAATTTTAATTTCTAGTTAATATACTTTGAATACCCAAGTATCTTGTTCTGCTTATATGTATGTAACATGATAATCAAGAAAGTTTTTTTCATATCATTTAATGTCAGAAAAGTTGATATTTTGACAAACTTTTGGGGTTTCATTTCAAAGCACATTCAAGAAAAAATCTGAAGAGAGTAGTGAAATAAAAAAGACTGACCCATATACTTACAAATCTAAATTTACTTTTTATTTTTAAACATTTTATTTATTTATTTTTAGAGAGAGAGAAGGGAGGGAGAAAGAGAGGGAGAGAAACACCAATGTGCAAGAGATACATCGATCAGTTGCCTCTTGCACGCCTTCAACTGGGACACAGCCCACAGCCCAGGAATGTGCCCCAACCAGGAATTGAACCTACGACCTTCCGGTTCGCAGGCCAGCACTCAATCCACTGAGCCACACCACCCAGGGCACAAATTTAAATTTCAAAGACTTAAAAAACAACACTGTGTGCGTTAAAATGTATTTATGAAACCCCAAAAACTTGAGAATGGCCCAAATTCCTCCTTTTCCTTTCACCATAGTTAAACTCTAAAATGTTTTTATTTTAAAATTATACCTAGTTTCTAAACACAACTCTTAAATTGGTACAAGACAAAAATTATAAATTTAAGAATTCACTGTGAAGCAATGCACACTTGACAGATCCTTGAAATAGAGCAGATTAAGAGAAGCATTTCTTACCGTGAAAGCTTGGAAGGCATTGGTGGACAGCTCCTTCTCCTGATCGGTGATTCCAGCGGGCTGACCTGTCCCTTCATGTTTCTCTGCTCCCTGATCTGAAAATATACATGGTTTACAGTTCTTTAGAAATGACAGTTGGGCAGTGATGTGTCCCTAGTTTTCTTTTTAGTTGTCTTTTTCCTAATGGAGTTGCCAAAGTTAGAGCTCTCTCCACTACAATGGCTAATGTTATGAGTAAGAAGCCCCTCCTCCAAAAACTTAACAAAGAAATGTTTCCCTCAGCTCTGGCTAAATTCAATGAAAACCCACTATTACATAAGGATTACAGCTCTGCCCACCATGCATTAGGGCCAAGAATGTGCTCTTTTATTTTTTCTTTAAACTTCATTTTTAGAGAGATGGCGGGAGGGAGAAAGAGAGGGAGAGAAACATCGATATGAGAAATAAACATCAATGGGTTCCCTCTCACATGCCCCCAACTGAGGAGCTGGCCACCTACCCAGGCATGTGCCATGACTGGGAATCGAACTGGCGACCTTTCAGTTTTCAGGCTGGTGCTCAACCCACTGAGCCACGCCAGCTAGGGCCATGTTTCTCTTAATGTTTAAATTTTTTATAATGAGCTTATATTATAGTATTACTTTTAAAAAGTTTTATTTTTAAATGCCTACCTAAAACTAATACAAGATTTTAGAAGTGAGATAAGGAGTCTAGTGACTGCAAGATGTGTCAGGGGGGTTTCTAGATGTGTGAGACCTCATTAAACTGCATGCAGACTTATGAAGTCCTCATTTTTATAACAGCTCGCCAAGGCATTGAAGAATTTAAGCTTCTATCTATTTTCTACCAAAGGCAGGTTGGCTCATGTGGCCACTGCCATCCTCATTCTCTAGGACTACAAAAGTCTCCAAAAATCTTCCAGGAGAGAAGCCAACTTTAAGATAAATGAGCTGGCAGACCCTGAAATTCCCATTTCTACTGACATTTCAAAAAGCTGAGCTCAATGAGAGCCTTTTACATGTTAACCAACCATCATTTCATCTACGTTCTCTCACATCAAGATAAAACTTAAAAAACACTTCAGTTGGAATTACTATTTTTATTTCCCTTGTTATCTCTCCACTTTTCAAACTTTCTGCAAGGAGTAGGTATTATTTGTATAATCAGTTTTTAAAATATTTTTAAAACATTTATTTTTTGTAACTGCTGGCTTCTTACCAGAAAGAGTCTGCACATAATTCCACAATGTGTCTTTATTTGTCCAAAAGTAGTCTCCATTGCCAATTGACAGGGTATAGGACCGTTCATCCATAAGCTTGACTTTCCTTTTACTGTGGCCCAGTGAACATGGCTGACCTGCTAGGCGTATAGAGCTCTTTGGCGCACAAACCTTGACACTCTTTAAGCTAAAAGGTTTCATTTTGAACCAAACAATTGCCTTTAGGCTTGAACTAAGTAGAAAAGAAACACACTGCTTTTCCAAAACTGAAAAAAGACAGTTAACTGAAAGCACAGACACATTCCATTAAAAGAATGTTAATTCAAATCTGACTGGAGGAAGATCTTCCACACAAGCTACACTTTTCTAAATATAACTGCATTAATGTTCAAGAAAAGACATTTTGTTCCAAAGAAAACAGGATTGTTAAGGCCTAAGGACATTTGCTATACTCACAAAATAATATTGATGCCTTTGTGAAGGAAAATTTCAAGTAAAGATGCTATTGCAAAGAATAATAATTCAGGTTTACCGAAGTCACAATCCAGCTAAGGCTCACCACCTCACATGTGGTTTTCTATCACCTGAACAAGTATACCTGTTTGATCAAAACCCTTAACATACTGGCTGATTTTTACACACCTCAGAGAAATAACATGCGACCAGCAATGCTGCAGACTGAGCACCCTGTCCGGCACTGCAGAAAAGAAGGAGCAGAACATCAAGAACCAAGAATACACCAGCTCACTTTGGGGAAGACAGGCAAGCAGAACACCACCACTGCCAACGAGTATTTTAATTCTCACATTTAAGAGTAGTTTTATGCACAGAGAAAAGACTTACTCCATTTTTCATATATTAATACTTGATTTATTAATGTTATAAATTCAAAAAGCCTAGGTTTTCCTTAAACTTTTACATTCAACTTAGACGACATATTCTATTTGGAGTTTTCATTTGAAAGGCCTGTGATGAAAGTTTGATCGTATTTACAAAGTTAAATGCCTTCAAACATAAAATTTTCACTGTCAACAATTTAATACATTCAATTTTAAGTACAACTGTTTAATTTAAAAGGGCAAAATTTTCTCAAAACAACTTATAAATCTAAAAATTTAAGATTTATGAAAAGTGACGCAGGTACTCTTTTTCCCCCAGGCACTCTTTAATGTCACTGCAAACATTTAATAAATGTAATAAGGTTTCAACTTATATTCATAATATAATTGTTCACTCCAGCTTACATTTTAAATTGGAACTGTAGGACCAAAAATATTACTCTTGATCTTAAATATTAAAAATGGTTTAAAAAAATCAAATGTAAGTCACTACATCAATTGCCTAATCTGAAAACTGGTAAAATGGAAAGGATGAATTAAATTTTTAGCATTTAACATGAGTTTTGGGGAAGAATAATAGTTTATCTTTAGTTGATATGGAAGAGCCATTCCTTACAGAATACCAGCTAATAAATGTAGACACAGTAATAGAATTACGGAAAGTACCATTTTGCAATCCACAATATTACAACTTATGAAGGCAGATCATCAATGGTGGATATTTCATAATGACAAATTATTACACCACAGATTACCTCTTTTTTAAAGATTTTATTTATTTTTTAGAGAGGGGAAGTGAAGGTGAAAGAGGGAGACAAACATCAGTGTGCGGCTGCCTTTCATGCAGCCCCGACCAGGGACCTGGCCCGCAATCCAGGCATGTGCCCCGACTGGGAATCGAATTGAGACCCTTTGATTCTCAGGCTGGCACTCAACCATTGAGCCACACCAGCCAAGGCTGATTAGTTCTTTTTCTAAAAAAGAAAAACTATGACATAAAATTGACACAAAACATTACATTACTTTCAGGTAGATAGCAAGATTTTTGTGTCTATCCCATAGATTACCTCTAACGGTAAATGGAAAAAGATGTTCCTGTTAGCATCTTGACAAAATTATCAAATTTAGGATTTAATAGTGAACAAACTGACAATACATACTTAAAAAATGTACAAAGCTTCACCTACAAAGTATTTTGCAAATATGTTAAACCCAAATCTAATTAAGCCTGTTAAAATAACTTCAGTTCACAGAAAATGCAGAAGATAAGGAACTAATTTAAAAAATACTAGGAATGCCCTGGCCAGGTGGCTCAGTTGGTTAGAGCATCAGCCCATACACCAAAAGATTGCAGGTTTGATTCCCGGTCAGGGCACATACCTAGATTGCGGGTTCAATTCCGGTCAAGATGCACATGGGAGGCAATTGACCAATGTTTCTCTCTCTCCCTTCCTATCTAAAATCAATAAAAAAAAAAAAAACACTGCTTCAGGAGAGGACTTAAAAAATTATTTTAAAAATACAAGGAATACAAAGAAGAAACAATCAGAGGAATCCAGAATGTGGGATGTTCTACAAGGTGATCAGTCTCTTTAAAAAAAAAAAATCACCGTCATAAAAAAAGGAATTAAGAGACATACCAAAATATAATATATGAACTTAATTTGAAAGGCATGGCTTCTTTAAAATTTTAAGTAACATTTTTGGTTCAACTGGGGAAATCCAATATATTTAAATATTAACTTTCTGAAGAATGATAATGGTATTGTGGTTATGTAGGTGAATGTCCCTATTTCAAGAAATGCATGGTGAAACATTTAGAGACAAAGTGTCATGATGTCTATAACTCATTTAAAAAGGATTCTGTAGCTAGAGAGAGTACACAAATAAGCAGAATAAAATGTAACAACTGTTGAACTAGGTGATGGTTATATGGATATTCATTTTCTTGTTTTCAATATTTTGGATATTTGAAATCATTTGTAATAAAAAGTTGAAAAAATATCAAATGAGCACAGATTTTTGTAAGTATGTACGATGACACATGTTAACTAGATGTACTGTGGAGATCATTTTGCAATATATACAAATATCAAATCATTATCTTGTACAACTGAAACTGACACATCAATTACACCTCAAAAAAAAAAAAAGGGAAAGAAAGAAACAGCAACCTATACTATTGAATGTTTACTGCATTTTTCAAGGAACTAGAAAAGATAATATGTATCTAACTATAAAGTTGTGTGATTCTATCAGGGATGTTTTTAAAAAAATAAAATTGACACTAACAAAAACCAATGCATAGATTCCATATAGGACATTGAAAAAAGCAAATGGTAGGACAGCATGGCATAGTTCATTTCCTCATCTGCATATATTATGTATATCTACTTTGCAGTTAGAATTTTATTACAACCAATACATTAAGTGGGTAATTAAGGTGTGTGTGTATACATTTAAGCCAATGTGAGCTCGGGTAGGCATAAGATAGTCTGGAAGAACACACAAACTCAGCATCGGTTACCGGAGCCTGGGGTGATAGAGGACTTCATATTTTTTTACCTTATACACTTAAAAACAATAAAAAGTTTTGAGTGTTTTAAATAAAATTAAAAAACAGCCTTGGCTTGAAGTGTTTCCATTTGTTTGTTCTTCCTGCTATTTTTACAGTCTGGCTCAAACTTTCAGTGTCTCCTTCAAGTATCCATCTCCTGATTTCACATTATTCACCTGGTCTTTCCCGTATTCATAACATCACCTGCCTTTTCCTACTAAGCCCGCTACTGTCATTCTCATAGTCCAAAATTTCAGATAAATTCAAATCTAGAATTCTGTTTTCTAATTTCAGCCACTTTTCCCCTTTTAAATAATTATCAAAAGTAAAAGCAAATAGATCATCTGGTATTCCCTTAGTCAAAAATGATAATGGTTTTATACCATTAAAAAAAAAAAGACTTTATGTATGTATTTATTTATTTATTTTTAGAGCAACAGGAAGGGAGGGAGGAAGACAGGGAGAGGAACCTCCATGTGGGAGAGAGATGCATCGATCTGATACCGCTCACATGCCCCCAAGGGCAGAGGGGGAGCAGCCAGCAACCCAGGCACTTGCCCTGACAGAATGGAACCAGCGACCTTTTAGGCTGCAGGCCGGCACTCAGTCCACTGAGCCACAGCAGCCAGGGCAGTTTTACACTTTTATATGTTATACGGGGACGCAAACCTTGTGAACCTTCCACTCCCCCTTCAATCTTTAACTTTGGTCGATGCCCCATCTACTCTGGGACACTCCTGCCTTTACGATTTGGTTGACGCACAACTCAGGGTGTGAGAACTGCTGGCTGATCAGCCGCTGAGAAGCCACAGAACCTAGAAACACAGTAAATTTGTTTCCAGGAGGTAAGTACTGACCAACTGGAAATAAAAAACGGGAGGAAGCTGGACAGATAAATCATCCCTTCTTTCTTTCACATGGACTATTCTGACTCGTAGCTTCTCCAAGTGACCTCTATGTTTCTTCCCAGCTCAAGGCAAGGCAGTGCCCAGGGATTGAATATATTGTATCATCCTCTGCCTTCCTTCCTTCTCTCCATCATTTTCACTACCCTAGACTTGTACCTTCCAAATAAAAAGTTAGCACCTTAACCAGGTTCTGCTCCCAGAGGATGTGGGACACACCTTACCTCAGTTCATCCTCACAAGCTACAACCCTGTGAGATAAATAAATTAGAAAGTGATTAGGAATAAATTAGGAAACTATTAGGACCCCTATTTGACAAATCAAGAAACTGAGGCTTAACTAAGAACCTTTCCCAAAGAGCAAGGCTTTCTGCTTACCTACCATGCCCAATCAGTCACAAATTCTGCCAATTTTACTTCCTGAATGTTTCTCCTAGCTGCCTATCCTCCCCATCCTACCACTACCCTAAAACATTGTGATACTAGTCAGCCTTTTAAAAACCAGGGTCTGAAA
This sequence comes from Anoura caudifer, assembly GCA_004027475.1. Lineage (NCBI taxonomy): Eukaryota > Metazoa > Chordata > Mammalia > Chiroptera > Phyllostomidae > Anoura > Anoura caudifer. The sequence goes on along the minus strand of PVKU01000329.1, from coordinate 313,401 downwards.
TGATCTTATTTAACCCTTTACCAACCCTGTGAGGTACATGTTATCATCTCTATTCTACACACAGGAAAGCCCAGACATCAAAAAGGTTTCTTAAAATTTGCCCAAGGTGGTCTCACAAACACGAAATGGTACCACTAGGATGAACCTAGGCTGTCTGATTTCAAAGCCTGTGCTCCTAACTCTTTGTCAATGGTCACCCGGCCCAGTTAAAACATAAATCAGATCACATCACACCCTTGCTGAACTCTCCCAGGGGCTTCCCATTAGAATGAATTCAAATTGTTTCCATGGCCTACAAGGCCTGACACAAGCTATCCCCTGCCACACCTCTGACTTCATCTTTCACTCTGTTGCCTGCGCTCCCAACGCTATAATATGTATCAAGTTCTTCCTCTATGCCAACCATTGTTCTAGGTGCTGGAGAAAGAGAGAGCATCACTAACACAGATGAAAGTCTCTTTCCTCAAGGGGTCTTCTTGCTGTTCTTTGAACATTCCCCATATGTTGCTCCTCCTACTTGCACCATTCTTTCCCCCCATGTCTGGCTCTTTATCTTTACAGTCTCTGTTCAAATGCTACCCCTAATCAATATATTCAAAGTAGAAACTTGCTCTCAGTTATCCTCCATCCTCTTACACATTTTTCTTTTCTTCCCAATATTTATCACAACTTGAAGCCATAATTATTTATTCTGTTTAAACGTATGGGCTTCTTTTCTTACCTAATGAAGAACAAGCACACAAGATCCTCCATGAAAAGGGCTCTGGGCTCAGGAGCCCACAGATGCAGGGCATATAGCCTAGATTTTGAATGAACAGTGTGCGCACCAGACAGAGAGGAGAATGCAGGGCATTACCACTCAGAAGCTCAAAAGAACACGATGCTTTCCAATAGAGTCACTTTGGGTGTGAAGAGCTAGAAGGGCTGTGATAAGCAAGAGCTGAAAATAGTTTGTGAAGAGCCTCACAAATGATATTAGTAGTGAGATTCTGATGCACGCAAAAGATGGTACTGTCTCAGAATGTTTATGGGTAGGGGAATGATATGATCCAATTAATGTTTTAGAAATAAAGTGAAAAGGCAGCAGTGAGAAGAATGGACTGGATAAGGAAGAGGCAAACATCCGCCAAGAGGCTGCTTAAAGTTAAAGAGATCACATTAAGAGATAAAGGCCAGAAGCACAGCCATTGAAATGGGATGGGGAGGAGAAATAGAGAAATTCAAGACTGCCATACTGTCCACTCATTTACTTAATACAAATGCAACCTAATCATAAAGGCAGGAAGTCTCCTATACCGTGGCCTATAACTTAAACCAATCAAAGGAACAGCTTCTTAATCATTTAGGAAAGTATCCTTCTACTACAGCAATTACATAACTCTTCACAAGTGGGAGTGCCACTGTAACAGGTCTGTCTCTAGCAGACTGAACAACAGGTCCTCAAAGGCAGGGAGTATGTCATATCCATTTCTTCAACATCTAAGGCAGCAGCTGGTACTCAATCTTGCGAATGAATGAATGAACAAGTAGAAGAATGCTTTATGACTGTGACAGGACTTGAAAACTAGATGAACATTTTTAAAAAATGTATTTTATTGATTATGCTATTACAGTTGTCCCTTCTGCCCCTTTATTCCTCTCCACCCTGCACACACCCTCCCACCCACATTCTCCCCCTTTAGTTCATGTCCATGGGTCATACATGTACGTTCTTTGGCTTCTACATTTCCTATACTATTCCTAATCTCCCCCCGTCTACTTTCTACCTACCATCTATGCTACTTACTCTCTGTACCTTTCCCCCTTTCTCCTCCCACTTCCCTGTTGATTACCCTCCATGTGATCTCCATTTCTGTGGTTCTGTTCCTATTCTAGCTGTTGGCTTAATTTGCTTTTATTTTTGTTTTAGGTGTGGTTGTTAATAACTGTTGAGTTTGTTATCATTTGACTGTTCATATTTTTTATCTTCTTTTTCTTAGATAAGTCCCTTTAACATTTCATATAATAAGGGCTGGGTGATGATGAACTCCTTTAGCTTGACCTTATCTAAGAAGCACTTTATCTGCCCTTCCATTCTGAATGAAAGCTTTGCTGGATAGAGTAATCTTGGATATAGGTCCTTGCCTTTCATGACTTGGAATACTTCTTTCCAGCCCCTTCTTGCCTGTAAGGTCTCTTTTGAGAAATCAGCTGACAGTCTGATGGGATCTCCTTTGTAAGTGACTGTCTCCTTATCTTTTGCTGCTTCTAGAATTCTCTCCTTCATTTTAATCTTGGCTAATGTAATTATGATGTGCCTTGTGTGTTCCTCCTTGGGTCCAACTTCTTTGGGACTCTCTGAGCTTCCTGGACTTCCCTTTTAGTCTATTTCCTTTGCCAGATTGGGGAAATTCTCCTTTATTATTTGTTCAAATGAATTTTCTACTTGTTGCTCTTCCTCTTCTTCTGGTACCCTTATAATCAGATGTTGGGACATTTAAAGATGTCCTGAAGTTTCCTAAGCCTCTCCTCATTTTTTTGAATTCTTGTTTCTTCATTCTTTTCTAGTTGAATGTTTCTTTCTTCTTTCTGGTCCACACCGTTGATTTGAGTCCATTTCCTTCCCCTCACTATTGGTTCCCTGTACATTTTCCTTTATTTCACTTAGCATAGCCTTCATTTTCTCATCTAATTTGCAAGCAAATTCAACCAATTCTGTGAGCACCCTGATTACCAGTGTTTTGAACTGTGCATCTGATAGGTTGGCTATCTCTTCATCACTTAGTTGTATTTTTTCTGGAGCTTTGATCTGTTCTTTCATTTGGTCATTTTTTTTTTCTCAGCGTACCTCTTACATATAAGGGGTGGCGGTGCCTTAGATGTTCACCAGGGCGGGGCAGCACAGTTGCTGAGTTGTGACGCTGTATGTGGGGGAGGGGTCTGAGAGGAAACAATGGTGCTTGCTCCACTCTCTGCCAGCTTTCAGTCACTCCCCCTGCTTCTCACAAGCAAACTGGGCCTTTCTGGTGCTGATTCCCAGGTGGGTGGGCTTGTGTTCCTTCCAGGACCCTGTGGGGTCTCTCCAACGAACTCTCTGCTGAGGCTGGGAGTTTCTCCTGCTGCCATCTCAACCCCCATAGGTGTTTTCAATCAGAATTTTGAGGCTTTATTACCCTGAGCTGGAGCCCTGGGTTGCAGCAGTCCATCCCATTCCCCATCTGTTCCTCCTGGTTTATCTGCGCACGAATGTAGTGCCGCCTGCTCCACCAGCCACCATCTCATCAGTCCACCAGCTGCAGCCTTGCCGTGATCCCTCTGTGCACCTCCCCAACTCCGCCCCTCCTACCAGTCTGGATGAATGTTCCTTCTTTAACTCCTTGGTTGTTGGACTTCCATACAGTTCGATTTTCTGTCAATACTGATTGTTTTTTATTTCTGAATTGTTGTTGTCCTTCTTTCGGTTGTGCGAGGAGGCACAGTGTGAATGTGCCTCCATCTTGGCCGGAAGTCTCAAAACTAGATGAACTTTAACCCTAAAAAGGTCATTCCGTGAAGTGGAATGGTATGGGTTAACAGGTATGGTAAAACTGGGAAATAGAGACACTGTCCTAAATTAAGAAGAAAGATGTTGGTCCCCTTGGTCCAGCCTGGGAAAGGTCATGCATATTCCCTGCCTGAAACACTCTCCCCATCCACACATCTCTCTTTCCCTCACTCCTTTTCATTCAGCTACCTGCTCAAATATTACCTCACCAGAAGCTTTCCCTGACCAGCCTACCTAAAATCATAGCGCACTCTATGATCCTCACTTTCTAAATCTTTTCTCTGTTGTTATTCTTTTTTTAACAGATTACCAAAGAGATCCTCTAATAATTTTATTTACCTGTACCTGTATTAGGATGGGCTCACTTTATTTCAAATCAAGTTTATCTGTCGGCTGTTAACCCAAAGTGCAGAGGTTTTCTTTTCCTTTCTTTTAAAAATTAATTTCACTGTAAAGTCTAAGGACCACCTCTAACTCCTCTTAAGTTTCTTCCAACAAAACCTGGATGCCACAGAGATCATTAATTTTTGTTTTTTAAGGTTTTATGTATTTATTTTTAGAGAGAGGAGAAGGAAGGGAGAGGAAGAAAAACATGGATGTGTGGCTGCCTCTCACGCGCCCCCTACTGGGGACCTGGCCTGCAAGCCAGGCATGTGCTGGACCAGGAATGGAACCAGAGATCCTTTGGTTCGCAGGCGGGGGCTCAATCCACGGAGCCACACGAACCAGTGCGAGATCATTGATTTCCTACTGGAAACACATGCCGCCACACGCTCCCAGAAGCAGGCAGGAAAGAGTTTTATATTCCTTAATGGAAAAGATTCTAGAAATGGAGCAGTAATTCATAAACAAAATTGAGATTAATCACACGGCAAAGAACTAGGGGAATACAGGTTCTAAATAAATGCAAGATGTTAGAGAGAGCACAGGCCAGAGTGGCACACTATACTGTCAAGTCTATTTAAATAGTGGTTTCCTGACCAGAGGCAGACTGATGCGTCCAAAACAACACAGGTGAGTGCGTGTTAGCCTGAGCCAGGGATCACTGAGGCACAGCCCTGAGTTCCGGGGTGAATTTTCCTTGCTCTGCCTTCCCCACTGGGAAGTCGAAAACTCTATGAAGCAGCTAAATAAATTTAGGATTTTTTAGCCTGAGATATTCTGGACGGGGTGGGGTGGGGCAAGGACGGGCAGTAGCGACTTCAAGCTGCAGTTGGGTAAAATACTCCTAGACCTGGAGCCCAAAGATTCACATTAGCAACAGCCGAGGGAGGGGAAGGGGAGCAGAAATGCACGCCCAAGGTAACGTCGCCCTCAAGTCCCCACACTCTAGTCCTCACTCGGGGGCCCTTCGCCTCCGCGCGCAGGGTCTGCCTACCCCCGCATGTCCTGCCTTCTCAGCGAGCAGGGCGCGGGCGCCTCACCTGCAGGCTTGTCTGAAGCCATCTTCCCGCCTCGGCTTGGGTTCTTCCTTGCAGGTGGCGTGGCCCCGACTCCAGCTGCCCGGCTGGCCCCAGTGCTGGAACTCTAAGGACGAGTCAGAGCTCACCCAGGTTCCTGGCCCCTGAGTTCCGGCCTGGAGAGTGGGCAGGCTGAGGAAGTGACGAAAGCTAGCTCGCGTCGTCTAGCAACAGTAGCGGCATCGCCGCCCAGGAGACGACTCTGCATCCTGCCATATACTGCCTCCGCCCCGCGGAGCACCGCAGAACGCTACTTCCGGGGGCGTTGGCCAGCGTGGGAACTGAGGATGGCCCCGCCCCACGCTGACGTCCCCACCCCTGCGGTGTTTGTGCGCGCGCCTCTGAGCGCGTGCTGGGCATACTGGGTGGGAGGCGCGCGCCACTGCCTTTTGCTTATCCTGGTTAAAATACTTCAGTGTCGGAGCTCTAGTCCCTCCTCTTATATAAAATCATCATAGTCATTCCTGTGTGCTAAGCATTGAGCCTTGTACTTTGTGTTACTTTCCCATTGATTTCCCGCGACTCCGTAAGAAAGCACTGTTATATTTCCCACTTGAAAACAAGACATTTTATTTTAGAATAATTTTAGACTTACAGAGAAGTTGCAAAAATGGATACATACAATTCCTGTATACTCCTCACCTGGTTTGCCCTGTTGTGAACATCTTAATTATTAAATTACTTTGGTACATCCTTCACATCCAAGAAAACACCTTGATTGGTACATTTCTATTAACTAAATTCAACAGGTTGGTTTTTTTTTTTAATTTTGCCATTTTCCTACCAAGTTGCCTTTCTACTCCGGGAATGAGATACCACATTACGTTTACTCATCATGTCTTCTTAGGCTATTCTTTTTTTTTTCCTTTTAATTTGTCACTCTTTTTATTGAGGTGTAATTGACATACAACATATTAGTTTCAGGTGTATAACATAATGATTTGATATTTTCATTTATTGCAAAATGATCACTACAATAAATCTAGTTAACATCCTTCACCATACATAAATGTAGTTTCAAGTAATTTTTTTTCTTGTGATGAGAAAATTTTTTCTTAATATAAAAACTTTTAAGATTTTCTCCCTCAGCAATTTTCAAATATGCACTAGAATATTATTAACTATAGTCATCACGTTGTACATTACATCCTTCTGATGTGTTTATTTTGTAACTGGAAGTTTGTACCTTTTGTTCCTTTCACCCAGTTTGCTCCCTCACCTCCCACCCCCACTTTTGGCAACCACCAACCTGTTCTTTGTTACCTATGAGCCTCTTTTTCTTTTTTTAAAGATTCCACATATAAGTGAGATCATACAGTACTTGTCTTACTCTGTCTGACGTATTTCACTTAGCATAATACTCTCAAGGTCTGTCCACATTCTTGCAAAGGCATCGTCTTTGTCCCCTCCAGCTTTGGATACAGTCAGGCAAGAGCATGATGCTCAGAGCTGCCACAGTTAACTTGGGCCCATGAGGGGAAGACAAAAAGAATCCCAGGAATGTCAAACTGCATCCTGACATTGTTGAGTCACTGATCCAACAATGGAATAGCCTACCTGCAGATTTCTCATCCACAAGATAATTAATACCTATATTAATTGAAACTTCAGGACCGTTGGCAGTACATCTCACGTGTGCCACTGTTGTCTGAAGAAGGCCCCTTCTGCAGGTTTTAATTCTGGCACTTTCTGGATCTTACCAGGAGGTATCACAAACTGTGTAAGTTTTCAGATCAAGTTCGCACACACGTAGGCAATGGCAAATTCTGCAATACACCTCAGCAGCCATCTGACAGACAGTGATTGTGAAATGCTATGGATTGTGAGAAGCCTGCCAATTTCAGAGACGATAAAAGAATTGTGTTTTAGAATCAGCGAAATGTGGTGAATCTTTCTTTCCTAGAAGCCTGTCTGTCACCAAAAAAATTTCCCTTAGTTCTCCTTGGTGAAATTGGTTGCCTGCCCACCATTGAGCAATTGCTGGCAAAAAGAAAGGAAATTCCAACCTATGCCTTGGTTTCATCATGATGCATCCACAAAACATTTCTGTCTGGGTATCAGGACGTCATGGACCAGGAGGAACAGGGTATGGCTGCTGACAGGACAATCTCTTATTACATTGCCTCAATTTATTTATCTCTTCTTTCCTTGACAGACATTAAAGTCTTTTCCAATTTTCATTTTACAAACATGGGTGCCGAGCTCACTCTTGAACATACACACAGTGAAAAGAGTTTCTCTAGAATAACGGTGTATTCATACTTGGGGGGGAGTGAATTTTGTTGTGAAACTTTCCGAACATACGGAAAAGTTGAAAGTATAACAAACTGCCTGCGTCCATCTCCTAGCTTCATTTTACCATATACTTCTTTCATCTACCCTTTCCTCCTTGTTATGTTTTGTTGCTGGAGTATTTTAAAGCAAATCCCAGGCATCGTATCATTTGCCTCTAAATACTTCAGTATGCAACTCAAAAAGAAAAACCCAAATATTTTCTTGCATAACCACAATGCTATTATCACATCTAACAAAATTTAAAATATTCCTAAATATTCAATTACCAAGCCTTACTCGAATTTCCTTTATTGTATGAATTTTTTTGTAATTTCTGTTTAGAATCAGGATCAAACAAGATCATTTTGATTATTATGTCTCTTATGTTTCTCATAAGTCTTGTGTTTCTTTTAATCTAGCACAGCCCCCTCCCATTTTATTATTTCTTTCATTTACTTGTTGATGAAGTTAGGGTCCAATATAAAGCCCCTCCTTTGGGATCTCCTGTATTGCTTTCTTGGGGACTTCCTCCTTTGTGCTCAATATTTCCTGTGGACTACAGGTCAGTTCTAAAGGCCTGATTATGTTATGGTTTAAATTTTTTTTCCCCCCGAGAACCCTTCCTCCATGGCGATTTCTTCCTACTTGTACTATCTGCATTCTCATCAGAAGGTGCATAATATTAGTTGCCTCACTTTTTGTGACATTAAGATTTATCGTTGGGTTCAGATAGCGACCACCTGATTTTGTATGTCTCCTATCAGTCTTTCTCCTCGTGGTTTTAGAAACACCACTGACCAGTGCCTGAATCAGTTATTTCACTAATAATTGAAGTAATGTTTTAATTTGGATGTGGGTCCTGAGTACCTTCTAAGTTTTATACCCTGTGACCCACTTGCCTTTACCTTATTTCCAGCCCTAGACAGAATTCTTCTGCACTGAAAATCTCTCCCTTATCCACAGGGGTATTCAGTTACACAGAAATTCAGTTTATATCAGAAAAGCGGGATGAATGTTTAGTTCTTTCCCTGTAATTATCCATTTTCAGGGGAATAAGTTTGATGTTCCAGCAATCTCCAAGACTATTTCCTTTCTAAAAAATTATTCTGAACTCATGGCTTTTTATATATTCAATATGTTTCAATCAACTGCAGTTCTTCATCTTTTTGAAATTAAAATTATTCCATGTGTGTCTGTGGGAGCACACAACCCCAGTGATTGTCTGTTATTATAATTCTTCCACACTGTTAATCCTCTAATTTAGCTGTTGTTGTATATGTGTTTTAGATATAGTCTCATGTTCACCAGCTTCTTTTTAAAAAAATAGCGATATTGAGATATAATTCATATACCACACAATTCGTTCATTCAAAGTGTGCAGTGTGGTATAGTATATTCACAAAGTTGTGAGTTTTAGTATATTCACAAAGTTGTGCAACCACCACCACTAACTCTGGAACGTTTTCATCACACCCAAAAGAAACCCTGTACCCATCACCAGTCATTTCCTACCCCTTCTAGCCTCCAGCCCCTGGCAACCACTAGTCTGCTTTCTGTCTCCAACGGACCATTTGAGGATTTGCCTCTTCTGGATATCGAATATAAAGAGAACCATCATACAGTGTGTACCTTTGGTGACTGGATTTTCTCACTTAACATGATACTTTCAAGGTTCATTCATGTTGCAGCATGTATGTTCATTGCAAGTATATAGTAATATAATAGATTTTTTTTACTGATCTTATATCCTGCAATCTTGATGAACTGGTTATCAGTTCTAATAGATTTTCAGTTAATTCTTTAAGATTTTCTATATACAAGATCATATCATCTGTGAATAGAGATAGATTTACTTCCTCCTTTCCAGTCTGGATCCTTCCTTCCTTTCTTTCTTTCTCTCTCTCTCTTATAGTTTCTCTGGCTATAACTTACAGTACAGTTTTTTCCAGCACTGACCCAGAATCGAGCTGGTGACTGACCTCTCAGTTCACAGGCTGGCACTCAATCCACTGAGCCACACCAGCCAGGGCAAACATCCAGCACCTTTAAACATTATGTTAGTTCTGTGTTTTTGGTAGTTGTTCTTTATTAAGATTAAGGAATTCCATTCCATTCCTAGTTTGTTGAGTGTATTTTTCTTTTTCTTTTTTAAAGATTTTATTTATTTATTTTTAAAAAGGAGAAGGGAGAGAGGAAGAGAAACATCAATGTGTGGTTGTCTCTCCAGCGCCCTCTACTGGGGACCTGACCTGCAATCCAGGCATATGGCCTACACTGGGAATTGAACCTATGACCCTTCGGTTCGCAGGTGTTCAATCCACTGAGCCACACCAGCCTGGACTGTTGAGTATATTTTTCATTATGAGGTGTTGAATTTTGTCAAATGCTTTTCTGTGTCTATTGAGATAACCATGTAGTTCTTGGTGTTTTCATTTTATTGATAGGGTTTATTACAGAATTGCTTTTCAGACATTAAACCAAATTGCATTCCCAGGATAAATCTCACTTGGTCATGGTGCATAATTTTTATGTTGCTGAATTCAGTTTTTGAGTGACCCTGTTTTTCTCTTTACATGCTTTAATTACCACTCTGTTCAAATTCAGCAGAAAAGAGTGAACCCACAACACCCTAGGCACCCCATTCTTGACCTCAATAAAGGCAGAACCAAGGTCTGTGTTCTCTCTTTCTCTACTGTGACCTTACTGTGTGGCCGTGGGTGTGCTGTGTATTCTTCAGGATCTGTGAGTAATAAACCTTGTTTTTCCAAAGTTCTTTGATGGTTGTTGCTGAGGTGCTTGTTGCAATCATAACAACTATAAGGGCTGGTCCAGTCACAACACTGGGGAAATGGCGAGTGCCCCCTAGACATTTCTAGTCAATAGCACCACTGTGTATAGGCTGAGACACAAAACAAATGGCTACTTTTAAGGCCTTGTTTGTTAAAGCTGACATCTAGTTGCTATCATATGCAGTATTTGTTGCCTATTCCCCCCCCCCCAGTGTATAAGTCATACTTTCTTGTCTCTCTTTTCACCCAATCCTCCATCCTGCTGCCTGGGATGTGAATGCGATGGCTGGAACTCCAACAGCCATTCTAGACCATGAAGACAAGAGTCCTAGGAATGGAGGGATGGAAAGCTTGAAGAACCTGTCTTCCTGATATCTCAGACTCTCCATACCAGCTCCAGACTGCATTTGTGTGTACGTGTGCAAATAAAACCTTGTCATATGCAAGGCTTATTCATTAATTTGGATTTTCTATCACATGCCGCTGAAATTAACCCTAACTGACTCAGGGTCTAAATAAAATTAAGTAAACAGATCTGATTTGACTTTTCCATGTGTACTTTAAATGTATTATTTCATTATTCATATGCCCCTGTAATCTTGTAATAGGTTAGGATGAAAGCACTAAGTTTGTTACAACCTTTGGTGTTAGTAACATAGTCAGGACTAATACAGGAGGTCTGCCCAGAAAGTATCCAGCTGTGTACTATGAAAAATAGAGACATTTACTGAAGGAGATACAAGAAACATTGTATATAGGACAATAACATCCCAGTCCCCTTCAAAGTAGGCACCTTGGGACCTCACATAGTTCTACCAATCCCCATGAGCTGTCCCATTATTGTATTTTCCTGAATCTCATCAACAATCTGAAATCTCTTCTCCTTTAGAGGTAAGTTTAGTTTTGGGAAAAAACAGAAGTTGCAGGGAAAAAACAAATATGGGCTGTAGGGGGGCTGAGTCACCTGGGTGATTCAATGTTGCACAAAAAAACTCTTCACGAGATGTGATGAAGCTGCCAATCACCAGTTGCCCATAGCTGCAGCCTTCTAAATCATTGAAATAGTTTCTGTGGGGGAATGTTCAAGCTTAATGCAAAATTTGATGCAGATTTGCAGCTGTACTCGCTCAGTCATATTGAATGTGACAGCCACAAAGTACACATGCTCACTCAATGGTGTCTACCACCCCCACTGACTAGTACAGTGAAGTCATCCTTGTTCATGCATGCACATTCCAGTCCACTCTCCTTGGCTGCCAGGTTACATGGATGTCACACAAATGGTTGTTATATTAACAAGGGTTGGACTTTTTCCAGACAGACCTCTATACAGTTGGTATTCACACACATGGTCATGCTGGTTGCTTACAGCTGACTCCAGTACTGAATGAGAAGTGCCTGTGCCACATTAGTTGTTAAATATTTTGAAAGTCACCCCAAGTCAGAATTGCATTCATTGATTTACACATTTAACAAATGCTTATGGAATTCATTGTGCGAGGCATTAATTCAATAGAGAATGAAAAGGTACACAGACCTGGTCTACCTTTAAACCAATGAGGCTATAGACATTATCAAAACAGCCATATATGTGTATACACATTTGAATATATTATGGCAAATAAGAGGTAGGAGAATCAGAAAAATATTCTTCTGAGAGTGCATATTCGAGGGATGTGGCCTAGTCAGGAGGTCAGGGAGAACCTCAGAAGCTGAGATCTGAAGGCTGGGTAGAAGGTAACAGGTAAAGGGAAGAGCAGGTGCAAAGGCCCTGTGGTGAGAGGGATCATTGTGGGTGTCGGGGGTGAACACACATCCAGTGTGGCTTTAGCAGAGAGAAGCCCATGAGCCGGGGGTCCAGACTGTGCCTGGGCGTACAGGCTGCATTGAAGAGCTCCATAAGGATTACTGTCCTCTATCACTTAGTGAATAAGTTTTCAAAACCATTATTTTTCATCTATTTCATCCTTTTGTTGTTGTTTTCTCTGCCTTTTCCTTAATGATTACCTAGTATTCCGTGGTATGAATGTGTCTTGGTTTATATAGCAAATCCACCACAAGGATCATTGAGATATTTTCTAATTTTTGCTATTTCAAACAGTGTTATAATCAACATCAATATACATGTAACATCTCTTCCATTGTGTGGAAAACTGCGCAGACATACATTAATAGAAGGGATTGATGGAAGAAAAGCCAAATGCAGATACTTTTTAGGTAAATTAAACAGAGTTTCACTCTTATGGTCATTTTTTTTTTTTTTTTCCAGAACCTGCTGTCTCTCGTTCCAGTCCAGCCTGCTTTGGAATCTCCAACTCCATCAGGCAGGTCTGTACCTGTAAATCCAATTGTGAATTGTTCAAGGGTGGTTTTTTTTGGTGTGTTTATAACTTCTGAGCCATTGCAAATTAAGAGGTGAGGTTAAGCAACTATTTTAAATGTCCCTGCTCTATCAATGACAGTTCTTAACCGGTCTCTGAACCTGTTCCAACAGAAGGGAGGCCAATCTGCCCAAGGCACACAGGAATTCTCTAGAAGCCTCACTTTCTCACCCACTGCTTGTCAGCTATATTGATGAATGTCGTAGTTCGCTCCAATTGAAGAAAAGCCAAGCCCAATTACCCTCACTGGGTAAATAAAACAGGTTTTACGTACCTAGGGGAACCAGGAGGAAATGAGCAGTGTCAGAAAACTGCACACTCGTCAGCAGCATTCTTTTGGAGAGAGTGAAATGCTGGCTTCAGAACCTAAGAAAATCTCACCATAAGCGTGTATGTGCTGGTGTGGGGTGAGTTGCAGATGGAAACCATCTAGGTAAAACTGGATTATATTAGGCCTTCAGGAAGCTCAGCTGTCCCTCCGAGGCCCGGCCCGCTGTGTGTATGTATCAGCCTGGATGTGCTGGGCCAGTGACCCTCATCAAACCTGGGGTTAAACTATATGCAGTAGCACTATGGGGCGCCATTCCAGTGCCCTAGGCATAAACAGTCTTCATTCATCACCCCACTGGACCTCAGGTAAATTCAGCTGGGTCCAAAATGTCCCTGAACTCAGAGCTGGGGGCCTAGAACAAGGCTCAGTGTCCCGGAGTCTCTGATCATCCAGCAGATCCTTAGACCAGATGAACAGCTTAGCTGCAAACATCTAAGGTCAAAACCTAGAGTCTTCTTTCACTTCCACACTCAGGAAACACCTCTTACAACCTCTGCCTGTTTCCACAGCCACTGCTACCACTTGTCTCAAGACCTCATCACACTAAGCCTCAGACTTGGCCTTGGAAATGCCCTTCAGGGTCCCTGGCTCCACACACTTCTCACATATGTGGCTCACACTACGGATGTTTTGGGCAGTGCCAGTTTAGACCAGTTTGTGACTTTGCTGGTGATGTATCCGAGTTGAAGACATGAATTTACCGTTGACCACTAGGTGGCACCCTATACAAATGATACCACATTTAAGGTAAGCATGTTAGCATTTTTTGAGAATGTCTGATCTGACCAGGAAAATGCCAATGTCATGTGTCTTCTCCTTATGCAGCTGGTCTAGTCTTAGAACTTTGCCAACTGAGAGGATGCCTTCCACTTTAGCCCTTTCATTTATCAGTAAGATGCAAGGAGGAACAACAGGACCACAAATCCTTTTCCTTAAACCCCAATGCAGCTGGACCTTTGTCAACTGTATCGAAGCCTCTGTACTGGCCACTGGCCACTCTGTGAAGGCTGCTGCCCCCCGGAGTGTTATAAGATACAGAGGATTTTCCAGTAGGGGAAGTGGAGGGAGGAAGGACTGTCACATTAGTTAGTGAGACATAGCAGCCTTGCTAACTCATGTGGGAATCCCCTGCTGGTTTGCATTTTGTTTAACTTCTTGGAGAAAAAACCCAGGGAGTGAGAAACTAGAGAGGTGTGAAAAGATACTTAGTGTTAACCTACTTTGGGTGTGGGGGATTAAAAAGAGTTCTTTCCTTCTGATCACAAACCTTAGGTTTATGTGTAGATAGCAGACTCCATTCAGAATTTGACAAATAAAATGGCAGTGACTGAGGTTAGCTAGGTGATGTCACTGGGACCAGGACCAGGGTAGGAAGGAGGCTGGCTAAGGAAATGCAAAGCCGCAGATCAGCGGGAGGAGGCACAGTACGTGTGGAAATGAAGGAACAGATCTGGTGACCACAGGGGTATATGCGAAGGCAAGGCCAGAAGCACAGGCCCAGCTCCGTCCGGGAGGAGCAAGTGCCCTGAGCTCCACACGTGACTGCCCTTCCTTGCGGCGAATATATCATGGCTGCTGTTTTCATCCGGACCTTCTTTTCTTTGTCTGTCAAATAAGGAGGTTCAACTAGGTGATGTAGGGGAAAATATGAAAGACGTTGAAATGGAACAAAATGATGACCGGGTGTCTTCAATGGAAAATAGGCAGATATTATCTGAATGAATCCTTCTGGGTTACCTAATTCTATGGAGTATCTGTGTCTTTCAGCCAATAGCAAAGCAGATCATTCTTTCCACAAACATGCAAATAAATGCTGATATGTGGAAATGCAATTGAATCCCTTCTCTCCTTGTGTTCTTCCAAACTTGTCATGTGTCATTTGTATCCACCTGGGGCTCTCTGTTGGCAGAGCAGCTGCGGCTTACTGCACTAGGGTGGTCAGACCTAAGACAGCAGTGCAAGACATGTTGGTAGGGAGAGACTTAGGGGACAGCCCTGAGAGCAAATGGACGTGTGGGGGAAGGAATTCTGAAGGGGATCCTCACAGCTCTGGAATAAACCTTATTCCCTTTCCTTCCTTCCTCTCTCTCTTTCTTTCTTTTTTACTGTGATATCCTTAAAAATAAAAAGCCAAGGTCAGAGGAAACAGATATTTGAGATCAAAGAACAGCTACTTGGGAAGCGCTGATTCCGACAGAAGCCCAGAGTTCTAATGATTATGAGGTAAAGGGGAGTATTTATAAGAAAAGGAAGGAAAATTATTCCATGAACAGAAGGAAGGACTTTCTATAGGTGCAAATGAGCTACCAGTAAGTTGTTCTTTAGCTACACTTGGTGGTGCTAATTCTAAAGAATGCCCTCAATTTTCAGTCCTCATAGTCAGGATGTCAGCTTTCCTGTTAGCTTTACAGGTAGTTGTTTAAAATACAATGTTGGTTTGGCCCAATCCTGAGGTTATTTGCCCTGTTCAAACATTCCAAAGACGTGAGGAGTAAGACGTACAAGGCAATTCCTCTGGAGTGGCAGGTCTAGCTCCATTCTGAAATGGCTTTATTTATATTGTTTTTCACAATGGTGTATCATTGATCAGCTAATTCTATAACCTGGAGACAAAGAATATTTATAGAAGCTGGTATCTTGCCCTGGTTCCCCTGAAATGAGAGTTGACCATTAAAGCTTACATGTTAAGTCATTTACTTGGGAATGCGATTTCAGGGGGCGTGCGTGCAAACAGGGATGGAAGAAAAGCCAATGGAAGGAAGGATGCATCATTAAGGTGACTGCCACCACCGGTGACTGCCTGGTTGCTCAGTCTTCTGAGAAGCCCTATGAAAGTCATATCCAAACCGTCCAACTTCAGGGAGTGTTTGAGATCTTGCTCCCCGGTAGTCATCAGTTTAGCTTAAATGAACTCATAACATTTCTCAAAAACAAACAAAAATGTTCCAACTTGGGAATGAAAAGGAAAACATGTGCCCACCAGGTCCTGTTCCCTATTAATCAAGGGTTGCTCTTTGGGACGTCAGCGTCCCTCACACAGCAGTGCTGAACCGGCTTAGAGAGGACGGGGCAGCAAATAAAAGGCTTGGTCAGGTACTTGTGGAAGCCTGTGTGCAAGTGGCTTTGCTTAAGCAGGGCTTAAGCAAAAGGCAAGTCCAAGATACGTGAATAAATGCTTAGCAACCAGCTTTGGAAGATAGGAAAGAAGCCCTGATTTGTAACATTGGCCAATATCTGTGATATGAATCCTCCCACCATGGCCAACTTCAAGGTACTAGTGTGATGTCAACAAAGACAGAGTTGGGAAGAAATGTGCAGAATGGACCCTTATGAGCCAATAGGAGCCAACTCCAGGACACCTCTGGAAAAGGACTTGGAGTAGTGCCCAAACCTTGCCTGAAACCCTTTTACTAAGATTCTTACAGCTGCACTCAAATTAGCTTAAGATTTTGAAGTATTTTAAGCAAAGAGGAAAGGCATTGGCTTGCATGATTAAAAGAAGCAGAGGGGGAGCTGACCAGGTAGCTGCTCACAAAACGGAGGCGAAGATGTTTTCAGCATCCGCCTCTGTCCTGTCGGCTCCATTCCCCGGCAGCCTCTTCCCCCATAGCAGCAAAATCAACTTCAAGTTTAAATTTCACTATCTTTTCAAATCTCTAGTGCATTTTTCTACGGAGTTTTTGCCTTCTCCGTGTAGTATTTCCTAGATCTGTGATTGAAGTGGTCTAGAAACAATGATAAACCTGGTAGAAATGAGCACCATTAGCACCCAGAGTGTGGTTTTCAAAGACTATGTCCCACTGGGAAAATAAAGGCTCTTTTGGTTATTTCCAAATTTGGAATAAAAAATAAAATGTACAAGATTAGCTTGGAACACCGAATCATATGAGCAAGTAAGGAAGCTGCCCAAGAGGCTGATGTCAAAAGTATTCAGAAATCAACTTGAAGAGGTTGCACTGGTCAAATGCAAGACAATCTGAACATTAAACAGATGCAATGGATCGAAACATATAAAATAGATTTAGATCCACGAGTTTATGGTGGTGCTCAAAAAATTTTAGTGACTGGGCCCTGGCTGGTGTGGCTCAGTGGATTGAATGCTGGCTTGGAAACCAAAGGGTCACCAGTTCAATTCCCAGTCAGGGCACGTGCCTGGGTTCCCCAGTGGGGGGCACATGAGAGGCAACCACACATTGATGTTTCTCTCCCTCTCTTTCTCCCTCCCTTCCTTTCTCTCTAAAAATAAATGAATAAATAAATAAAATCTTTTAAAAAATTTTTAGTGACTGTTTCAGAATTTTTTTAGTGACTGTTTCAGATTTTTTAAAAAATCTTAAAAAAAATTTTTTTTAGTGAACAAACACATTAGGAAAACTTGAAAATAAAGGTAAAGAACCAGCTATGTATGCTGCCTTCCTGGTGCCTCTACTTGGTACTGTACCTCTAAATGGCCAAATAGTACATGGCGAGAAATGTTCTTTATAGAATTGTTCCGGCTAATACATGAAGAAGAAATGACAAAGTTAAAATATTACTATGTAGCAACTCCTAGTGGAATAATGGATGTATTACTGATCAACAGCTGATCATAAGAGAGACAGCCAGTCATTATGTGCCTATTAATTGGAAAATACAATATGACCCATGAGGAAGTCTTGCCCCGCCAAAAACCAAAAAAAAAAAAAACCATGTTAACCCCCTAGATCCAACTATAAGAAATTCACAGGGCAGAGAAACATGCTAAATATACCATGAGAAATGAAATCAGCAAAATCTAGCCAGCATTGTCTCATAAAACTTTCTGTAATGATGAAAACATACTGTATTTGCGCTGGCCAGCCATTGGTCAACGTATTGTACAGACGTAGCTGTTAACCAGATGTGAACTTTCCCTTTCTCCAAAGCTGGCACAAGAAGCTCTCCATGAGGCCATGGGTGTGGGCTGACAGAGGGGGCGCAACACACCAGGACTGGGTGTCCCAGGAGCAACAGGCGCTGTACAGGTCTGCCCCATCTGCTCACACACCCTGTTTATGCCTTCTAGACCTGTGCTGATCTGACCTTGAACACGCCACAGCATTCGATGACGGGCTGCTGCTGCAGGTGCCTGACCTCGTGGGCTGGCGTGTCAGGGAGCACCCAGTTCATAGCATTACCTGATTTCCTGTAGTCCAGCATTCAGTCTCTCTCAGGGTTTGGGAGCAAACCAGAAACTTCCCTGAAAGGAGAGTAGTGAATAGCAGGAGAGGACATGGCTTTGCTCCCCAGACAAACCTGTGTACACTGTGAATTTCCTATCGGGGCTCACCAGGGTCTTTGTCTGGTTCTTTCATTTACCAAAGAACACTCGAATACTATGCTGTGTCACAAGGCCCAAGTGACAGCGTGCCATGTACCACAGCCTGGATTTGTTGCATAGTGTTTTTTTAACTTAAAAAATTTATTTTCAATTACTGTTGACACACAATATTGTATTAGTTTTAGGCACACAACATAGTAATTAGACATTTATATGACTTATAAAGTCATATAAATGAAGTCACCCCGATAAGTCTAGCACATATATGACACCATAAATAGTTATTACAATATTTTGCTACATAGTGTTTTATTGTTCTGGGATGCCACTCAAAACTGGGTTTTATAATGTTCTTTATGGCAAGTGGGTTGGAGCATCACATTCAAATATGGTATAATTTTGCCTTCAAAATCCAAAAGAAGCTAAAACTATGAAACTTAGAAAAAAACATAGGCATAAGTCTCTGTGACTTTGGATTAGGCAGTGATTTCTCAGATATGGCACTTAAAGCATAGCAACTAAGCAAAAAACAGATGAACTGGATATCATCAAAACCAAGAACTTTTGTGTATCAAAAGATGCTGTCAAGAAAATGAAAAGACCACTCACACAATGGGAGAAAACATCTGTGATCACCTGTTTGGTAAACGCCTAGTATCCATAGTATATAAAGAGCTCTTACAACTCAACAACAAAAGACAACCCAAAGATATCCAAATGGTTGATAAGCACATGACAAGATATTCAGCATCATTAGAGAGATGCAAATCAAAACCCTAACGAGTCACTACTCCACACCCACCAGGATGTCTGCGATAAAAAAAAAACGGGCAGTAGCAAATGTTGGTGAGGATGTTGAGAAATTAAACATACACTGCTGGTGGTGGAAGTGCCAAGTGGTACAGCCACTTTCAAAAGCAACTTGGCAGTTCCACAAAAACATAAACATAGTTATCATAAGACCCAGCAGTCCCACTCCTAGATGTATACCCAAGAACATTGAAAACGTGTTACCCCAAATACTTATACATAAATGTTCACAGCAGCATTATACTTAATAGCCAAAAACTGGAAACAAACTGAATGTTTGTCAACTGATGAATGGATAAACAAAACGTGGTGTATCCACACAACGTAACGCCATTGGGCCATAAAAAGGAAGAAAGTACTGCCACTCACAAATAGGCCGATGTACAGATACAGAAAGTAGATGGGTTGTTGTCAGGGATGGGGGGAGGGGGGATGCCGTGTGACTGCTGACGATAAGGGAGTTTCTTTTCAGGGAGATGTAAGTATCCTGGAATCAGCCGTGATGGTTGCACATCCGTGAATATACTACAAACCATTATTGTATTTCACGCTTCTTCAATCTGAACACAGTTCTTTGGTCTTCCTTTGACACCTTTGAAAACTATAGGTCAGTTATTTGTCATGTATCCCTCTATTTGAGTTATACGAAGTTTCTTCGTGATTGGCTTCAGATTAAGCACAATGGGGCAGAAAAGATATATCTATCTCAGTGCATCGTTTTAGGAGGCACTTGATAGCAGTTTTCCTGTTGTCAGTTCGTCCCAATACTGGTGATGTCAACTGGGATCACTTGATAAAGGGAGTGTCTGCAGGTCTTGCCACTGGCGATACTATTTTCGCCTTTACACTTCATATGTAATTTGTGGGGCTGATACTCTGATACTATGCAAATACCGTGTTCCTCACCAACTTTCATTCACTAGTGTGAGCGTTGTTTCCTGATTTTTTCAATCCCCTATAGTTTACAATGACTTGTTCAAACTCAGACTAGAAGCTGTTTAAACATATTACTGTCTTACTCCTAAGTTAATACTGATTGCTCTAAAAAAAGTTGAAAAACAAAAGTCCTGAGTTCTGTCTGGGTAGCTTCCTTGGTTACAGTGTCAACCTGCTATGCCAAGCCTGTGCGGTTGATTTCTAGTCAGGGCACATACAAAAGTCAACCAATGAAGCATAAATAGGTGGAGCAAAAAGTCAATGGTTCTCTCTCTCTCTTTCCCCGTTTCTCTCCTCCCCCCTCTAAAATCAATAAATATAAATAAATAAATAAAATTTTAAAAGTCCTGATATTCCAAATATTCATCTTCTGATCACAAGAGAGGCACTCAGGCTGAGAAAAAATTTGATACAAAGAATTAAAAAAACAGAAGGGTGCTCTCTCCTTTCTGTTTTCTTTTGTTTCCAAATGTAAGCTCTGTGTCTAGACACAGAAGTAAACACACAATTGTTCAGTGTAATTATATCTACACTGTTTATTGGGGCTGAATCAGTCTGGTGGGGGAGGATAGACTAATGAAGAGGTTAACACCATTCCTTCCCACTCAGGCACAGATTGGAAAAAGCACAGCTTTGGAAACGTAAACTAATGGTTTCGATGTCTTCACTAAGCCCATCATTTGATTTCCTTTTATTGTGGTCCTGGGCTGGTGGGTGCAGCTTTATAATGGAGCCGGTGGCTCAGGAGACATTCCGGACGTCTAATGAAATGCTGCAGGAGCAAGTGATTGGGGCCCCACTGGCTGGAGCTCGCAGCCTCCCTGCTTCCCGGATGTCTGTGACCTGACCTTCACCTTTGTAAGCCTGTTTCCTCATCTGAAAAATGGGAAGAATGGTGCTACTTGTTTAGCAGATTACATGAGATAACACAAGTGAAGCGCTTGATGTGGGGTTGGCACCTAGTAAGAACTCTCCAAGGTTTGTCGTCAGCATCATCATTCTTGAGCAGTCTGCACTGGACTGGGTATTTCAATGACAATGTTTTTATTTATTTATTCTTTAAATAATTATTTATTTTTTCAGTCACAGTTGATGCACAATATTATATTAGTTTCAGGTGCACAACCCAGTGATTAGACATTTATGTAAGTTATTAAGTGATCACCCCGATAAACCTAGCACCCATCTGACACCATGCACAGTTATTTCAACATTATCGACTCTATTCCCTGTGCTCTACTTACAAGCCCATGGCCATTCGGTAACTACCAATTTGTACTTCTCAATGCCTTCACCTTTTTCACCGCCCCCAATACCCGCTCCCATCTGGCAACCATCAAAATGTTTTCTATATCTGAGAATCTGTTTCTATTCTACTTGTTGGTTTATTTTGTTTTAGATTCCACATATAAGTAAAATCATATGGTATTTGTCTTTCTCTGTCTGAATTATTTCACTGAGCACAATGCCCTCTAGGTCCATCCATGGTGTTGCAGATAGCAAGAATTGATGGACAGAGGTTGTTTTCATATCTTGACTGTTGTAAATAATGCTGCAGTGAACACAGGGATACATATGTCTTCTCGATGCAATGTCTTGCGTTTCTTTGGATAAATACTCGGCAGTGGAGTTGCTGGGCCCTTCTTTGTCACTTGTTACAGCCTTCATTTTAAAGTCTATGCTGTTTGCTGTAAATATTGCTACTCCAGCTCTTTCTTTTTCTTTTCCATGAACTATCTTTCTCCATTCCATTACTTTCAGTCTGCGTGTGTCTGTTGATCTGATGTGAGTCTGTGGTAGACAGCACCATAGGGGTCTTGTTTTGTTGTCCACTCTTACTTAAGACAGGCAGTGTTGGAAGATACAGAATAGATCTGGGTTCATCTGGACCAACAAGGACAAATCCTACGTGGCCTTGACAACAATGGCCAATATTTTTTCTAGAACCCTTACTCAGTGCCCAGCACTGTTGAAATACTTTATTTACAGCATGAACTCAGGACTCTTCACTAAAAGCCTATGATGAAGGTTGTTTCTCAGGTGAGATGTCTCAGGCGCAAAGAGGCCACAACTAGTAAGGGGAGGAGCCGATTGAAATGCACAGGAGTTCATGCTTTTCATCGACAGGCTGCTTTTTTAATATCCAGAAATGCAAGCAGGGTAGAGCCCAGCATCACTAAAGAGTTAGGTCACTATGAACTGCCATCAGGCACTTACATCTTGGTTTATAGAGACAGGAGCTCGCTACGGGGGTCTGGCACCCTGGGAATTCACTTCGGATTTGTGCAGCTTGTTTGAACTGGAGCCTCCGTGCAGATATAACAGGCCATTGCCCTTTTTCTGAAGACTGGACACGCAGTGGGGAAAGGGCTCCTGGTGCTTTGTAAAACATAAAAGCTTAACAAATCCACAGCTCTGAGTATATTCTTGCAGGTGGAAACAAGCTCACCTCAGTTTGCTAAATCTGGCAACCCTATGCATGGGCCTCAGCTCCTCTGCCCGGTGTTTCCTCCTCTTGACCCATTTTTTCTTCCCAGAGTTGCTGCAGAAACCTGCTGCGAGCAAGTGTAACCTGACGATATGTATCCTGTTCAGAGAGCCAGATCAAAAAGAAAAAAAATCCAAATCCTGTGAACCTCCAACCACAAATTCTTGCTTCAAAATTGGGATCAGTTCTGCATTCTGCTGAGGGTTTAAGGGAAAAGCCTAATTTCAGTTTAATCATTTTAAGAGCATACCTTCTTAATTTGAGGCTGTCTGCTGTGGAATCCCAGCTCCTCCACTAATTAGCTGTGTTATTTTGTTCAAGTTGCGTGATCTCCTTGGGCTTCAATTCCCCCATCTAATAAAACCAGGCCAGTAATACTACTTAATTCATGGGATCATAGTGAGGATTAAATGAAATAATACTTTAAAACAGAGCAGTGCCTGGAATGTGGTCAATAATAAATGGTCTTTACTTTTTATAATCCTGTATTCCCAATTAGCTGTGAGTAAATCATGTTCTGGTGTATTTTAATTATACCTGAGAGGCCACTAATCAGATAAATTTTTTGGCATGCATATTAATGACCTCTTAATCCATCTGCTTAATTTTAAGAAAGGCCTTTTTCACAAGGCTTTTGAGGCAGGTGTGACAGTCCCCCTCACGAGGTGGCGTCAGAGCGGGCCCTCGGAGAGTGAAACAGCAGGCCTGAAAGAGCATCCCGCCCGGAGTCAGCTCCCCAGCTGCCACTTAGCTTCATAGGTATGGCCAATTTGGCCTGCATGGATTTCACAAAACTTTTAAGAATCATTAAAAAATCAGGAGATTTCACATAAAAACCTGATATCCAGCCTGTCAATAAATTGGCAGATCTGTCCGTCCCGGGGCCTGCAGTGGTGCCTCCTGTAGACCCTGCTGGTGCCCTCCAGCCCAACGGCACCCCCAGCCTCCCCCAGGCCGCCCGTGTCTCTCTCTTCTGCCCTGGCTCCTCTAGGTGTTGGAACATGTAACCCCTAGTTCGCCCAATCCTCCCCTTTTCAGATGTGGAGGCTGAGGTCCTACGGAGAAGTTGGGGCTGGACCTGGAATCTCAACACTCAGGCCAGGGCTCTTTTTATACCTAGTGTTGTTTCTTTCACATTTGGTTGTTTCAGAGGGGGATGAAGTAAAAAAGCAAGAAGGAGACACAGTGGGAGAACTGAAATTTTGGGGACTTGAGGGACACCATTTAGATGATTAAAATGAGATGTGGGAAAAAGTAGAGGTCAGTAGGATTTTTTTTTTTTTTCCTTTTCTTTGTGGAAAATAACTCCTTTTCGGGGCAGGGGAGGGCAGGAGAAGTGATACAGGCTCAGTGCAAAAGATTCAGACAATATGGAAAAATACAAAGAGGGTAAAGAGTTCCCAGAATTCCACTTTCATTTACAACTTCCGTTAACATGTTGGTTTCTATCCTTCCGGCCAGCCCTCGCTGTGTATTTATAGATACCCTTAATATAGGCGCTGTAAGGGCCAAGGAATTCCTGAGAGTGTGGGGCTTTGGGATTCCACATAATCTTCATCAGCTCCTCTCCAACTAATTCTTTAACACGGCCAATTGAGAGTTTTTTCACTTATGCTAAAGGACTCGAGCAAATGCAATGGTAAGCCGTTGTGCTCACCCCGCCTCCCTTCCAATCAGCTTGTTATTCAGCCCACCTCTGTAGGAATTCTGGAGCTGCCAGTGTGCGTGTTTGAAATTTTCCTAATTGAGAACATACAAGCTGTTCTGTAAACTGATTTTTCCAGTAATAGTATTCCTGGAATATCTGTCCCTAGTTTATAAATACAGACTTAAAAAAAAAAAATCTCACCTTCAAGAACATCGTTAGCACCTTGGCTGGTGTGGCTCAGTGGGTTGAGCACCAGACTACAAAGCAAAGTATCACTAGTTTGAATCCCAGTCTAGGGCACATGCCTGGGTTGTGGGCCAGGTCCCCAGTAGGGAGCACGTGGGGAGCAACCACACATTGGTGTTCCTCTCCCTCTCCTTCTTCCTCCCTCCCTCCCTCTCTAAAAATAAATAAATAAAAATCTTTTTTTAAAGAAAGAACATTCTTAAGATCCTCAAGACAAGCTAGCAGTCTCTTAAGCGGACTTTGCTCCAGTTCATTAATGACTGCAAAGGTGAGGACTAGTGAACTGATACCCAGAGTGCACACTCCAAAGTCTGCGTGATTGCTCATGGCAGGCATTGTAGGGACAATTAGCTTTTCAATGCTTGTATTAGTCAGCTTTTGCTGCAACAATGTTATGTAGCAAATAGCCCCCAGAACGTCAGTGATTTATGACAACAGACATTTATTTTTCTATCACTGTTATGGGCACTGCATGTTGGTTGGCCAGGCTTGTCTTGGCCTTAGACTTGGGTCTGCTCCACTTGTTTCTCCTTCCGGAAGCCAGGCTAAATGGACAATGGCTACCTGGGGTGTTCTTTCCTCATGGCAAGTGGTAGATACGCAGGAGGTCAAGCCAAATTTCGCAAATTAATGTAAAACCTGTGGTCAGACACAGCATATGTTATATCCACCTACATCCTGTAGACCAAGTCCAAAGTGAACGAGGTGGAGAAGTGTACTCTACCCATAGCAAAACATGTCAAGGGTGGGGACGGGTAGACAAAAAATGTCTACCACTGGGACCAGCCAGGATGGAGAACAAACTGAAATGTAGACTGAGACCTACTTTTGAGCCCTACAAATGCAATTTAAAGCCGCACTGCTTAGGAACCGCAGCAGCTTCATCTCGTGGGTCCCTTAATAACTGTCACCAAAGGTCCTTAATGAAGCTTCCTCTCTGATTGATGGGACTTACTCTGCCTTTATATTTAAATGCTTTATGCTCTTATACATATGCTTTCTATGCTTTTTAGGGTCTTCATTTGGGCCTTAAAAAAGATTAAACTGGTCTATCGGTTTTTGAGTGTTGAGAGAACTATGTTCTCCTTTCCTTTCCCTGCCAAAGTCACACCAGCAAGCAAAACTGAATTGCCCTGGGAATGAAAACAATGAGCACTGCTGCCAAGCAACAAACAAGAGAGTGTTATTATTATGTATTTTGAATAGTGTAGCATCTTGCTCCACGGTTTCCATGGAGAATCCAATTGTCAAGGTTAATCAAATGCTGGAAAATTGAAATTGATGCAAAGACAATAGCTTAGGAAACCATTATCCATGCTAAGGTACTAAGAGAAATATTTAAATGAAATCTGTTACCACGAATCACTCATTATCTCCCAGCAATAACTAACTCAAGCTAACACTTTCATGTGCGTCAACTGCTTTTCCAAGGTTATTGCAACAATACTTCATTCAAATCACAAATTTCACATATACCACTTCCAGTATAAATCACCACTGGATGTTTAGAATGCATATGAACTGCATCAGAATACTGCCAGCGATGCAGAAGGAATGGTTGGTTGTAAACAAAGTTGTCTCTGTTTTGTTAGCATGATAATGTGTCAGTGTTTAAAGTTCTCCCCAATAAATTAATAAGAGAGTATCCAAGACAATTCAGAAAAAGTAAAGGAAATGGAGGGTAGTCCTATCATAAAATAATAAGAAAATGTGTGGCCCTGAAGAAAGAACAGACAGCCAAGTGGAATAGAATAGGTAGATATGACAAAGAAGACAGAAAATGATTGGGTAAAAGCAGATACACAAATGACCAATAAGCACATGAAAAGATGTTAAACATCCTTGGTCATCAGGGAAATCAAACCCATGGTGAGATACCACTTTCCACCCACTGGGAGGTCTATGATGAAATGAGTAACAATGAGTGCCGGCAAGGATGTGGAGAACTCATAACACTGTTGATGGGAATGTAAAATGGAAGAGCCTCTTTAGAAAACAGTCTGGCCGGTTAAACATAGAGTTAACTATTTGACCCAGCAATTCCATTCTTGGGTATATATTAAACAAAACAAAACAAAGCAAATGAAGATGTATGTCCACATAAAAACTCATATACAGCCCTGGCTGGTGTGGCTCAGTGGACTGAGCACTGGCCTGTGAACCAAAGGGTCGCTGGTTTGATTCCCAGTCAGGGCACAGACCTGGGTTGCAGGCCAGGTCCTTAACAAGGGACATGTGAGAGGCAACTGCACATTGGTGTTTCTCTCCCTCTTTTTCTCCCTCTCTTCCCCTCTCTAAAATAAATAAATAAAATCTTTTTAAAAAAACCCACCTCATATACAAATGTTGATAGCATTATTCATAATAACCAAAAAAATGTGGAAACAACCTAAGTATCCATCAGCTGATGAGAGTGGATAAATAAAATGTGGTGTGTGTATACAGTGGAGTATCATTTGGCTCAAAAAAGGAATAAAGTACGAATGCATGCTACCATATGGATGAACCTTAAAAACATTATACTAAGTGAAAAAAAGCTGTTATCAAAAAACACATATTGTGTGATTCTTATATGAAATGTTCAGAATAGGCAAATCTATAGACAGAAATATTCAGCCTGCCGAAGGCTGTGGTGACCGGGGCAAGCCTGTGTGGGGCACAGCCAAAGGATGCAGGGTTTCGTTCTGGGGCCAGAGAACTGTGCCAGAATTGTGGCGATGGTTGCACAACTTGGTAACTATACTAAAAACCACTGGATTGTAAATTTAAATGTGTGACTTGTATGGTATGTGAATTATATTCAAATAAAGGTGTTATAAAACCAGTGGGGAAAGGAGGGATATTGCTTTGGAAAATGGACTAGCCACTTGAAAATAAAATCAGTTTAGTCCCTTAAATCAATATTAAACTTTAAAATCATTTCCAAATAAGGCAGAGTTAAATATAAGAAGTTAAAAAGGTAGAAGAGAAAAACTAGATAATCACATGCAAAAGAATGAAGTTAGAGCCTTTCCTTATACCACGTACAAAAATTAATGCAAAATGGGTCAAAGACCTAAATGTAAGAGTTAAAACTATAAAACTCAGAAGAAAACTGTGGAAAGGCTTCATGGCAGTGGATTTGGCAGTGACGTCTTGGATACGACTCCAAAAGCACAGGCAACAAGAGAGAAAAAAGATAAATTGGACTCCATTAAAATTTAAAACTTTCATGCATCAAAAGACCCTGCCAACAAACCCTGGCAGCCTGTGCAGAAAATGCTTGCAAATCATATCTGATAAGAGAAATATCTAGAGAACCCCTACAACTCAACAACATAAAAACAAAGCACCAGATTAAAACATGGTCAAAGGACTCGAATAGACATTTCTGTAAAAAAGAAACACAAGTGGCCGATAAGCACATAAAAAGATGCTCAATATTACTAATCGTTAGGGAAAGGCCAATGAAAACTACATGGACACACCACTTCACACCCATTATGATGGCAATCAAAAGTTGGACAGTAACAAGTGGTGAGGATGTGGAGAAATCAGAACCCTCGTGCAAGGGTGGGAATGTAACACGGCAAAGCTGTTGTGGAAAACGGCAGGGTGCTTCCTCCAAAAAAATGAATCATAGAATTAGCACACGAACCAGTAATTCCACTTCTATTCCTGTCCAAAAGAATTGAAAACAGGTATTTGAACAAGTATTTGTACCCCCATGCTCATAGCAGCATTACTCACAATAGCCAAAAGGTGAAACAGCCCAAATGTCCATCAGTGGAAGAATAAATAAACAAAGATACGTTATAAACATACCACGAAGTATTAGTCAGCTGTACAAAGGGCAAACGCTGACGCAGGCTACAGCATGGATGGACCTGGAGGACGTTATACTAGTTGAAATAAGCCAGATACAAAAGAACTGGAATAGAATTTTAAAAATCCTAAATGTTGCTGCTTTTTTCCTTCTCCAAGGAAGGAAAAGCTTCAAACTTTTCTTATTAGAGTTCAGTGATGCTTGCAAGGTAAGGTCAGATAAATTACCTGAACTGTTTTAAAATTGGGAAGACTTATGTTTACAGAGACATCTAATTTAATATACCTCCTAGAAATATCTGGGAACTGATTTTTTTTTTAAAGGGAATCCAAGAAGCATGTGTAAAGGTTGTTGTCCCTGAGAAATGAAAAGGGGTAGTGGTCTAACCCCAGCCCATCAGCGGGTTCTGAATCATCAGTGCTTTGGGGAGGAAGTTGAAAGAATTGAACCCCCAACTGCAGGCAGGTCTCCTCACTGCTGAGGGCCACAAGAAGGATGAACCTTCATTGATGTTAGGGTCCTTCTTATTGGAATCAGCGAGTGCCAATTGCTAGCAGCAGGCAACCCAAAACATGCTGATCCCTCAGGAAGAATGAACCTGTGTGGGCAGCACCTAGAACTATAGCCTGGAGCAGAAAGCGAAAACTCAGATGTCGGGAGGGATCTGCTGATAAAGTGAAAGGAAAGACTCAGCATTTGACTAAGGTGGGACCAGAAGGAGCCAGCCATAGATCCTTCTCTAAAACACTCCCTGCTACATATGACAGACCAGAATCTGCTCTAAAACAAACAAACAAACAAACAAAAACCACCAGAAAATTGAGACAGAGTCCTAGGTTGTCTCAAAATATATGCACCATAGGCTCATTGGAGCAATTTTATATTAGAGTCAGAGGGACTCAAATTCCTTTCCTAGACAATCAGTCATTGTTCCACCTGCTGGCTACTTCCTGGGCTACCAAACGCTCAGGGCTAAGTGTGTTTTGGTGGTAATAGTGAGTTGTTGACACTACTATCTGAGGATTAGTTTAATCAACTTATTTTCCTAAAATCAAGTTGGGGTTCAGTGAGGGTAAGAGGAGGCCAGGAAATGAAGAGGATGGAAAGCTCAGAGAAAGTGGTGGTGTGGGAACAGGACCAGGAAGGAAGTGAGAAAGAAAAGGCAAGTTGGGCAATGGAAATGGAGGGGTAAAAAAAAAAAAAGAAGTGTACCCACAAGATTTTTGTTTGGGTGGACATGCCTTACAACCCTCACACAGGAGACTATCATTCAGACGCTGACTTGGTGTCCGCCATATTAGACTTACCATGTGTCTAGAGTTGCAGCTTATACTGTAGAAAATGGATTTCTGTCTTCTATTTAGACAACTATTTCAACACATAAATGTATTGTTTTATATCTCTATGATTCCAAAAGACCGAAACAAAAATCTCATTTCACTTAATTTTTCCCCTCATGAAATAAATGTGGTTTCACAAAGACCCAGATAAGTCTCTTCCCATTTGGAGGAACAACGCCTTGTTTGGCAGTCTAACATTTTCCAGATATGGCCACTGTGGCTGCAGACACCCATGATGGTCCAGGAACATTAAAACCTTGGAGGAAAGCAGAAATTGGCTTTGGAACAGAAGGGAAATACCTGCCCTGAGTAGCTGAAACAGTCTTGAAAAAGAAGAACAAGGTTAGAGGATTCAGACTTCCTGATTTCAAAATTTAACACAAAGTTACAGCAATCAAAATTGGCATATGGATAGAACAATAGATTATTGGAATAGAGAGTCCATAAGTCCATAAATAAACATACATATTTATGGACAAAAGATTTTCAACAAAGGTGTCAAGGCCATTCAATAGGATAAAGTATAGTCTTCAACAAATTGCTGGGACCCTGAAGATTCTGGACCCCTATCTCATACCACATATGAAAATTAGCTCAAAATTAATTCACAACCTAAATATAACAGCTAAAACCATAAAATCCTTAAAAGAACACATGAGGTAAATATTTATGACCTTGGATTTTACAACGGATTCTTTTTTTAAATTTATTTATTTTTACTATTTCTAGATATTTATTTAATTATATTTTATCGATTATGCTATTACAGTTGTCCCATTTCTCCCCCATCACTCCCCTCCACCTTTCACACCCCCTCCCACCCACATTCCCCCCTTTAGTTCATGTCCATGTGTCATAAGTTCTTTAGCTTCTACTTTTCCCACACTATTCTCGCCCTCCCCCTGTCTATTTTCTACCCACCATCTATGCTACTTATTCTCTGTACCTTTTCTCACTCTCTCCTCCTCCCATTCCCCTGTTGCAAACCCTCCATGTGATCTCCATTTCTGTGTTCCTCCTCCTGTTCTAGATGTTTGCTTAGTTTGCTTTTGTTTTAGGTGTTGTTGTTAATATCTGTGAGTTTGCTGTCTTTTTACTGTCCTATTTTTTTATCTTCTTTTTCTTAGGTTAAGTCCCTTTAACATTTCATATAATAAGGGCTTGGTGATGATGAA
Organism: Anoura caudifer; assembly: GCA_004027475.1. Classification (NCBI taxonomy): domain Eukaryota; kingdom Metazoa; phylum Chordata; class Mammalia; order Chiroptera; family Phyllostomidae; genus Anoura; species Anoura caudifer. The sequence continues at coordinate 282,896 of PVKU01000329.1, read as the reverse complement.
CTCCTTTAACTTGACCTTATCTGAGAAGCACTTTATCTTCCCTTCCATTCTAAATGACAGCTTCGCTGGATAGAGCAATCTTGGATGTAGGTCCTTGCCTTTCATGACTTGGAATACTTCTTTCCAGCCCCTTCTTGCCTGTAAGGTCTCTTTTGAGAAATCTGCTGACAGTCTGATGGGAATTCCTTTGTAGGTGACTGTCCCCTTATCCCTTGCTGCTTCTAGAATTCTCTCCTTCATTTTAATCTTGGCTAATATAGTTATGATGTGCCTTGGTGTGTTCCTCCTTGGGTCCAACTTCTTTGGGACTCTCTGAGCTTCCTGGACTTCCTAAAAGTCTATTTCCTTTGCCAGATTGGGGAAGTTCTCCTTTATTATTTGTTCAAATAAGTTTCCACTTGTTGCTCTTCCTCTTCCCCTTCTGGTACCCCTATAATTCAGATGTTGGGACATTTAAAGATGTCCTGGAGGTTCCTAAGCCTCTCATTTTTTTTTGAATTCTTGTTTCTTCCTTGTTTTCTGTTTGGTTGTTTGTTTCTTCCTTCTGGTCCACTCTATTGATTTGAATCCCAGTTTTCCTCCCATCACTATTGGTTCCCTGTGCATTTTTCTTCATTTCACTTCTTGTGGCCTCCATTTGTTCCTCTAATTTGCGACCAAAATCAACAAATTCTGAAGCTTCCTAATCACCAGCGTTCTGAACTGTGCTTCTGATAGGTTGGCTACCAGTGCTATGAGCTCTGCATTTGATACGTTGACCACCTCCTGGTCGCTCAGATGAATTAGCTCTGGGACCCAGTCTGTTCTCCCTTTTGAGCCATCCTTGCTTTTGGTTTTTTTGTTTTTGTCTGGTCGTGGCTTCGTAATGAGGGCGGAGCCTTAGGCGTTCACCAGGGCAGGGCAGCCCAGTTGCTGGATTGTGATGCTGGATGTGGGGGTGGGGTTCGAGAGGGAACAATGACACTTGCTCCACTCTCTGCCAGATTTCGGTCACTTCTGCTGCTTCCCCCAAGCAAACTGGACCCCTCTGGTGCTGATTCCCGGGTGGGTGGGCCTGCACATGCTCCAGGACCCCATGGGTCTCCCCAACAGACTCTCCTGTGAGGCTGGGACTCCCTCCCAGAACCTCAGCCCCTACAAGTATTTTCAATGGATGCTTTTAGGCTTCACTTCTCAGCGATGGGGCCCTGTGTCGCGCAGTCTGTCTTGCTGCCCATTTTCGCCTGGTTTATCTGTGTGGGAATGTGAGTCCGTGGTCCCCCAGCTTGCGTGCCCCGCTTGGCCACCTCGTGTTTGGCAATGCCGCCGCCTGTGTACCTCGTGTTCAATTGCCGGGACCACCACCGGCTCATCCCACCGCGATCCAACTCCCGCAGCCATGGACTCCGCCCCTCTTACCGGTCTGGGTGAATCGTTGTTGTCGGACTCCCACACAATTCAATTTTCTCTCTGTCCTGGTTGGGTTTTCTTTTTTTTTGGTTCTATATTTTTGTTGTCCTTGATCTTGGTTGTGAGAGGAAGCACAGCATGTCCAGCTACGCCTCCATCTTGGCCGGAAGTTGCAACGGATTCTTAAATATGACACCAAGTGAATGAATAACAACAAAAATTAGATAAATTGGACTTTAATAAAAATAACTTCTGTGCATCAAAGGACATTATCAAGAATATACAAAGATATCCTAGAGAAAGGGAGAAATTATTATGTGATAAAGAGCTAGTATCCAGAATACATTTTAAAAACTCTTAAAAATTGAACAATAAAAAGACGAACAACCCAATTTTTAAATGGGCAAAGGACTTGGATAGACATTTTTCCAAAGAAGATGTACAAATGGCCAACAAGCCATTTTTTAAAAAAAGATTTTATTTATTTATTTTAGAGAGGGGAAAGAAGGGAGAAAGAGAAGGAGAGAAACAACAATGTGTGGTTCCTTCCTGCATGCCCCACACCGGGGACCTGGGCTACAACCCAGACATATGCCCTAGACTGGGAATCAAACTGGTGACCCCCTGATTTGTGGGCCAGCACTCAATCCATACAGCCACACCAGCCAGGGCCCAACAAGCCATGGTTAACAATGCTCAACATCATTAATCATTAGGGAAATGCAAATCAAAACCACAGTGACATTAGACCCGAAACCATAAAAATCCTAGAAGAAAACATTGGCAGCAAAATCTTGGACATTGCTCATAGAAATTTTTTGTCAGATATATCTCCCCAGGCAGGGGAAACAAAAGAAAAACAAATGGGACTACATCAAACTAAGAAGTTTTTGCACAGCAAAGGAAATCAACAAAATAAAAAGACAACCCACTGAATGGGAAAACACATTTGCCAGTATACCTGATACAGGGTCAATATCCAAAATTTATAAAGTACTTACAAAGCTCAACACCAAACAAACCCAAACAACTCAATTAAAAAATGGGCAAAGGACCTGAATAGACACTTCTCCAAATAGGACATATGGATGTCCAATAGACATATGAAAAGATGCTCAATGTCACTAATCATCAGAGAAATGCAGATAAAAACCACAATGAGATACTGCCTCACATTGGTCAGAAAGGCCATCATAAACAAATCAACAAACGACAAGCACTGGTGAGGATGTGGAGAAAGGGGAACACTTTTGCACTCTTGGGAATGCAGACTGGTTTAGCCACTGTGGAAAACAGTGTGGAGATATCTCAAAAAATTAAAAATACATTTGCCTTTTAACCCAGCAATCCCACTTCTGGGAATATATCTGAAGGAACCTAAAACACTAATTCAAAAGAACATAACACCCTTATGTTCACTGCAGCATTATTTACAATCACCAAGATATGGAAGCAGCCCAAGTGTCCATCAATAGATGAGTGGATAAAATAACTCTGGGACATTTATACAATGGAATACTACTCAGCCTTAAAAAAGAAGAAATTTTATCCTTTGTAATACTATGGATGGACCTGTAGAACATTATGCTAAGTAAAATAAGCCAGTCAGAGAAAGACAACTACAATATGATTTCATTCATATGTGGAATCTAACGAACAAACTGAACTGAGAAGCAACACAGAGACAGACTCACAGATGGAGAGCAAATGACAACCAGTTGCGGGGGCAGGGGGAGGTTAAGGGGCAGAGAGACTGAGCAAAAAAGAAAAAAAAGACTTGGACAACAGGGGGGTGATTGCTGCGGGGAGGAGGGTATATGGGGACTAAATGGTAATGGGAAAATATATATAATAAAGATTACATATTTAAAAAAACCACAGTGAGGTACTTTAGGTGTACAGTTGTATCTGAAGCAGCACGTATTTTTGTATTATTATTTATTAATTGTATTATTTTCCATATGAACAGCTGTAAACCTATTTTTGCCCACCCCTGTATATACATCTCCATCTTTTTATGTTTTGGAAGGTTGAAAACTGTCTTCTGTCATTTGGTCATATGTCAGATGAATGCATTTCCTAAACATCTGGAACACAATCACAACTGGTCAGTCAAGCAAATCAAGAACTTAGTCCCAAGACTTTGTTTCAGTTGCTATGTTGGGGGAGGCAAAGACGAGCTAGAGTTGAAGATTATGAGAGGTGGGGACAAGGGGTGGATGGGGACTGGGGAAAGGCATGTTAGTACAATGGCAGCCCTTGACGCTCATCGGCAAAGCGGGATCCGAACTCCTCCACCCCCCTCTCTTTCTGGAGGGAGACAACCCATGCAGATCCAGGGCCTCTAACATTATTTCAGTGTTCGTATAATCTTTATCACAATGTTTTTGTTTTGTTTTGTTTTCCTGTCTCCTCCAACTCCTACATGTAATTACAACCAGGTAAACCAGTTCTCCACCCAGAACCATTATGCAGGAGGCAGCCTGGAATCACCTTGAAAAAGAAATAAAGAATATGATTCAGACCGATGACTGCCACACTTGCCTCTGGGTAAAATATAAGAGAATATGCTTTGGATGGGATTAGAAACACAAGATCAGAATAAGCATTTCTTTAATCTCTTATGAGAATAAGAATGTTGAGCATCTCTCTAGAACTTTCTATCCTAGTAACAGAATGGCCAAATATTCCATGTTCTCTTTTCCTAGTATTTTGTTTTCATTAGCTATATATACATACATTTTTAAAGAATAAAATAATATTAGCCCTGGCTGGTATGGCTCAGTGGATTGAGCACTGGCCTACAAACCAAGGGGTTGCTGGTTCAATTCCCAGTCAGGGCACATGCCTGGGTTGTGAGCCAGGTCCCCAGCTGGGGGTGTGCAAAAGGCAGCCACACATTGATGTTTTTCTCCCTCTCTTTCTCCTTCCCTTTCTCTAAAAATAAATTTTAAAACATAATATTAAAATGCCCAAAATCACTCCTCCTTGCCACCCAATCCTACTCTCTAAAAGCAACTGCATTCAACAAATACTTTTGTTTGTTCTTTTATTGGTTGCATATTCCTAAATAATATGCTTACTATGTTAATACTTGATTTGTCAAATTTAGACACAATTTATAGCTTTCCGAATCAGACTGTTTCAAGTCGCAGGAATAAAAATCCTCATCAGATGACTTAGAGAAAATGCAACACAGCTATAAAGGGCTTGGAATTCTAGTTCTGAATCAGGGGTGATTTAGCTCCCCGGGGAACATTTGCCAAAGTTCTGATAAGGTCTGGAGACATCTTGTTGTCACAATGGGGAGGAGGCTGCTTGTATCTAGTGTGTAGAGTCTGTCCATGAATATTGCTAATTATCTTATAATACATAGGACAACCCCCACAACAAGGAATCATCCAGCCTGAAATGTCAGTAGTGTTGAGGTTGAGAAAACTTGCATTGGAAGACTTGGAAGGATAACCTGGGGAAGAGGAGGCAACCCCAAGACTAGCAACTGCAGGAAGTCACTACCACCTCCAGAGCCAATGGATCAGTAGGGAAAGGCAGTGTTAACAGAGGCCATCAGAGAGAGCAACAAACCAGGCAGGATGGCTTGGCAGGGGCAGGGGAGAGAATGGTCACAGGCAGCTGGAGCCACAGAGGAGAAATAGCTACCATCAAGGCAGAGAGAATTGGAAGAAGTATCCTGGCTTCTCCTTCACTCCCTCCCTCCAATCTCCTGGCACTTCCATTGGCTGAAGTCAGCCAGAAGCCAGTCCTCAAGGTCAGGGTAATTCATAGAACTAGCCACGTGCAATAGGAATCCAAGAGAGGATGGGCAGGGCATGAATCTGAGAGCAAATAGGCAAGTACCAAGCACACCTTCCCATTGTGGAAGATACAGATCAAACTCTACTTAATGGCCACTTCCCTTAATACCGTCTTCCGTAGATAGATAAATAAGATAGATAGATAGATACAGATATCTCTTACACATTTTATTATGTTTATATTATATTTAGATCATTGAGAATGCAGACTGTTTACTCATATTATTGTTAATCCTAATGTGACAACCATTTCATGTTGTAAATGTTGTTAATCATAATCAGGTTTCATTTCTTGTACAACATTTTATTTTTCTTGGAGTTAACAATAGCCTCTTTTTTGTTCACTTAGTTTTCTATTCATAAATCACTAGTTATCCCCAAATTCCCCATTAGGTTTATAAGTCTTCTTTAATATTGGTTTTTATGCATTTCTTCAAATATATTGTCTACTAGTTTCTTTTTTTCTTTTTTTCAGTGATCTCCTTTCTGTAATTCCCTCTTCCTTAGCCTCTGTCCTTGGAATATATCCATAAGTTTCCAAATATTGTTCTTTTAAAGAAAGTTTTACCTCTTTTTAGTCTGTTGGTATCTTTCTGTAAATGACATTATTTTCCCCAATGAGAGCCACACAATAAATGATCAGTCCCTTTCATAGGATCTATTTCAGAATTAACAGTGGTCCATGTCCACAGGTGGGAAGCCCTGGTCTCAGTAAATCAAATCTAAGTACCTTGCTTTTATTTTTGTGGTCGTACTACCCTGCCCTGATGTCCTGAACTCTGTTGGTGTCCTCATCCCTAGCTCTTGTATTACTGCCAATGGCTCAAACTCACACCTTTCTCTGGAGAATTGTTCTTGGCCAATGGGAGCTACCTTAACTGGGAAATGCCTGGGAGGCTATACTCCGCCCCCCTTAGTCTCTGCTTCTGGGAACCCAACCTAAGACAATGGCCAACATTTTTTTGGCTTTCTAGCATGTGTTGTCCCTTCCCAATAGCAGCAGAATTTCTTTTTGGGAAATGACCTTCCTGCTACCCTATTGTGGATAGTCTTGAAGCAACTGCAAATCTAGGTACCTGCCCTTCCATCATGGAAGCTGAAAGGGGTTTGTGAGGGCTCCTTCTGGTAGACCCTTCCTCTCATGGCTTTGGCACAGCAGACCTAGGCATGTGAGAAACTCAACCAAATTGACACTCTCTCTATGCATTCTGACTACTGAGTGAGTAATACAGAGCTAGAAGGCTGGTTGGAGTTCATTTATTTTACCACAGGCCACTGCTAACCTGTTTCCCCTTCCCAGCCTTTCTGTTGCTCTTGCCTCTTAGCTTCCAATGCTTTGGTTCTTGCCCATTTTGAAGCTATTTAGTTAGCCTTTTGTCCGTGCTTCAAATCCTTCCAGTAATTTCCCTTTCATGTAAGATCACTCACTTAGGTTCTCTTGCTTATAACCTAAAGAGTCATAGTAGCGCAGTTATCTCATTTACTTTTGTCGAAGTGTAGAATGAGGAAAGATCCGGGGACAGGCCACTCATTCACAAGAGGGTAAATCCAGGGCTTCTGAGCTTACTGAGAAAAAGCCTACCTGGAAAGCTCTCCTGCTTCAATGAAGAGGTAGGGATTAAAAAATAAAGAGGTAGGAGTTTAGAAAGCATCTCTCAATTGGTTAATTCTAGTTTGATCCTACGGCAGACACTGAATTAATTTCTCCTCTTAGGAAGCTGGTGTCTGGCTTTCAGCCTCAAAACTATGCATCGCAATCTGAAACCTCATCTTTGTTGGCATTTTTTCCCTTTCTTATATGTTGATGCATTTTTTCATATCTTTTCCTATATGTTCATGCAACAATCCTGAAAATAGAGCAATTCAACTGCATGAAGCCAAGCTGTACTTTGTAATAAAAATATCTTCTCAAGGCAAAGCATCTTTTTTATGAGTGGAATTTTTATCCCAAAATTGCTCAGTTTTTTTGATTATAGTGAAGGAACGAGCTCAACAGAAAAACCAAAATAGACACACAAGACTCCGGATGAATCTAAAGACAACCCTCTCATCTGGGTTACCAGGCAACTGCCTCTCCAAGGATGTTGTCATTTTGATTTTATAGAATAACCAGGCACATGATTTTCTGACTCAAGAGATTCTGGGATAATAATGAATTCATCTTTTAAGATTTTTAAAAAATTATAAGCAGAAATCTCTCTCTGGCATGGTGCATGTTTTGCTGTTTGTTTGTTTTTTTTTCCCCATCACAGTTTCTTTGTTGTGTGCCTTCAAAGCAAGCAGGTTCTCATCTGTTTGGGATGTTTTTTGCTGGATCCTGCTGAAAGTGGGGATGGATGAAAAAACACTACAGGTACTGATTTTTAGCTGCTTCGGTTTCTGACCCTATGGTTATGAAGGTATTTCATCCACAAGGAGCTAAAGAAAAAATTGCACAGAAACATTACCTAAAATAATAGTTATGGTAAATTCACCCTTGTGCCTAGAAGCAAGGTCACTGCACACAGGTAAACAAACTATTATTGAACAAAGAGGTGGACAAAGAAACAGGGCACATGGGAGAGTGTTTTCATCAATATTCAAAACTGCAGTTAACACAATTGTTTGTTTGGGAGCTTGTGTATAAAATCACAGAAAAGACTTTTAGAGAAGAATTGCATGCTAATTTTCCTTTTTGTCTGTACCATATGCCACGCTTTATCCATGTACTCATTAGTGAAAGCCTAATTTATGCAAGGGCCTCTGACAGACATGAAGCTACTCCAGTGAAAAAGTCCACAGTCCCAGCCTCCAATGTGTTTACCCTCTAGAGATAGAAGGAGACTTGTCAGCAACTCTTGGCCAATGATATCAGAATGAAAATAGTAGCATTTGCTGTCTGTGCCATTACAAGTGACCCACTACTTAAGGCTTTTTGAAATCGTTAAATATAGTATCTATAGTGTAAGCTTGTTGCATTTTATCAGTCAGGGTCCATGGCTGCCCACAGTGGACACTAACTAAACAAAAAGGGAATGTAGCAGAAGGATGTCCCGGGAATCCAGTCTGTGTGGCCAGGCATGGAGAAGGTACAGCCTAAGGCGCTCCAGGGGGCTGGATATCAGAACCCCCAGTAGCAGCCGCACTCCAGAGGAGTACAGTCAGCAAAACACTGCTGCCTGCAAGAAATGACCTCCAGGTATCGCTCCCTCCAAATTCCAATCTCTGGTGGAGAACACTTCATTGATCCCCAGTGTTCAGGCCCTCTGTCTGTGTTGGGTGATCACGGGGGACCTTCCCTTTCGGAAGCTGCCACTACTTTCCACCAAGACCACCTATGTGAGGGATTCCCCCAAATAGAGCGCAACAAATAGGAGGGTGGGGTTACATTCTAGAAGCAAAGGGAAAGAAAAGCCAATTATCCACTATGTGTAAACCTTGGAATCTGAAAATCTAGGTACAATCTAGACACAATGAGGACAATTTTGTAATGTCATTAGGAGAGAAATTATAGGAGACTGGTGACAAAATCCTCTACCTCAAATCTTTTATTTTATAGTTATGGAAACCAATACCTCAGATAACCATGACTTTCTGTGGACATCCAGCTAGTTGGCTGAAGAAAATGAATACTGTTCAGACTCTCTCACTCTCTGGTTGCCATACTCTTCACCGTTTCATAGTCAGAGCTGACACACACTGTTTTGGCTGCATCAGTTGATAAAATGTTGCAATACTTTCAGCCAGCTGGTAAGCAGCCGCTGCCCAGTTCCACTGGCACAGACGATGCTGTGCACCACCTCCCACCCCATTTTCTGCCTGGTTTCCCCTCCAACCAGCACCTGCAACTCTTCAGCAGCTGCTCAGCCACAGGCACAGAAAGCCAGAAGTGCTCGAGGAGTTACATCCTTGCCCCCGAGGCCTTTAAACAGTCACGAAGACATGGTAAGATCCCTTGCCTTTTTTTAAAAAAAGATTTTATTTATTTTATCTTTAGAGGGGAAGGGAAGGAGAGAGGGAGAGAAATATCAATGTGTGGTTGCCTCTCGTGCGTCCCCTGCTGGGAACTGGCCTGCAACCCAGGCATGTGCCCTGACTGGGAATCAAACCGCAATCCTTTTGTTCGCAGGCCCTCGCTCAATCCACTGAGCTACACCAGCCAGGCCCTTGCCTTTAAAAAAAAAAAAAAAAAAGATTTATTTATTTATTTGTAGAGAAGGGGAAGGGAGGGAGAAAGAGAGAGAGAGAAACATCCATATGGAAGAGAAACATCAATGGGTCAGTTGCCTCTTGCACGCCCCCATCCGGGGCCCATGTGCCCTGACCTGAATTAAACTGGTGACCTTTCAATTTGGGGGACAATGCCCAAAGCACTGGGCCACAGCAGTCAGGGCTCCCTTGCCCTTTGCTGGGGGAAATGTGCAGCAGAGCTTACACTCCCAAGTTACTCTGTGGGATTAGGCTAAAGTTACCCTCTGTGGGACCTGAAATATCAACTTGACTGAGACACAGTGTCTGCTCCATTCACAAAATTTCCCAGTTTCTGGGAAGACTCAAGCACATAGGAGCAGGTACCTCTCAGTCACATGTGATCCACGTGAACCTATTACTTTGGTCATGGTTGTCTGGACTAGGGATAGGCACCTCACCTAATCTGAGCCGATCAGGTTCTCTGCCCAGAAATATGAAACTTAAACTAAGGGGCAGAGGGGTTGGGACTTGTTAACTTGAATCACCATAACGGCCTAAGGGGAAGGTCCGTGAACACCTGGTCCTGCCCTATCCGGGGCTTGGAAATGTAACTCTTTCGGTAGTAGCTTTCCAATAAATTCCCATTTTTGCCTACATTTGCTAGAGTAACTTTCTGGGTTTTTTGTAACCAGAAGACTTAACTAATATGCTATATTAACTTCTGGACAAAGCATTCCCTGTCTGTCTTGTTCACAGCCTCCAGCACCGAGCACAGTGCCTGGCACAGATCAGGTGCCCACGAGTACTACCTCACTGAGCAGCTCTCTGCAGGAAAGGGGAAAGGACTGTGCATGTACATGTATATAAAATTTGGGCACCTGTAAAGGCTTGAAAATGGGAAAGTTAAGGCAACAGAGTGATTGAATTAAGATTATCATCCTTTTGGCAACAAAAAAAACCCATGGGCCTGTGTTTTCAAAAATTATTATATATGTGAAAGATTTTTAAAGACAGAAAAAAGGTTGGGCTGGGTTGGGAGTAAAAGACAGAAAACTGTACAAGAACAACAATTAAAATAAATTTTAAAAAAGAAAATTAATTTGAAGTAAACAAATTACTGTGTTAAAGGCACATTTATAAATAACTTACCCAAGAAAATATCATAAGGTCAAGGGAGAATTACTCCATTACAGTAGATATTCATATTTTAGTGTCTTCTTTGGTAAAGAGGTACCTAGGTATATTCATTAAAGGGTAATTATTAAAAACTAAAAAAAAAAAAAAAGACAGAAAAGCTGAGGAATTGCTGTTGATTAAAGAAGCTACCATGTGTGACTACGGACTGAATCATGAGTGAGAGGAGAGGAAGACTACTATAAAGGACATGATGCGGCAATCTGAAAAATGCAAGCATGTGCCGCATATTAGATAATATCATTATTTCAATGTTATGTTTCTGGAACTTGATTATTCTATTAGGGTTATGTAAGAGAATGTCCTTGTTCTTGGGAACTACATACTGAAGTATTTAGGAGTAAAGCCGCATGATGTCAGCATCTTCCTCTCGTATGATTTATCAAAACTACTACTACTAATAGTAATAACCAATGTATATTCCATATACATGGAGAGAAAGGGAGAAGCAAGCAAGTTAAATGTTAATAGGTGGTGAACATGGATGGAAGTGTATAGGAGTCCCTGTACTACTTCAATTTTTCTGTAAGTTAAATCATTTCAAAATAAAGGTGAAAAATGAAAAGACTCCTTTCTGAGAGGGAACTTATCAGAGTAATAGAAATGCCTTAAAACTGGGTTGTGGTAATGGTTGCACGACTCAGTAAATTTACTACAAATCATTGAATTACACACTCAAAGTAGATGAATGTTTTGGTAGGGAAATGATACCTTAATAAAGTTATCTTTTAAAGGAAGATTGCCTCCTTCTCTTCCTTTCACCAGCCACTAATGCTGTGGCTTCTCACTAGGATGAGCCTCCCTGACTGGCTCTCCTGTCACCTGTCCCGTCAGAGGCTAAGATGCTCTCTGACCGTTAGTGGCAGACCCACCCACGCTGGACCTTCTCAGGGCAGTGCTCAGCCTCGAGCCTTCTCACACACATCCATGGGCGCCTGCTCTTGGACCCCAAAGTCCTCCCGAATGACTTACTCACACCCCCTCAGTTTATCTGCTACACTGCAAACGTCGAGTCTTAGTATCCTCCTATCTCAAAACTTTAACAGATTTGCATTCTTACTGCAAGAGTTCATTTGCAGAAACTGACTTAAGTCTCTTTCAAGCAAAAAGGGATTTAAATGTAGGGGACTAGGTGCTTACAAAACTGTGGGAAAGGCTGGGGGAGTGAGCTCTAGGCTGAGCCCCTGGAATGACTCTCATGACATGACAGAACCGGCCCACCCAGAGAACCGTCATCTCCGGCGCAAAGTGGGGAAGCAGGGAGCTGCTGCTTCTACGGTGGGTCCCATAACACACGGCCTTAGATGCAGTCCGGGCATGAGGACATTAGTACTGCTACCTGGTCAGTTCCAGAGTAACGCTGCATCTCTTAGATCTGCAGGGAAAAAGACAAAAACAAAACGAAGCAAAGCAACACAAAACAAAACACCAATGTCCTGCCCTGGCTGGTGTGGCTCAGTGGACTGAGTGCCAGCCTGTGAAGCAAAAGGTCGCCGGTTCCATTCCCAGGCAGGGCACATGCCTGGGTTTTGGGCCAGGTTCCCAGTAGGGGGTGTGCAAGAAGCAGTGGATATCTCTCGCAATGTTTCTTTCCCTCTGTTTCTCCCTCCCTTCTCTTCTCTCTAAAAATAATAAATAAATTGAGCAAACACACCCCAAAAAATGTCCTGCTACACCCTCTTAGAACATTGGACTTCTGGACACCAAAGCTTCCTAGACCACGCTCCTTACCAGAAACTGCTGAAACAGAGCAGCCCTGCCTCATCTCGACCTTCCAAATCTGACCAAACATGGCCTGCCAGTATGCCTGTAAACATTTACCGCTTAAAGAAAACAAGTCAAACAATTAGGCATTAACAATGAACATTTAAACCCTTAATGCTGAGGACTCACAAAAAATTAGAAGTTGGAGGCCCCCTGGGAGCACTGAAATGAGAGAAAGGGACTCCAAGAATCTGGTAAAATTATGTCTTCCCTTTCCCTGTGGTGCTCAATTTCTTCGTATTGATTGAGTATGTGTGTTCTCTGGGGGGAAAGCAAATTGGAGGGCTTCTTGCTTTTGTTCATACTTTTTCGTCCTCCAAGTTTCCTCTCAACTAATTAGCTTATCTTTGTTTCCTAAATATAAAACATTTAATACACTAATTAGTGTTAAATAGCTGTAAGGTAAAAACCTCAACTCACCTGAAAGAGGAGGTATCCAAAATACATCTCAGGTTGGTGATCCCATTTTCACAGCTAGTGAACCTCTGGGCACCATCTCCGATTTCCCTGAGTTATATTCAGACTCCATTTGTTTCCTGTCTTCCCTAACAGTTCTATGCTCTATACCTCCCACGGCCCAATTTTGATCTGTTAGAAATTGTAGCCATTGCAATTTAGGAATTTTGCTTAAATGAAGAGAAAATGACTGCACTCAAAACACAGACTTTTTTTTTTTACACTGCTTAAATGAACTAGTCCTAGAAGTAAGGAGACATAAATTGAGGGATATAAGTCAATGAATTAAGCCATACATGCTATGGCTACAACCCTTCCCAAGCATCTTGAGAGACAACGCCAGAAATTTCACCTCCAGGAACTGGGTTATTGTCGTCACCATAGAAAATGAGGCCAGCAGAAGGGTGTCCTCAGGCACAAAGCGGCTGCTTTTGCTGGTGGTGGCTTCTCTTGAACCGTCAGTGGAAGTCAGACAACATGTGGGTGTTAACTGTAGCTGTCAAAACTGGCACAAACCCGGAGGAAAAACGTGGGGTGGCTTTCTCTCCTGCTTATTAGCAGACAGTCTGTAGTTATTCTGAAGTACTTTTGAAAGTTCAAGCAAACAGAGTAAGCCCTTTAAAGGATGTGCAGGCATTGCAGCTTAATTAGGAAGCCTGGGAAAGCCAGAGGCCTAGGAATGGGGCATGTGGACCCAAAGAAAATGCTTTTGTGTATGTAGAAGAAATGGACTTGACCCATAAGAACTGTGAAATGTTTTCATTTTCTGCCATTGAGAAGGATTTCTGACAAAGGTGTCATGTGAACTTAATGACAGAAAACAATCTATGAAAGACACCTGAATATCTAAGGGTGTGGCAGCGAATGAGAGAAAGGCCTTCTCTGCGAGACGCCAAAGCGTTACCTCATTTTGCCCTCGGGTGGCATCGAAGCAGAGAAACCGTCTGAACACGAGGAGCACACCCACTTACACTGCTGTTCACTCACTGCGGACCTGTGAGAACAAGGCCACGTCCTCGCTTGACTGTGGAAAGCTGAAGACGCAGGCGCTCGCATAGGTCTCTTGATTCCACCCTTGCTGCAGGGAGACGTGGCACCCTTTATTAAGCTGTTTTATTTATTAAATGTGCCAGGCACTCCACTAGGCCATCATCATTCACACACAGTCACAAAATCCCCTGGACAGTTCAGTGAGGCAGGTATTGTCACCACCCACTTTTTTTCAATGGAGGAAACAGCCTCGGAGAGGTTAAATGACTTGCCCTAGAACACCCAGTGAGCAGAGAGCAAAGATAGAACACAACTCCATCTAATCCCAGAGCCAGGCTCTTGGCTGCAAGGAAATGCCTGGAAAAACCGAGGTGTTTGCTACATTTTAGAGCCCCTCGGAAGATGTGCACAGTCTGTCCCTCACCTTCCTTGCTACTTAGTAGCATTTCCTTGCTAAGCGCCATCACCAAATCAGCAACATCAGCATCTTCTGGAAGCATCCTAGGCATGCAGAAACTCAGGCTCCACCCTAGACCTACTCAGCCAGAGTCTGCCCTCTGAAGCTGGAGAGGAACTGACCACCTTCCTCACTGGTCCATCTATTACCGGCCTTCAAGGAAGTGCTAATTACCCTGCGGCAGAATGCAACTCTGAGAAACTTGTTCTGTGCCTTTTGTCAAATCTGACTTTTAAAGGGTATTCTGCTTGCTTAAAAAGGTACCATTTCTAACTGACCCCTTGCCAGAACAGAAATCTCCCTCAAACCAGCAGGGAGAAGAAGCAAGGGAGTATTTAAGGTTTTGCTAGTGAGCCTCGCCCGCTGCATTTACTGGCACCTCAGTGGTAGAAGGTAATGCTAAATATTAACACCTAAGAAGATTAATGGAGGTTGTAGGAGGAGGATTCTCATCGGGTTAAAGGTCATTTACTACCAAATCTCTTCATTTTAAGGGAGCCTCGAAGAGTGCCTGGGGAGGGGTCTCATAGTGGAAGTGACAGGGTCTACAATACACATCATACCTGGAGTCCAGGTCTCCATTCAACAAGCAAAGTACTAGCTGCCCCCACCCAAGTGCTTTGCCTTTCCCAGTGTGGTTTGCACTGACTCGGTCTGACCGAATGGACTGTGTTCCCTCTGGTTTATTTTTGCTCCTAGGCACTCCACCAAACCTTGAGGTTCTTCCTCAAGATATTTTAAAGAAAAGATATTTTATTTTGTGTGCAGTCAGCTGATGGGGAAGGAGGGCCCTTTCAGACTCCCCAGCACCGGAAGAATATAGCCTCCTTCCTGGCTGGGGAGCCAGTCGTCTGGTCATTCCATCTTCTGTGCCATGACATAGTTTAATTTCTAAAAACAACCCATGCCTGGAGTCTGATGGCCTAGCCAAGTCTGGCCCGTTTGTACATCTCTCAGAGGCTTGTCAAGGACTTGCTCACATGTGTGCCAGGAGAAGTAGTAAATGATTGCCAAAAGTCACAAGTGACAACCTCTTTGAGCCTCAGTTTCCTTATCTGGAAAACAAGAAAGAGGGTGTAGAGATCATCCCTAGAGTTCCGGCAAGTTCAAGGACTCTGATTCTGCACGTTGGCACACCTGGCCTGTAACTCTGCAGCTCATGAGAGTTATTTCTGTGTCACAGATTCCCACCAGGGAATGCCTGTAGCTGGCAGCCCCTTAACTCTGCACCCAGACTTTTGTCCTCTGTCCCTTTTGAATCTGTACCCCAAACCTGAGAGTACATTTTGACAAAGTGTCCAGAGGTCAAGTGGTCAGCAAAAAGGTGTTCACCGCAAATTCACAGAAGAATGGCCAAATGGTTTATGGCATGTCCAGACAATGGAATATGATTGAGATAACAAACATTTTCAAGAATTGTCAATGACATGCAGAAAATGTTTGAGCCCACCGTGGTAGGATTCCAATCTCAAAGGGAACTAGAGGATATGAAATGGAGAATCTCAGGCATGTGCCCTCAGAAGAACGAACTTAACGGAAAGACTGATTTACAGAAGACTGAGACTTATCTCCCGGCCAGTGAATATCTGCCAAAATCCCTGCCCATTCTCAAGCCAATGCACTTACTGCTTGGACTCACCCTGGCTGGCCTTCCTCCTCGCTGCACTCCTTGCCCATGAATTCAGCCCCCTCCCCACACAAACCTTCAACAGACTCACTGGGAGCTTCCTACCACATGTGCTCCCCAAACTGCAATTCCTCTGCTATTCCCAAATCAACTCAACTTCTGGGCATTCGAGTTTACCTCAGTTTACTGTCTTTATTTAGGGTGACACCATGATGTGCTATATGAGAGACAAAACCATACATGTGGAAAGATCCCACTTGGTCCCAATATGGGATTATATTACTAAAAATCTTAATTTTATTTATATATTTATAGATTTGTCTACTTTGTTTATGGTACATATTTATAAACGATCAGAAAATGGAATTACAGATGATTTCCCTTTTCTTTACCTTTTTCTGTATTTTCTAAGTTTTCTACAATTAACAGAAGTATGTATTATTTTTATAAAACAGAAAAAACCAAAAATGTTCTTTTTTGGAAGTAGAATTAAAATGGGACATATGTGGGCCTTCTTGTTTGTCTGTAAGAGCTCTAATGTGGGTACCCAGCACGATGCTAGACATCTCCTACTCACTGCATTTAATTTTCACAGCCATCACAGGTAACCAACGTCGTCCTGCACTGTCTAGATGCATGTGATGGAGTCTGAGCCCTGTTCGTCCCTGCTTCTTAAAAATGCTGTCGTCTCAGTTTTCTGCTGATTGTCAGTGACATCATCTTCTGCCCAGACCTGCGCTGAGTCTACAGGGAGAGGGTGACCTCATTTACTCTGAGTACAGTTGGAGAAGACGGGAATTACAAATGGTGAAGGCTTCAATGCTAATTTGCTTTTGCTCCGCAGCTGGTAATTACAGCTGGATTTTCTGCCACCTTACTTAAAGGCACACAGACCTTACGAGGCAAAAACGGTCTTTGAAAGAAACAGACTCTGTGTTTCAAATGATGAACACATGGCTTGTTTACGAATCTGACTTTGACTCTTGTAACAGATGCTGTTGGTGCCCCACCACATGTCCTTTGCCTCCCTGGAGGGCTTCCTATGCCTCTCCGTTTGAGGATATTCTCTGACCTTGGAGGTAGGGTTGCTCAGTCCCTTCCAGGACAGGCAGAAGTGTCAGTTAATGTCCCAGGAGCAACCTTCAATCATTAAGGGGTGGGAGTTGGTGTATAAACACCCCACCTCATCCCTCAGTGGGACAGTTTGGAGGCATGTTCCAGTACACTCTCGAGAGTCCTCAGCAAGCCCCAATTGCCCACAACAGAAACGTGCTGATTAACACCTGCTTTACAGGCTCTCCACCCTTCCCCTCTCCCTTCCCCACTCTCTCACTGCGGTCCTGAATAAACTACTGGCGCCAAAATCCTTGCCCCAGGTTCTGCTTTCATGGGAAATCCAAACTACGAGAACCTCACTCCTTGTGTACCTGACAATGTTCTTGGGCCATTTGGAACAAATGGCATCAGTTCCCCCCACCTCGCCCCACCAAAACCACGGTGGTATTAGGGATATTAAATTCATCTACTGCATAGGCCATAACGCATGAAGGTGCCCGAAATCGCAGTGGTTTGAAACTCTCTAAGTTTTATATGTTTAGCACCTGTTAAGACCCCTGGTGCTGATAAGCAGTGAATTGTTTCCTGTTACTACAAAGAAATAACTCATTCTGGACACGGGCTGCAAAAGAAAGACAGAACCCACTTCATTTCCCTAAAGCTATGAAGACATTTCTCCCCAGGCAACCATGAGCTTTTAAATGATTGTGCCCTAAAAATATCATTCTCTCTCCTGAACGGGTTATAAAAACTGAAATGGTGGGTTATTTTCATCCACCTCCAGAGCAGCTGCTCAGGAACTCTGAATGCAGGAGGGGATTATGCAATGACTTGGTGCTGTCTTGGACTTGGCGAAGCAAATCATTGTTCTGTGATGAGCTTTCAAGGTAATGTCATGGGACATCTGAGGATCTCCGCATGGAGGGAAGAAAAGGAATGAGGAGTGGGAAAGACGAAGAGAGACCTCGGTGTCCGGATTACATGCAGGGCCCGCCTACCTTTCTGTTAACCTTCGCAAGCCTCCTGCCCTGCCGCCTTGCACCATGCTCAGGAAGGCCCTGATCCTCTCTACCTTGTTTCCGCTGTCTGCGACTTGCCCCATACTACCCCTGGAATTGGCCTCTGACCTAGAGTGGACCACTGACAGGTATCTGGAGAACACAGAGGCTTTTGAATTGTCTATTGATGTGGAATCGAGTACCCTCAGCTTTGCAGAAGAAGCTGCTGAGGCCACACAGTCCGCTACAATTCAATTCACACCGAGTTTCTGAGTGGAAATTATTCAGATGTCACTGCTATTTACTGTGACTAGGGCACCAACCCAGCCCAGCATCTCCATAGGAAGCCGCAAGTTCTTCTCGGTGCTTGTTTAAAATGATGCAAATTCTCCAGTAGCTGTGACCACCACTCTGCAGCCCGCTACTTTCTAAGAAGATCCTGAGCTTCTGAAGAAGCCTACCATTACAGTATAGCAGACTGCAAGACTGTAGAAAACTAGTGAGAACATGGAATGTACCCAGTTGAGGAGAAAGTGCAGAGTGAAGGGAATTGTACACAGATGGGAGAAAGGTATTTCTTCACCATTTCCCATTTAATATGGGATCAATATATGTTCATCTGAATTTAAAAAAAAAAGATCTGGATGAAAGTAGGACTTTGTGAGGCCTAAGAATATTTTCCAAACAACAGCGATTTCTATTGTGCTTTCTACCTTACAAAGCCCTTCCATATACTTAGTTTTACTCAATCCTCAACAGCCCTGTGAGTATGTATTTAACTCATCCATCTCTAGATGAGGAAACTAAGACACAGACAGGTTAAGTAATATGCACATCCTAAAGATAGTGGGGTGGGCCATGTGACTTGTTTTGGCCAATGGAATGTGGCAGAACTGACAGCATATCAGTTTTCCTCTCAGGCCTCTGGAAGCTTCTGACCTCCACCGGGAGAAGAGCATGGCCCAGGTAGCCACTATCCCTCCGCCTGGACGACAGAATAAATCCTATGGAGCAGACCCACAGTCTGGGACCAATTCCAGCTGATGTGTAGACCCACAGCAATAAACGCATGCTTACTGTTGCATGCCACTGAGTTCTGGAGTGCCTTTTTATGCATCATTATTGCAGCAAAAGATGACCACTATGGAAGGCATATACAATGGAGAACTTTTCTAATTCCCCAAATGCCAGGACTAGGCATGCAGACATCATTCTATGCAAAACTTCAAAAGATAAAATATTTCTATTTGGCACCTCCTCTGCAAAGCCTGTGTTCTTAGTCTAAATATCCAGCCCTTACATTGCCCTGACTGTTTGGTTTTATTCATACATTGTGGGTAGATTCTGCCCATCTCATCATTCCCTCAAAATGAGCTTTCCTTGGGGCATTCCTTCAGGGCTTCACTTTTTCTCTAATGAGAATTATGGCTAATAATAAATAGCACTTTCTATGTGGCAGGACAGTTCTAAGTGCTTAACAAGGTTTAACTCAGTCTTCACAGATATACTATGGGCCATGTTATAGGGTAGATACTACTATTAATGTCTCCATTTTATAGATACAGAAACTGAGGCACACAGAAGTTAAGTAATGGCCCCAGATCACACAGTTAGTAAGTGGAAAAGTGAGGATTCAACCTGGGTAGTTCCATCCTAGACTCCAAGCTCTCCACCTTTATCATTTCATTGGTAGTGAGGGGCTAAATGGATAAATTAATCTATACCAGCATTAGTTTGTTATCTAGTATTAGTTTATTATTTCCTCAGATAGCATAAGGCCATAATTCATTATATGTGTAGAAGACTCTGAGGAAATCAATCTAATGATGGAATTTTGCCCTTAGGACAAGCCACCAAGGAGATCATTTGAAGGTGATATTTTTTCCTCATGCCCTTCAGATCACAAACACTCTAATTTCAAGGAAGGCCAAAGATTTAGCAAACTGAAAAAATGAAAAGAGAAATTTATGGGGAAAAAAAGTAAGCAACTCCTCTTCTGACAGTGTGTACCCTACATGGGGAACAGGCACTCGGATGGCTCTCAGTGAAAACCCAACTATCACTTCGGGGCTTAAAATACTTTTACATAGTATTTATATTATTAATGTATGTTAATATATCAGTAGATGTATATTATATTTTGTGTTCTTATATATATTTATTTTCTAATTAGAAATTGAAATGGAAATTTTATATGGGTTTAAAAAGGATTTCAATGAGATAACATTGAAAAGCCTTTCACATTCTTTAATAACTTTTTTCCCCTCTAGACACGTCAATTTTGAAATGTGCAAGACAAAAAAAAAAGTTTAGCCCTTAGCAGGTAGAGAGAGCAACCAAATATAGTAAAATAAGAGACAAAACTTCTTGACTGAAATGTAATGATGATAGAAAGTTCAGATTAGATGTGCAATACTGTGTCCTTATTTTGAGAGCTTTTTAGGTGATCATGAGACAAGGCAAGTCACTTAACATTGCTGCCCCTCAGCTTCCATATCTAGTGGAAGTCCCTTCCAGCTCTAATGTTTTACTAGAACTCTAAGGTCTTTGTGAGAGTTTAGCGCTCTGATCAGCTTGCCAGGAGTGGCCTGCTCCTGGCAAAAGTTAAAAGAGTCTCCTTCTGTCAGCTAGAAAGAATTAAGCAGGGAATGCTCGGAATACAGAGGACAATGTGGAAAGGAAATCGACACCTAGGCTTGGCAGACCAATTAGGAACCAGCAGGGGCGGTGAGAGGAGAGATGCTTAGAATGTCAGTTCTGCAGATAAGGTGAATTATTCTGCTCTCTTGGATAACAGCAATGTTTAGGGAACAAGTATATCTATTTTGCTCTTAAGTGTTGGGCTATTTTGAATTCTCTGTTATATGTATATGTCATTACCTGTAGTAAAAATGGATGGTAATTTAAATACACACTATCCATTAGTTTCATGTTTGTTTGAAATGACTGGTAAAATGGTATTCTGGTTATGTTTTTAAAGGGAGAGTCCTTATTTTTTAAAGATATGTATTGAAATATTTATGGATGAAATGATACCATGTCTTGGACTTGCTTTAAGATAATTCAGAGATGGAGGGAGAGGGTGGGAATCAAACTAAAATAAGATGGACCATGTGCTGTTAACTGAAGCCAAGTGAGGGGTGTGTGGGGTTTATCATACCAACCCTTTATTGTAATGTACGTTTGAAATAGTCCACACAAAAAAACCGGCAAAAATAACACTAGTAAAACAAAATGCTTCTGGAGCTAATCTCTATTCTCAGTTATGTACACTCACAGAAATTCTACCCACTTTGACTTAGGCCCTGCCACTTGTTTGTTCACTTCGCACAACTCTACTAGAACTGAACACACTCACGCTACAGAATTTAAATAACGCCAGGGCCACACAGTTAGTAAGTGGCAGAGTCTAGATTTGAACTTGGTTGGTATGATTCTAGAGCCTGGTCTCATACCCCAGGTGCCTCACTCCAAACACTGAATACAAACGTTATTTCATTGAAATGATGCAAATGAGCTGTCTACATCACTTAAGTTATCATTAACATTGTTTAATACTTAGGTTTGACAGTGTGGACAGTCTCACATGTCAGGCTCAATATAATAGTGCTGCCATTTCAAACAAACTTTAAAACCATGAAATCATATAGCCGATATGCTTCTTAGACCGGAGCCAGTGTATTGAAATAAAAATATATCAGGGTGAAAATTCTAATAGGTTTCCTGGCTATTCCTCATTTACCGAAGGGTGAACTGAAATATAACATAAGCTTGATGCCTCAAAACAATCCTGGGATTTACAGAGGAAGGATCAGAAAGGATGATCTGCTTCTCAATTTTACTTTTACATTACAAGGCAACTCTACTTTATGTTTCCTAGTAGTAAAAAGTTTAAGATCATTAGAATCTACTTAAACACCGTCAAATAAACAACTCTTTTATTTTATATGGTGTAAAAGAACTGATTTGTTTTGCTTATAAGGGATCCCACTGGGCAGCTCATTTTGTACCTTCTTGTGTAGGAAATAAATACATACATAATGTTTTTGTTGGTGCAGAATATAGTAGTTCATAATTCTAGGCTTACTTTTAGTAAAAGCAGTCAGAAGCCACAATTCACTCCAGACTAAAAGTAGACTAAATTATTATAAATATGAAATCACCTGCAGCTACAAAAGACAGCACATTTCTAAAAACATGAGAGATTGTTTCCGCTTTGCCTCACATAGGGCTGCCAAAGCAGAAAAACTGAATGACTTTTATGACTGAGTGTTGGCATATCTCAATCCATAAAATCAGTTATTAGGAGTTTTTTCCTTTAGGAAGTAAGGAGGGTGGCAGAATGTAACACTGGAAATCTAAGAAGTAGGCTGCATTAAAATCACAATTTTTTTTAAAAAGGTAATGGACTTGAACTTCAGAGTACTTGATTACAAGGAAATGGGAGCCTCCAATAATACATGTAATAAATACCCAGGTAACAATACATTAACCAGTGAATCTTTTTCTTTCTTCTTTTCAGTGGCAAAAAAAAAAAAAAGACAGATTAAAACAATGGTGACACTAAACATTCTAAAAATTCTATTGATACTGTATTTTAAATGTGTAAGTAGATAATTAAAACACTTCCATGAAGAATAAATATTCTTCTAGCCTAAAAGATAGTCTCTTTGTTTTCCCCGTACATTTCACTGGTTATCTACTCAAGCAACTGTGAATGTAAATTGATTTATAGGTTGTTACCCTTTCTTTCATCACATACAGTCCAGGAATGAATTACTTATAATGTGGTAAGGGGCTCAGTCTGAAATAAAGAGACAATTCTAATTATTATCTTACCCAAAACAATGAAAATACATTGTTTTTCAATGATGTATATTTGAGCAAATAAAGTTTTTTTCTTTGTAGAATTTAACTAGAAAGTATGCTTGCATACAAACACACACACACACATACATACACAGGCATTGATTTTTTAAGAAGAAGGGCGTGAATTTCATATTGAGCCTAGAAACAGAGATCTTCTTTCTACTGTTTCCCATGAAGGGGAAAAAAGACACCAAGCGAGTCTGTTGCTATCTTCATATGTCAGGTAGTTCTGCATCTCTTTTTTGGCCTAAGATATAAAGTTCTGTAAGATTACTTCATAAAAATCCTAGGAGAGGAGTAGGCAGTTAGGTCTGTAATTAAAGGGACTGGTGACTGAAAATCAATTAGATACCCATCATTTCATTCATTCTTTTAAAAAAGAATTTAAATTACAATTTACATTCAATATTGTTTTGTATTAATTTCAGGGGGACAGCATAGTGTCATGTCATTCATTCTGAGGAGATACTTAGAATAAGGTAAACACGACTACAAGGAAAGCAAAAAGAAGCAGCACTGGGAGTCTGTTTTCCCTCTGATTGGATCCCTGCATCTCCTACTGGGAAAGGTTGTAAGCAAGGACTCTGCCAATTCTAACATTACAGTTTTGTCTCAAATGTCAGGAATGTTACAAAAAAAATCATATATTGTGTAGGGAAGAGAATTATTTAACTTCTGAAATTCTTTCCAACACTATTTTATTGTTTGAGTTGCTCATAGTGTCAAATTTTAAGGGTCCACTCATCTCCTTGCTTATTTCCTTTTCCTCTGGTTTTGGTGTTTCAGCTGGCATTTATATCTACTGTGACTGCCAGCATTTGGCACAGTGGGTGAAGTCTTATCTGAAAATCTGCTGGAGGCAGCCTGTGGGAGCTGGTACAACAGAAAGAAGCTCCAGAGATGGCTGCCTTGTTCCAGTTCTCAAACACAGAGGGAGATAGCCCCAATAGAAAGAGGAGATAGTCTGTATCTCCCATCTCAGCCCTGCAAAGGTACCCCTCCCAAACCAGTTTTCTGCAAAGCTCCTGTGCCTGCCAAATGGTCACTTTTCTTGAGATAAAGAAATACTCAACTGTGGCTTTCAGGAAGCTGATGAGTAAGCAGAGGATGATGGTCGGCTAACAGGGAAGAAAGATATGAATCTCCCAGCAGATAAAAAGCTGGAGAGAGGAGGAGCTGTCTCTCTTCTGACTAGCGTTCCATCTCCCACATCCAGGCCCTGAGGCTTAGCTGAATCAGAAACAAAACTGAAAAAGACATTTGGGGTACACCCCTGGGCATCCCAGCAGGATCTAAGCATTCCTTTACGACAGTAGGTACTACTATTGATGAACCTTAGGAAGCCCAGAGCCTCCAATTAAAAGTAAATCTATACTCCTATAACCTGTTAAAGTAGCAAGGGAATGTTTAATATATTTTAGAGGGGTTTATATAAAAAATGGTTAAAATATTGTAAATGTGAGCTCCTGCTTTCAGGTGCTGAAGAATTTTGTACCCACTTCTCTTAAAACACACACACACACAAAAACACAGGCATCATCACCATCCTTATCATTATCATAAGGGAATTTTAGAACCCTGGTGACAAGGATTAAATGTGTTCATTCATTCATACCTTCAATAACACAATACTGCTATGTTCTAGGCACAAAGTGCTTGGGGTATATTGGTGAAGCCCTCACAGAGCTTAAGTTCTAATAAATAAGTAAATTCTATATTATATTAGAAGGCAATAATAAGTACATTTTATAATATGTTAGAAGGCAATAAATATGGAAAACAAAAAGGCAAGCAGGATCTGAAGAATCTGGAATTCCAGGGATGAAGGTTCAAGTTGCAGTGTTAGATGGGTTGTCAGGGTAACCTCATGATGAAGCTGAGAACTGAGCAAAGATGTTGCAGGAGGAGAGTTAGCCAACTGGCCATCTGGGGAAAGATAGGAGCATGGACAGCTCCTGACCTTTTCAAGGCACAGGGAACAGTTAGAACAAAGAAAAACACAATTTAAAGAACAACAGGAGAGATGTCAATGTTGCTGGATGGGAGAAATCGAGGGAGAGAGTGGAGCAGAAAAGACTGGAAAGGAAATTGGTCCAGATGTGTACAGCTTTATCAGTCATTGTAAGTACTTTATCTTTTACTCTGATTAAAATGAGGAGCTACTGCCTTGGCTGGCACAGCTCAGGGGATTGAGTGCTGGCCTGAGAATTGAAAGGTCACCACTTTGGTTCCCAGTCAGGGCACATGCCTGGGTTGTAGGCCAGGTCCCCAGAAGGGGGTGTGCCAGGGGCAACCACACACTGATGTTTCTCCCCCTCTCTTTCTCCCTCCCTTCCTCTCTCTCTAAAAATAAATAATTCTTTTTTTTTTTTTTTTAAAGAGGAGACACTGTAGGTTTTGAGTAGAGGAGTTACATGATCTGGCTTATAATTTTTTAAAAGATTCTTCAAGCTTCCATGTTGATGAGGTTATAAGAGTAATACAGGCAAGAGATGATAGCTCAGACCAAGATGGTATCAGTGGATGCATGATAAGTTGGCTTGTGGATATATTTTGAAGGTAGAGGCTACAGGATTCCAAATGGATTCTATATTGGGTGGGAGAGAAATAGAGAAGCCAAGAAAGACTCAGGTAACAAAGAATTGCTACCTAGTGGAAAAGGAAGTGGGTAAAGGAGCTTTTGCAGGGAAAGACCAGAAGTTCAATTTGGAGCATGCTATTAGGAGATGTGGAATAAGCAGTTGCATATACTCACCTGGAGTTCTAGGGGGAGGAGCTCTGGTCTGGAGAGAGAAATTTGGGACTTTTGATGGAGACTTGACTTGGGATGGTGCACACACAATACAGTGTACAGATGATGTGTTGAATTGCGCACCTGAAACCTTACAATTTTGTTAACTAGTGTCACCCTGACAAATTTAATAAAAAGGAAAAATAAATACATTTGGCAGTTTTAGCACACAGATGGAGTTTAAAGTAATATGACTAGATGAGATCACCAAGGTAGTAAGTGTAGATAAAGAGGAAGAACAAAGACTGAGCTCTGGAGTCCTTTAACCTTAATTGGTCGGGAAAATGAGGAAATGGTGAAGGAGACTGAGAAGGAGCAGCTTGTGAGGCAGGGAAAAAACTCTAAGAGAACATGGTGCCTGAAAGCCACATGAAGGATGTCCAGAAGGGTGATCAACTGTACAGATTGTGAATTGACTCTGCGGGGCCAAGTGCTGTATACAGTTCTCCTGTACAGCAGTGACTTAAATCCCAGATTCCCCTGGGAGTCCCCATCCTGCTTGTCACCATAGAAAACCTGGGCTCCCAAGACAAGGTTCTGGTATCTTTCCTAATCACACAAACAAAAAAATGAAGAGTTTTAGTTGCAGGAGTTCGTTAGACCCACCAATTCCAGGGGTTGGTTAGATATTAACGGTTTGAAAGGTAAAGCAAAACATGAGTCATTGATAATAAACATGTATCAAACACTTAAAAGCAGTTGCTGTTCTAAGCCATTTACATGAATCATCCCATTTAATATTCAAAATAATTCTAGGTTCTTTTATCCCCATAGTACAGCTAAGGAAACTGAGACTCAGTCAGGTTAAGGAAATTGTCTAAGGTTACATAGCCAGCAACAGATTTGCTAGCTTCCAAAGCCTTTTAGCTACTAACTGCAATGTTAATGTATAGCAAGCACAGTATTTAGCTGTGGATTTTCTTACCAGCCTAACAGCACTGATGAGGTCATATATTATCAAGTGACCTTCAAATACGAGTTGAGAGTGATGACGTACAAAGACCAGACTATTTTAAGCAACTGCTCTTACACCATGTACTAAGATAGAGCCTTAAAACCAACAACTTTTTCTGGATATGGGACTCAGACATTCAAATATATTTAACCAGAAAAGTTCCGAGAGGGAGTTATTTTAGGGCTATTTTAGGTAACTTTTTTTTCATCTGTGTATTCTCAATACCAAATGCGCCTATCATTTTAAGTGTTGAAGAAACGTGTGTTGACTGGATGAATGACTTTTCGAATTTCATACGGAGCTTCTCATACAAAAATCCTGACCGTTAAAACAAGCCCTGTCAACATTCTTTTGTCTCGCAGCTGCTCAGGAGCTGGGGAAACCTGCTTCTAATAGGGGACAAAGGTTTGAGGAACGTCGCCACAACGGCCTCTTTAGCAGCGGAGCGGCCCATTTCCATCTAGGCACCGGTGAAGTCCCGGAGGCGCGGGACCGGCGTTCAGCTTGAATGGTGGTGGAACGGCGAGGACAGCGCAGGAATTCCACGCACGCCGACTGGGATTTGTGGACCCGACCGAAGATTGGGAGGGGGCACTGTTCACCTAACACACCCCAATCCGTCCTGCTGCAGCCCCGGTTTACGGGTGGCGCGATGGGAGGCAGTTCAATACGCTGAACTCAGCAGAACCGAGGTTGCAGCAGCTCAGCCTACCCCGCCCTAGACGCATGCGTATCCCCTCGACGCCCGCCAGCCTATAGCGCACGCGCAGTCCTTGCTCGCACGATCCGTCAGTCCCTGCAGGACCCGGGGCTCCGCCCCCACAGGCCCCGCCTCGCTCCCGTGCGCGGAGAGCTCCATATCCGGGTTCCCCCCGCCGCCGCTGCCGCAGCCACCGCCTCGCTCATTCAGCTTTGCGGGGAGTGTTGTGATTCCCGACCAAAATGGCGGCTGTGGGGCGAGTCAGTTCCTATGGCTCTTCTCCGCCGGGATTAACCTCGACTTACACGGGCGGCTCCTTGGCCAACGAGCTAACATCGGGCAACGGTGGCGCTGCAGCAGGCGACGACGAGGACGGGCAGAACCTTTGGTAACGACCCCACCCCTCCCTGGGTCCCCGCTAGCAATCCCGGCCCTGCGGACGCCTCCAGACCCGTGCCCGCCGGAGCTCGGCACTGGGCCTCAACCCCCGCCCAGGCGCGCGGAGGCCGTGTCCATCCCTCACGCGCTGCGGCCCCGGCCTCAGCGTGCGCCTTGCTCCCCGCTAGGTCCTGCATCCTCAGCGAGGTCTCCACCCGCTCGCGATCCAAGCTCCCCGCGGGGAAGAACGTACTGCTGCTGGGTAAGTGTCCCCCCCGCCTCGCTCCGCCTCGTCCCGCCCGGCCCCCACCCAGCTGGGGTCCAGTCCCCCGGGGGATCGCCGGCTGGCTTTGTGCGGACTGTGGACCCTGGCCCCGCCCCACTCGGCGGCAAGACCTGTCGCTGACAGCTGGGGGAGAAGGGGAACCGGGACACTTGCCCGGGGACCTGCTGGGACCTACCCTTTCCAGAGCTCTCCCTCCTCCCCTGGAGGTCCGGAGGCCCTGACGATCTCCCCTGGCAAGGACGAAATATGATAGCCCATCTGAGGGATTCCAGTGGTTTGGGATCTACCTAGAAAAAAAGGACATTTTTTCTTTTATAACGAAAATTGGTAGCAGGAGGTTCTTTCTCAAGAACTCCAGTGCAAATGGCATTCCATTAATATTTAATAGCTGACTCTTTGTATAATTGACGGTGAAGCTAGAAATGAGACCTGGTAGTCGTGATGAATGTTCTTATTTGATTCAGCTTTTTTACGTACAATGGACTCGTGCTGCTGCTGCCTTTTTAACTGTCACTTACAATCTTGAAATTTATAAAGGACAGTAGAACATCTTTCTAGTTTAGTCCTTTGGGCCAAATGGATGTAATAAGGAGAATGGTCTACTGTCTCAATTCTTCTCGTCGTTCTATGTATCTTCTGCTCTGGAAGTTTTGTATTGTTCCTTTGCTGATTTTGAGGGCGGGGTGGAGGACAGCATGGGACAACAATTCACAGGTTCGTATTTATGCATACTCAGTTCCTGAGTCGTTTACACGAGATACTTCTTTCCTATTTAAATGTGAGCTATTGCCGTTTGGCTTATAAGATAATGGTTAAAATATAAAATTTTAGAATTGATATCTCAAGACTGTTTTTGCTGTGTGCATCTAAAAATAGGAAACAAGCCAGATCTTTTTGCAAGGATCTGCTTTTAATAGGCCTGTTTAGAAAAAAACAAACTACGTGTTTTTCATAAACTGCCAAGCTAGAATGTGATTCTTGACATTGTTAAAGATACATGGAGCTAGTTGAAAATTAGTGTTTACCTTTGTTTTTAATGTGATTGAAAGTACCTCCTGCAAATTAATCCGGGTTCAGTCATGGCCCACATTAGCCTGGTGATCCTAAGCAAGTTCCTTTACATCTGTAAACCTCAGTTTCTTCATCTTTAAAATGGATATTATAGAAATAATAATGCCCATCAACTAGAATCCAGTCATAATAGCACAGTAACTTTTTTATGGTGGATTTGACTTACCTGGATTAGAAAATACTTGGTCAGCACTTTCTTTTTAAAAATTGAATTAGTGCCTACATCAGTGATATTGATAGGGCAAGGATAGATTAGTATGCAAAGGCAACAAAATTCCAGAAAATGTTTGAAATTTATTAAACAAGTTACTACTGAGCAGTAAATTTAAGTGGGCTTAAGACAATGTGCCCTCATTGAAGTGTTTTATATTTTAATTAAGTTAAATAAGATTTTTTTTCAAATATTGCCATTGTAAAGATAAGATTTCTGAATTTTGTTTTCATTGTGTAAGTTCCTCACAGTTATTCCTGTGTATCAGATTTTACTTGGTTCTGTTTGTAGTGAAACAAAAGTGACAGTTTTGTTCATTTCTTGACGTTTCTAATTTGCTGAAGTTGTACTGTTTTTTCTTTTTCTTTTTTTTAACCATACTTTTTAAAAAACCTGCTTTCAACACTAGGTCAGTTTATGTGACTGAGTGTACTTAGAAGCCTCAAACTCTTCCATTCCTTCATACTTAGGATAGATTAAATTTCTTTTCTTATGACCTGAATAGTTCATAAAGCTCCATCCAGTATCAAGTTATACGAGCTTGAAACCAAAATTTTTTATTTGACGACTATTGGGATTTTCATCAGTCCTTTCCAGCTTTGGAAGAAGCTAATAGATTTTTATACTGATTATATAAATAGGATTAATTTCCTAAAATATTTCTAAAGATTTCTTAAAGACATTTTACCATCACGTAATTATGGCAGAATTTAGTCTATGCTGGTTGAGGCAATAAATACATAAATAGGGGTTGTGGTTTTCTTTGTTACAATTTTGAAGCTGCCAGACAGGAGGATGGTTGGCCCTAGTATGCCTTCCATGGATTATGGTGATTTCTGGAGGCCAATATTTAAAAACCAAATCTGAGACTATAACAAGGTTTTATATTTCCAGAAACATCCCTAGAATAGGAATGATGATCAAAGCTTAATGTACCCCAGACACAAATTGTAGTTTAACCTTAGCTTGCTCTTTGGCCTCCTCCCCCATTGCCTGTGGGAAGAAAGGGTCAGGAATAGCATTTTCGTATAAATCTTAGTTGCCTCCTCATCCTCCTTCCCCCACTCAAACCTGGGAAATAGATGTTAGCACCAGTTTTTGGATGAGGTAGTGAATTTTAGGGACCTTTTAAGTGAGTTTTTTAAGGTCACATAGTTATAAAGATCCTGTGTTCTGTTAGTTCCTGCAAGGGAGAGTGCTATGTACTCTTCAGAATAGCTTGTATTGTACTGAATAACTTTTTAAAAGGGCTGTCTTTGAGTGAAATTGAAATCCACATATTTGTTGGAATTCTAGGATATAGCTTATTAAGGGACCCCACTCTGGCCATGGCATTTGTGTTAACTACCTAGGCCTGACCCCTAGTGAAACCCAGAACACTATGACATTAGTGTTTAACCATTGAGAATGAACTTCAGTAAAGTTTGTTTTTAATATTAAAGGCAAAACTTCTCCTGCATGTTTTTTTGTGTATGTGTGCATGTATTTTAAGTAGGATTTAACTCTCATATTGTCCGTTTAGGAACTGGTTGTTTTTTTTTTTGTCTTTATGTTAAATCAATTTTTACTACAGTGTAATTATATATATATTTTAAAGATTTTATTTTTAGAGAGGGAGGAAGGGAGGGAGAAAGAGAGGGAGAAACAAACAAAGATTGGTTGCCTCTCGTGATCCCCCAACCAGGGACCTGGCCCACAATCCAGGCATGCCCTGACTGGGAATTGAACCGGTGACCTTTGGATTCTTCAGGATGACGCTCAATCTGCTGAGGCACACCAGTCAGGGCATGTAATTATATTTTAATAGCTGCTTTTAAGGACACTTTCTTCATATCTTGGTAACTTTCCTATGTTTTGATAAGAAAACCCCCTAAGGAAAATAGTAATAACAAGAACAACTAATATTCATAGAACAATTACATGTACTAGCCATGTAAGATTGTTTACATACTCTGATTATTCCTGTAATCATCAGGAAATGGACATAGACTGTTAAGTAAATTGTGGTGGGGTTACACAGCCAGAAAGAGGCAATGTAAGAATTTGAAATTGTGCATCCTGGACCCAGAGTCAGTATTCTTAACCTATACAGTGGGCTGTCTCCCTAGAGGAGAAGAGAGCTTTCTTTGTAGGAAACATAAGAAGGTGTTTAGCAGTTATTAAGGAATTTTATCTGATTCTTCTGATGTATCCATTTCATTGCAAAAAAAGTCGTTGATTTAGATTGATTGAATTCATTGTCTGCTAACATACTTATGGAGACTTGGGCCTCAGTACAGTGCCTGGCTTCTAGATAGGACATCAGTATAATATATGATTTGAGGCCAACGTGAATTATAAAAACTAGTCAGTCCTTTTGTAAATCACATAAGTCTTACCTTTCTCATGTGTAAATTAAGATATTTGGATTTAGTGATTTCTAAAGTCTTGTCTGATCTGACAGTCTATAATTTTTTTAAAATTCTAGAGCTTTTGAGTTATTAAAGTTTTTAAAGAAATGTTTTAAAGACATAATTGGATTTAAATTACTAAAGTATTTTCTTGTAGGTGTGGTTGGTTGATTGCACTCAGGGAAGAAGTCTAGAGCCTCTCTATTTTCCCCGGAAGGCACTGGATAGGATAATGTGCAGCCAAAAAAGTCCCCCATAATGCTGAGCATCATCAGGCAGTATGTTTGAAACAGTCTTCTTTCTTATTCAGGAATAAAACTACCTTCTGTTATGCTTGATTTATTGCAAGTAGGAAACCTCAAGATACACAGTAGAATTAGAGATCTGTTCAGAGAAGTAACTTGTTGAGGAAGTGGATGGTTTTGTATGTGAGGGCCAACTCTAAAGAAAATGAGATTGTTCAGTCTGAAATATAATCTTGTGAGAAGCTGGGATTAAAGACTATCTAGGTAGAGTGGAAATTCAGCTGCTGTGAAGGCAGCATGAGAGAATGTCAGCAAAAGCACTTGAAAATGCAAAACTGAGAAGAGCCTTGAGTTAGGAGAAAGAAAGAACCCACGTTCAGCATGGGACTCTGTCTGTTTTTAATGAGTGGCCATGAACTAACCTTTTGGGGCCTTATTTTATTTGTAAAATCAGGGCAGTGGCTGTTAGAAAGACCTCACAGGTTACCTCTTTATTTATTTATTCATTAAACATTTATGAGAACATGCTGTGCATAAAATACTTTGCTAAGTCATGGGGAAAACAGGTCTATGACTTGGTCCCTGCCCTCCAGGAGCTTATAAACTGCTGTGGGAAAAGACTCAAAGTAGTAAAAATCAAATATGTCAGTATGAAATAATTGGTAAAAAGGTCACATAAGATTTTACTGAAAAAGTTGTATCTGCCCTGACTTATGAGATTGAGTGGAGGCCTGGGAACCAAAAGGTCACTGGTTCAATTCCCAGTCAGGGCGCATGCCTGGATTGTGGGCCAGGTCCCTGGTTGGGGGCTCACGAGAGGCAACCAATCAATGTTTGTTTCTCCCTCCCTTCCTTCCTCTCTAAAAATAAATAAATAAAATCTTTAAAACAAAAAGAAAAAAGTTTTTATCTGAATAAAATTTTGCTAAGTGGAGTGGGGAGGAGAGAACGCTGTGGGCTATGGACAAAGGAACGTGATGCAGTAGTTAAAACTTGGTGGAAAGGACCACGGCTGCTCAGGTTTGGTGGAGTCCTTACCTAGGGTTAGCAGATCTGGGAGTCAGCCTTTCCTCCCATTTGAATCTGGGGGATTGTGGGCAAATAACAACCTCCTGACCTGCTAATTGAGATTATTGCATACTTCATGGGATTAAAAGACCTAAAGAAATTACGCCTAAAACATCTTCCTCTCAAAATCAGGATTCATTATTTTAAATTATAAAAGTATTACATGTTTCTTGCTAAAGAGAGAAAAAATGAAAATGTATGATCCCATCATCTAGAGATAATCAGTGTTCATTTTTGCTATGCATATATTCGTATTTTAAACAAAATAGGCTCATACTTTATATACTGCTTTGAAATCAGATTTTTTTTTTTACTTTTATGTATCAGAGGGTTTTTTTTATGGCAGGAGATACAGATTTCTCTCTTTCAGTGACTGAATAACATAATGTCTATACCATAATACTAACTGATTGGTAGATTATTATAAGTTGAATTGCTACATCAAAAGTATGTATCTTTTAAGCCTTTTTAGATACTATTCAACAGTCCTAAGAAAGTTGTACCATTTACATCCCCACTGTCAGTATGTCAGAGGACTTGTTTGACTAGCACCATTGCCAGTACTGAGGATGTTCACTTTAGTATTTGCCTGTCTGTTAGGTAGGTTAAAATTGCCATCTTAACTGAAAGGCAACTTAACTGTAGAATATATACCATCTTTGTTGATTAGGAATTAATTGCTTTAGTGTGGCTTTGACCTTCTGGAGCATAGGAACTGTTGATAACTATTTGGATTAGCATTTATTGGCCTTCATAAATGTTTATTGAATGAAACTCAATTGTTTTCAGTTCATGTCTAGTCGGTCTCTGAGAGTGAGGGAGATGATAAAGGGCAAGTTTTTATTTTTTAAAGTAATGTGGATTGCTGTATGATGATATTCAAATACAAGTTTTTGACGAAGCAATGGGATATGAACATGTATTATGCCTGTCAGTTGGGTGTTCTGGTAGGTGTTTTATTATGTAGCATGTTCACTATTTTACAGAAGAGAATTTTGAGCCCCAGGCTACAGAGCAGAACTAGGATTCAAAATTGGGTTTGTCTAACTTTACAATATATAGACACTCCTTAACATATTGGCAGGATGTAGTCTTCAACAGCCATGCCAAACGTTTATCTGCAACCACCGGGCGCACATGCTGCCTCTCCCAGCCTGCCCAGCTGAGGCAAGCGGGGAGATGCTCTTTGTGAGATGGGGAGCAGACCAAAGCCCCCACCTTGCCTGGGTCATCCAGATAACCTCTGGGAGGCCATGCAGAAGGTCTGAGCTGAAAAGTAGTTCCAGGGAAGACCCCTCATAGCTCCTGTTACCTGAGCTTTCAGATAAAATAAAATGGTTTATTTTACGTTATGCAAGGCCAAATCAAGAGCGCCAACTTTACAATGTTGGTATCTCAGTTGGATAAAGAAGGAATATGGCAGGCTAGAATTCTCTGTGTTCTGATTGTTGTGATGCTATGAATCGTAACGTACAGTAGAGGTGTGGAAATGTGAATCAAAGCTCTGTGGAATGTAGGCATCAGGCACACAAACCTGTGCAAAGCAAGAAGCGTACAGTACTTCAGCCTTCCAGGACAACAGGAGAGGAGACTGGGAGAACAGGAAGGCAGAGTGCTGCTTAATTTTACCTTCTGTCATTCCTATTTATCTTGAGCCTGTCAAGACCAGGAGTGGCTCCAGGAACAATGGCAATGTCTATAGTGTTTTGGGGTGTTGCTGGATTCATCTTGTGTCCTTTCCTTAGCAAGTTGCTTAATCTTTCAGACTCGAATGTTTTCTTTTTAGGGTTATTATGAGGATTATATGAGATGTTTGTAAAACATTTCAAATTGTGGCATATTGAAATGTTAAGGATAGCTCTTAATGTATTGTGCACTTAAGTATTTTGCTTTGACTACTCATTTTCATGTGATTAATGTTTTTATGTCTTTTTAAAACATCGTTGACTTTTATAAAGAACTTTTATTTCTAGTGTATCACTGACCAAGAAAATGAATGATAATAGTCATAGAACTTTATCTTTTTAAAGATTTTATTTATTTTTAGACAGAGGGGAAGGGAGGGAGAGGGAAACAGCAACATGTGGTTGCCTCTGGTGCACCCACTAGTGGGAGTCTGGCTTGCAATCCAGGCATGTGCCCTGGCTGGGAATCGAACCAGTGACGCTTTGTTTGCAGGCCAGAGCTCAATCCACTGAACCACACCAGCCAGGGAATAGTCCTGGAACTTTAAATTCATCAACATAGAGATTGTTTGTTTTACCACCTCTATTTAGAAGATGGGGAACACATGGAAATACATTTTGTCCAGGTTTAATCAAATAATGGTGACAGTGTTGCAGTTAGAAGTTATATCTTCTAAATCTTCTCATTTTTATTCTGTTAATCAAATATCATTTTGAAGTTTATGGAATTACATCCTGTTGTTGAACTAGAAAGCTGTTGGGGAGATAAAACAGCATTATGAGCACATCTTTACACTTACTCTGCTTTGGTGACTTTGTTTAAGGAGATTTCCTTTTGTAATCAATTTGGTTTTCAAATTTGAGCTGAGAAGTGAGAATTGATGGCTGTTACTGCTTTATGGTATAATGGAAGTTAAGTTCTTGGGTCTTATACTTGGCTCACAGAAAGTGACTTATTTGGACAAGGTTCAGACAAGTAATTTGGAATCCAGATTTATTTGCTGTGGAGAATTCCACTGTAATCCGATTAGCAAATCTTTCCTCCTTTGGTCCATCCACTGGGACAGTGTTTGGCTTATAGACTGTTTTTGTGTGGCCAGCAGGCTAAGAATGGGGTTTGTTTATTCACATTTTTTAAGAGTTGGGAGAACAACAAAACACAAAGATGAATGTGTGACAGATGCCTTATGTGACCTGCAAAGCCTAAAGTACTCACTGTATAGTCCTGTATAGAAAAAGTTTCCCAGCACCTGGATGAGGACGTGAAAATGGCTTTATTGTGATAGCATTTGATCTAATGAAATGTTTTGATTTGTTTTAAAGATATACCCCCTTCACGAAAATTTAGTACAAAAGTACAAATTTAGATAAAATATTTAGAGAACAATTTTAACACCATCACCAAAGGGTTCTTTACGTTATAGAAGGACTTTCACATTAGTTTGTTGAAGCAGGAATGCTGTCTGCTGGTATAAGTGTATGTTTACAGATCATTAACTATTTGGCTGGCACATATAAAGCTGGTATGTGTGTTTCACTGCCAGCAGAAGGCCAAGGAACGGAAGATAAACTTTCTTACAGTTTATAGATGATAGGTACATGAATCCTTTCCTCATTGTTTGAAACCACATAGACTCCTTTGCCCATGGTTGTCCTTTTAAAGGTGTATTAATTACATCCAATGTGGCACATATGTAGCATTTTAATTTTTTTATTTTACTCCTGAAACTATTAGGCACTATGTTTTCCAAACATAACTTGGAATTTAGTGACTTTTGTTTCTTGAATGGTTTGGCCATTAAAGATGATTTTTAAATGTCTATCAATGCCAAATACTGGCATCCTGAATTTTAGCATTTTTTAAATTCTTCTAATTGCCTAATAGATTAGAGAGAGCGTTATTCATGGTGTGCTTTTTAATGTCTTCAAACATCATTACTCTTGGCTATGTCAAGGCAGCCGAGTACCAACAGCTCAATCCAGTGACTAGAAACTTTTCCTAAGTTTAGTGAAGGAGGTATATGTTATGAGCTAACACTATTAATTGATCTGTTATTGATGAGAGGTAGCCACTTTAGTTTTATAAACATGAATGATGAACTGTTTTAACAGATTGTGGTAAATGACCGGGACAAGCAATTACAGATGAGGTCTAGGTATGAAAATAGCGACTGTGGTTGTGATTAAAGATAAGAATTTTGGTGAAGGATCTTCTGTGTATCCTCCAGGTGCTGTAGAGTGAATGTGTCCCACCTCCCCCCATCAGTCATATGTTGAAATCCTAACCTTCAGTGTGATGGCATTAGGACGTGGGGCCTTTGATACGTGATTAAATCACGGGCTGGAGCCCTCATGAGCAGGGTTAGGCCCTTATAAAAGAGACACCAGAGAGCTCTCTCACCGCTTCAGCCATGTGAGGGCACGGTGAGAAGACAACTGGCTGCGAACCGGGAAGTCAGCCTTCTCTAGACACCAAATCAAATCCGCCAGCGCCTTGGTCTTGGACTTCCCAGACTCCAGAACTGTGGGAACTAGAGGTCTGTCATTTAAAAGGCACTGAACCTGTGGTACGTGTTTTTGTCGTAGCAGTCTGAAGAGACTAAAACGACTTGGTTTCTGTTTTTGGTGAGCAAGCAAGTACCATGTCTGCTAAGGATAGGATAACGTCTTCTCTGTAAGCACCTTAAAAGCTAGAACTTTTACAGTTAAGAGACCTTGCCCAAAGAATGTTGGTTGAGCCCTGGCTGGTGTAGCTCAGTGGATTGAGCTCAGGCTGTGAACGGAAGGGTTGCCGGTTCGATTCCCGGTTGGGAGATTGCAGCACAGGTCCCTAGTGTGGGGTGCACAAGAGGCGACCACACATTGATAGTTCTCTCCCTCTCGTGCTCCCTCCCTCATTCTCCTTCTCTTCCACTCACTAATGAAATCTTTAAAAAAAACAAAGGGGGCAGACTTGGCACACAGTCTGCTGAAAGGCACAAACACAACACTGAAGTGTCTTAAGTGTGCAGCGTGTTGTTGGGAATCACTTAACCAGACTTGTGGAATCAAAGCTTCCTAGAGGAAACGGAATGAGACTGAAAGAATAAGGTGGGGTTCTCTCAGATGTGGTGAGGAGAAAGGAAGAATATTCCAGAAAAAAAGTGACAGCATGTGTGAAGATTTAGAGTTGGGAGACTCTGCTGCACTGGAAGAAGCAGTGAGTAGCGGGAGCCCAGCGCCCGGGCGGTGGGGCATGGCGAGAGATGGGCAGGAATGGTAAGGTCTGCTGGCCCTTACAGTTTGTCCTTTAGCGCCAGAGCAGGGAGAAGGCCCTGAGGGCTTTCTTGTGACATCTTATGAAAATTCCAAATGTAGAGAAAAGTTGAAGTTTTACAGTTAATATTTATACTCAAACCAAGATCATCCCATTAATATTTAACTATATTTTCATCATCACATGTCCCGCTATGCAACCTTTTTTTAAAAAGAATGCATTTCACAGTAAATTGCAGATATCAGTGTATTTCCCTCTAAATACTTCATCGTGCATATTATTAACTAGAATCCCCTGAAGGATCTTCAAAGAGAGAGGGGCCTGATGAGGATGTTTCAGGCAGTTCACTCAGCTGCAGGATGGGGAGTGGATTGGCGTTGGTGTGAACTTAGTGAATGCTCACTTTGGAGTGGCATGTTTATATAGTGAGGAGAAGAGAGCTGGGGGGGGGGGGCAGTGGGCATGGGTGAAGTGCCTAAAGACATAAAAGAAAATAACAGCCTAACAAATAATGTGATTGGAAGATGTGTATAACCCTGGAGCAAGACTATATCTTTGCAAATACCTCAGATTAAGATTCCTGGAAATAGTAGGGGACAAATGAGATTTTGTTTATAGAATATGTCTTCATTGGCCTTTGTAGGCCTTTTATGAAATAGGTCTATTTTCAGAGGTCCATATTTGCCATCAAGACAAATCATGTCAGAGTTCATTTAGGTGTAGAAAAAGTGATGGCTGCAGAAAACGGTTATTATAATGGAGCTTAAGACTTCCAAAAAGAAAAAAAAATAAGCACAAATCCCATTACCCTGAGAGACACATATTTCTGGGAGTGGGAGAGGCATGGAGACCTTCAGGTTGGGACAGGAGGCTCCAGGCCCTGCAAAGACTTATGAAACAAAGAAATAGGCGCTTAATATATGTAAAATATGAATGTTTAACTTTCAACCAACTATAACTTTCAAATGTTATTAAAGGTGAAGATGGGAGAAGACTAGTTGCTAGCAATTTGGTTCCCAAAAAGATTTTGTTTCAATAAGCGCAGTGCTTCTTTAAGTATCTAGAGAATCTTTTCCATGCCAAGCACTGTTAGATATTCTAATATTCTTAGGAATAAGGTATTCTTCTGTTTTTTCCCCTCTTATTTTCTCTGAGGATGAAGGGAAATTGCCCTTTTGAGGTTGGCTTGCATTCTGCTGTGGGGAGGCTTGGATGACTGCCCGCTCCCCCAGTTCTTGTGGTTGTGGCCTGGCCTCAGTTTCTTCATCTGTAAGTAGAGAGGATTTCATTGGAGTTCCTTATAGTCTGTGTATATTTATGAAAAGTTCTTTATTCTCAGTGTGAACACTCCTGGTTTTTACTGTAAGTGAGAAATCACAGGGTGGGAGAAAATAATCTCACACTACCATATTTAACACATTACGTATACTTGACGGAATGTTCTTCAGATTTAATGTTGTCACGTTTATCTTACAACAGATCCAGGAGGTGCTGAATGTTAACAGGCACAACTGTCTTCATCGAAAATTTCATCAGAGAAATTACCAGTATAGAAAACCAAACTTCATTCTCAGTTCTTAGAGGCAGACTCAGGAGGGTAGGAACATAACCCCCTATCACACAGTGGCAGCCCACAAGGAAAATGCATTAAATCATTTTTCTTTTTCTTCTGAATAGCAGTGATCCCCTGAAAGCAGAAATGGTCTTTTCTTTTGTGAATCATAATACAAAAATAATAAACAGTATTGTTTTAATGGCTTTTAAAGATAGCATCAGTGTTGTACATTGGAAAACGTATGCTTTGGAGTTAAATTCATATGAATTCAGATCTTGGCCCTGTCAATTCCTACTATGAGACTTTGGATAAGATGCTTAACTTTAACAATTCCAAGCCCCAATATCCTTATCTGCCAAGTAGGAAATAATCATCATCCCTCCTTAGAGTTGTGGTCGTGTTAGAATTGCAGTGAGTTGAATGCGTGCAGTAGGCACTCAGTAAATGTGGCCACCGCTGCTCCTATAGAGCTGGAAGTGGAAGGTACTGATGATTCTCTTTGACCAGTATATGGGGAAGGGAGGTGAATTCGGCCTCTTGTTTATTGAAACACTTCCACAGATTTGAAGTTTCATCCTTTTTAAACAAAATATTTTATTGATTGTGCTGTTACAGTTGTCCCAATTTCCCCCCTTTATTCCCCCAGCACATCCCTCTTTCCTCAGGCAATCCCCCCACCTTAGTTCATGCCCATGGGCCATGCATTTAAGTTCTTTAGCTACTCCATTTCCTATACTGTCCTATACATCCCATGGTTATTCGCTGACTACCAAATTACACTTCTTAATCCCCTCACCTCTTTACCCATTCCTCCAAACCCCCTCCCATTTTGGTAACCATCCAAATGCTCTCTGTATCCATGATTCTGTCTCTGTTCTTGTTTGCTTAGTTTGTTTTTTAGATTCAATTGTTAATAGGTAGGT
Organism: Anoura caudifer; assembly: GCA_004027475.1. NCBI lineage: Eukaryota > Metazoa > Chordata > Mammalia > Chiroptera > Phyllostomidae > Anoura > Anoura caudifer. Next base: position 242,597 of record PVKU01000329.1, on the reverse strand, counting down.
GTTTATTGCCATTTTATTCATAGTTTTGATCTTCTTTTTCTTAATAAGTTCTTTTAACATTTCATGCAGTGGTGGTTTGGTGATGATGAATACCTTCAGATTTTTCTTGTTTGGTAAGTTCTTTGTCTGCCCTTCAACTGTAAATGATACCTTCCAGGGTAGAACAATCTAGGCTGTAGGTCTCTGCTGTTTATGACTTTGGATGTTTCTTACCAATCCCTTCTAGCCTGTGAAGTTTCTTTTGAGAAATTGGCTGACAGCCTTATGGGAATTCCTTTGTAGGAAACTAACTGCTTTTCTCTTGCTGCTTTTAAGATTCTTTCTTTATCTTCAACCTTTGCATTTTAATTATGATGTATCTTGGTGTAGACCTATTTATGTTCACTTTGTTTGGGACTCTCTGTGCTTCCTGGTCTTGCATGTCTATTTCCTTCACCAAATCAGGGAAGTTTTCTTGTATTATTTTTTCAAACAGATTTCCAACTTCTTGCTTTTTCTCTTCTCCTTCTGGCACCCCTATGAGGTGAATGGTGGTTCGCTTGAAATTGTCCCAGAGGCTTCTTACGCCATCCTCATTTTTTTGGATTTTTTTTTTCTTTTTGTTGTTCTGCTAGGTTGTTTTTTGTTTCTTTATGTTCCATTATCATTGATTTGATTCTTGACTTCATCCACTGTACTCTTGATTCCCTGTAAATTGTTCATTTCCATGCCTGGCTCTTTTTCATGCTATTAAAGTACTCAGTTCCTTGAGCATCCTTATAACCAGTGTTTTGAACTCTGCATCTGATAGATTGCTTATCTCCATTTTGTTTAGTTGTTTTTCTGGAGTTTTGATCTGTTCTTTCATTTGGGCCATGTTTCTTTGTCTCCTCATTTTGGCAGCCTCCCTGTGTTTGTTTCTGTGTTTTAGGTAGAGCTGCTATGACTCCCTGTCTTGGTAGCATGGCCTGTAGGCTCCAGTGTACAGCATTCCTAATTACCCAGATTGGGTCCTCGAGGTGTGCCCTCTGTGGGCTGAGCACACCCTCCTCTTCTAGTTGAGACTTGATTGCTGTTGTCAGATCTATGGGAGGGATTCAGCCAGTCCAATCCGCTGCAAGGACTGACCGTGGCCACTGATCACCAGCCTCCACCTTTCATGGAGCATCAGCTGTTCTGGGGCAGGGTGGTGGTGCTGTTGTGCTCTGCAGCTGTCCGTGGGTGTACAGGCTCTGGGTGCAGGTCAGGGTCAGGCACCACCTGTATTCTGCCTGGGGCCACCAGCATGAGCTACAAAGCAATCTGCAGGTGGCGGCTACTTGTGCTGGGCTTGGAGTTCCCAGGTACAGCCAAACTCATCCAGAGATGGCTGCAGCTAGTGCTGGTCCTGGGGCTCCTTAGCCTGAGGTATGGGGGTGGGGACAGGCCTGTAAGTTGGGTGGGACAGAGCCTCAGTTATATGCCAGGGCGGGGCAAACAGTGTAAGCCAGGTTGATAGAGCTTCAGCTATGGCTCCAGCCTGCCAATTCTGTGGCTCTGTGGGGGTAGGAGGACTCCGAAAATGCACAGTGTCCTTTTCCTGCCTTTCTGTCTGGGAGACAGCTGTCCCCTAGCTCTCACCCTGATGCCAGACACTTCAGTTCCTCCCCATATGCTACTGGTGCTTTTCAAGCTGCTGCCCTGGTGTTGCTGGAGCTCAGAGGGAGTATGTCTGAGTAAGTTCAGCATGGACCCTTTAAAGAGGAACTCCCAAGGAGTCCAGTAGTTTTTTTTCATTGACTCTGATCCTGCTGGTTTTTACAGCCAGAAGTTAATGGGGTTCTCTTCCTGGTACTGGTACTCTGGACTAGGGGATCTGGTGTGGAACTGGGACCTCTTGCTCCCAAGATTGCCTTCTCAAAATTTTATCCACCACACTTGGGTGTGGGACCCACTTGTTTGGTGTCTCCCTGTCTCTGCTTCTCCACGTCCCCTTCCCTTTTGAATTGATGTGGTTTCCTTAGGTCTGTAGTTGTCAGATTTCCATTCAAATCAATCTCTGACAATTCTGAGTGATCTTTGGTCTGTAGTTTAGTTGTAACTTTGATGTGGTTTTGTGAGGAGGCGAACTGTGTTTACCTACGCCCCCATCTCAACTGGAAGTCCTGGTCTTTTTTCTTAGGCTTTGTATTTCAAAGCCATCAATACACAGAGTTTTAAAATACTCCCAAAGTGTGTAAGGGGACAAAATTCGTATTCGTCATTCAGGGATTTGTGAATCTCAAGTTAATAATACTTTTGCACGTTTTTTGTTAAGACAAGGTTGTTAGCGACTGCTTGTAGGAAGCTTGGGAACACACATTTCGCTCTGAAAGGAGCAGTCAGTAGGCACCTGGGTCACAGGCCTTCTCTGGGCACTGGGGCTGCAGCAGTAAACACAACACAGAAATGCCTTTTCCCCTGGAGCTGTTCAGGGAGGGAGTGACTAAAATACACATTCTATTAGTAAGTTCAATGGAAAAAAAAACAAAACAAGAAGGAATAGGTTTGCTGGGAGGTTGTGATTTTAAAGGAGGTGGTTCAGGACAGCCTGCCTGAGGAAGACATAGCTGGGGGGAGGTGGGAAGGTTAGGTAACATATACTGTAGATTTCTGAAGAGGGCATGTTCTACATAGAGGAGCAGTGGTATGAAGGCCTTGGAGTCTTGCAGTGATAATTATATAAGTGAGTGTGTTGGAGAAAGGTGGCGAGATAACGACGTTGCTTTTGTGCATGTTGAATTCGAGGTATTTATGGGACATCCAAGTAGAGATGACCAGTAAGCAGTTCAGGAGAGGCTGAGGCTGGAAGGAAATCCGTGGGTCACTGGAATGTCGGTGCTATTGAAGTCACCTGTGGAGATTCTCCTGGAGTTCCATACGGAGTGAGAGGAGTAGAGGACTGAAGAAGGGACAGTGGGGACACAAGCACTGCGTGGGGATGAAAGAGCTGCCTGAGGGAAGGTCAGCCTTGGAAGGGCAGCCTCCTGAGTAGAAGTAGAATAGGAGGGGGCAGGGTTGTGGAAGCTGTAACAGGGGAGAGTCTTCTCTGACTTGTCTAGCTCGTTCTCCCTAACTCCCAGCCTTTGAGTGCAGCTGTCCCCCCGCCACATGGCTAACGCCGTAGCTCAGGCCTACTTTATTTCTTGCTGGGCCTCCAATAATAGTCTGTTACCTAGTCTGCTTACTCCTAAACTTAGCCCTGTCAGTCTTGCACACTTTGCCCTCGTGGTTTTTCTGCCAGCCGCTCCCCACCATCTTCAGGATGAGGTCTGACTAACCATCTCAGCCTGGCGTTAACATGCCCTTCGTGTTCTGACATGGTATTTGTTCTCACTTTTTGGCTCACTTTTCCCTTTACATTCTAAATTTCATGCATTCAAATTATGTGTCCATTCTAAAAGGACTTCTTTACCTCCAGGCCTCAGTATGCGCTTTCCTTACTTCCCAGAATGGCAACTCCGTAGCTCGTTAACACTTCAAGATTTGGCGGAAGTGTTACCTTCTCTGCAAAGCCCTTTCTGAGCTCCAAGCAAAGCCAGGATTTTCCCTTAGGCCTGGGTTCCTAGTTTGTCACTTATTTCTAGTGTAGTGCTGATGATAATATCTTGAAATTAGCTTCTGTTTGTTTTCCTTCTCCAATTTATGAGCTCCCAGAGGACAGCAACTTTGACGTACAGGTATTTGTGTTCCTAGTGCTTGGTCCGTGTAGTAAAGGTCTGGTGCACTGGTTCTCAGAGTGATCCTAGGCCAGCAGCATCAGCAACCTTGGGAAGTGGTTAGAAATGCAGATTCTGGGGTCCCTCCCCAGGCTTATTGAATCAGAAACTCAGGAGGTGAGGCCCAGCAATGCGTGTTTCAACAAGGCCCCCAGGTGAGTCTGATGCATTTTTTGGGAACCAGTAGTCCAGTGAAATGAAGGATGGGAAACATTCACTCGGAGGAATAACCTCTGGCCTTATGAGCACCTTGTATTCAGCCCTAGGAAAAGGAAACACCTATGCTCTGGCAATGGCTGTAAGAACCTAAAATAGTGAGCATGCGTGGTTAGGACTGACAGTGTTTCTGATGTCATGAATTTGGGCTCAAAATCCGTTCTGAGCCTATTAAACCTCTAAAATTGGGATTTGCTAAACTAAAAGGAAGGTGCAAAGTTGTTATTTAAAGAACCACTCATAATGTCATCATCAGAGATAACCAAATTATCAATGATTGTTTCTAGCTAATATTATGGTTTTTATTTTATGCTTAAGATTATCTACAAGTATATCTATTTTTTATTCAGAAAACTTTTTATTTGAATCATTTGAAATATTAAAAGTAAGTTGAAATACACTGGTCTGAATTTTTTTTGCCCCTAAAGTATATATTTACTCTTTTTCGTATGTGTGTATTGAAGTACGTTAGTTTCAGATGTACAGCATGACGATTCAACATTTACATACCTCATGAAGTGATCACCATAATACATGTAGTGATGATTTGTCACTGTATAAAGTTATTGCAATGTTATCGACTGTATTCCGTATGCTGTACGTTATATCCTCAGAACCTACTTTATAACTGGAAGTTTGTATCTCTTAATCCCCTTCCCTTTTTTTGTCCATCCCTAACTACCCCCTTCATCTGAATTTTTTGTTCTTTTTGAGGTAGCTTTTCACTTTCTAACATCTAAAGTGAGAAGTAAGGTAAATCTTGTGTCATATTAAATGAAGTTTTATGTGATTACTGCCTATTTTTATGGATCTGTATATGCTTCAGAAAATTCTTATTGAACATGAGCCTCTCATAAGTCTAGGGACTACGTTTTGCTTATGACACATAACATTGTTTCTGTGGGATGCTCATGGTCCATCTGGGTCATTGTACCTTAGAAGACTCTTTTAGGAAAGTAGTCTGCCAGAAAAGAGATCTCGATTCTTTTTTTTTTAGTTCTAGAACAGGCTTAGATGCTTTCAAGTTAATAAACTTTATTTTTTAGAGCAGGTTTAGGTTCACAGCAAAATTGAGTGGGAAGTGGAGAGTTTCTGAATATTCTCTATCCACATTTGCAAAACCTTCCCCACGGTGGCACATTTATTACAGTTATTACAGTGAACATGACATGAACATATTGTCACCTGAAGTCCATGAGGGTTCGTTCTTGGTGCTGCACATCGTATGGGTTTGCACAAGTGTGTAAGGACGTGACTCTAGCATTGTATACAGCATAGTTTCCCTGTCATGGGAGTCCTCTGCCCTGCTCATTCAGACTCTCTTTAACAGGTTTTCATAGATCTCCTTACACAGTGATTTAAGTGATTTGTATATCTCATGCTCATGCCTAGCGAGGTGACTAGACAGAAATTCTTTAAATTCTTTTTGTGTGTAGTTCTTGAGCAATTACAAAACCAAAACAAATGATAAACTAAATGCACAACTGATAAAACTCACATTAGCACTCAATATAACAAACAATGTTTTACTGAAATTAAATGCTATTTAGGTTTAATAGTATACGTAAGTACTTACGCATTTTGTTTTCCACTGGTTAAACTTTATTTCCACTTTAAGCGTGATGGATTATCGTGGCAGTCCTTGTCATTATCATACATATCACTGTTTCCAACCCAGTCTGTTCTTCTGATGGATCATTTTAATAGTACACAGCAAAAGTCGTACTGAAAAATATGTAGTCATTTAAGGCTACGCTTATTGCTATGAAGTATTGGAAAATCGTTCATAAAAAGAACCAGCCTGGCCAGTACAGTTCAGCGTAGAACTGACCGCTCTGTGATCCCTTTTTGAGTTTGCATGCTCGTTCTGTCTGCATCACCTGGCTTCAGCCTGGCACCCGTGGGACTATAATCACCAGTGCAGAGGTGGGTGCTGCAATCTTGTGGCAGTGTCTCGGTACCAAGATTCAGAAGACCTAAGACTTACATAATTTCTTCAAAGCTTAACATGAAAATGAAAACAATTTTTAAATTCTCAGAGAACTCATGAATCTCCAGGCGTAAGTCCTTAGATTTAAGAAATGACTATTAACATAATATTATTGATAACGAAATAAGTTTATGAAACAGTATCATGTAGTATTAAATACATTCATAATATAAAAAAATCCTCACCAAAACATTGAATAGCTAGCCTAGTTTTAAACTTTTTAAACTCATGCCAAGTTTAAATCACATGATTCTTGCTGTTAATATTTTTAAAGTCTGCATTTTATTTTTGTCTATTCTGAATTCCCTGTACCCTTTTTCTTACCCACTTTCTTATCCCCAACGGCCACCCCTCTCCCTTGCTACACACTCCTCATGGCTACGTGGTTTCTGCGAGGCTGCCGTCGCGGTTCCCTGCCCCGGTTCTGATGTGCCACCCGCCCGCCATGAGTGGCCTGTGTGTAGGCATGTGACCCACGCTGAGCCACTTAAGAGTGTTTACTGGAGCTTCTTCAGACTGAAAGCTGAAAAAGAGTCTTTTGTTCCTTGTAGATTAAAAACTGTGATGCCAAAAGAGTTGAGCTTCCTGAAAAATACCCTCAAAGGAAGCCATTTGTGACAGGATAGAACAGGAGACTTAACAGGAGGAAGAGAACCGAGGAGAGAAAATCCTGGAGGTGAAGTCTGCATCTTCAGCTCTACAGTTCCCTGGTCATTTCCATCCAGTTACCCTTCTGGTTGCAATTAATTCTAGCTAGGTTTTTCACTTGGCACTAGAAAGCATCCGTGTGTGTGTGTTCCATATTACAGTGTAAAAGATTTGTCCTTTTTTACAGGTGAAGATGGAGCTGGGAAAACAAGCTTAATAAGAAAAATTCAGGGCATAGAGGAGTACAAAAAAGGAAGAGGATTGGAATATCTGTATTTAAATGTTCATGATGAAGACAGGGACGGTGAGTGTCGTCTGTCCGTCACCTGAATTCCCTGAGGTCTTCCCACGGGCGCTGCTGCTCCGCTTTACTGCGAGGCCTACTGCGTCGTGCCACTCAGTACATAGTTACACTAGGCTTCCTTTCATTGGTTGGGAGTGGGGTTCATGGAGTGATATTTTTAAGCATCCTAAGGTATTTTGCTGTGTAGACTTCAGCTTTCTTGCTGAATGTCAGTTTTTGAAGAATGTTGATTTTTGAGTTCATTTTCCCTCAGTGAAATAATAGTATCCTATGATTGTTTGCTCACTCCCTTTTGCCTTTTATCTTCTTTTCACTTTTTTGACATAAAAACATCTCACCAGCTTTTCTTATGTGATCAGCCATTTTTTTCTTCTATAGATCACTTGCTTTCTCATTTTTATATATAATATCTTGAGTATGCATAGTTCTGTCTGCCGATGGTAAGGACAGCACCATGTTATTCAGTCTGTGGTTGGGGACTGAGAAGTGTGAGGTGGAGGGTGCTGGTGTTCCGTGTTGGCAGTTAAGCCATTTTCCTCAATATTGCTTGGGCCTTTATTCAGTTGGTAGATGTGACATTAATAGTTGAACCTTGTCAAAAGAGCCACCTCCTGTGGAGATAACCTGAAATACCAAGGAGTGTTGTTCTCTGAACGATGAAATAACTCAATCCTGTTGCCTTGGTAACTTTCCTTTGTCTGTTGTAGATCAAACAAGATGTAATGTGTGGATTTTAGATGGAGATTTGTATCACAAAGGCCTCCTTAAATTCTCACTGGATGCCATCTCTCTGAAGGACACTCTAGTTATGCTGGTCGTTGATATGTCAAAGCCTTGGACTGCTTTGGATTCTTTACAGAAGTGGGCAAGTGTCGTTAGAGAACATATTGACAAACTGAAAATTCCTCCCGAAGAAATGAAAGAAATGGAACAAAAGTGTGAGTAGTCTGGAAATATTAATAGAGATTTCAAATACAAATTTCCTAACTGGCTATCATAACTGTTAGGAATTTTTGACTTTGAGCAAGGTTTAGTGAGGGACGCATCATGTGAGTACTGTTTTTGGAATTAAGTTGAGATGATGCGCTAGGTTTTAATACAGTTTTAAATTGGAAGCGTGTGATAATGGCAGACTCTTTCATGGAGGCTCCTTTCCTCCTGTGCCAAAAGGCCGTATGTGTTCATTTTGAAGAGTTGTTTTTCAAGATAAAAAAATTTGCATCTTTCTTTGCTGCTCATTTTCAGCATGTCTTGATAAGCAGAACAATCTTACCAGCTTTGTCAAAATGAAATGTGTCCAAAAAGATGGTAACAACATAAATATAAAGACATTAAGCTGGTTTTATGATTCACAAAGTACATAATGTATTTTGTGCATGCCCATGTAAGTTGGACATTTTCATGGAAATTATGAAAATGATATGGGTCATTGCTAACAGGTTGCAAGCCAGTTGTCACCATTCTTAATTTTGCCGAGAGTGCTTCATTTGCCAATGTTGTGCTTTGCTTAAGAAAATATACAGATGGAATGCTGCTTTTCCTTGTTTTGTCAGCTCATAACTTTTTGAGGAGAAGTGACAGCTTACTAGAATATATATGTAAGGAGACAGTAAAAACTTAAGAGAATATATGTACTAAATCATTGACAAAGATGTCTAACTGCTCTTAGTCTGTACCTTTCTTTCCCTGTTAGCCATTGCCTGTGGGGTTTTTCCCCAGCTCTCTACATGTATACAATAGCAGTGGTCCCAAGACTAGCAGCATCCCTCTCAGTACAGCTGGGAACTAGTCAGAAATACCCATTCTCAGGCTGTGCCCCAGACTACTAAATCAGAAACTCAGGTGCAGGATAAAACTTGAGAACCGCTGTTAGATTTCAGCCTCTGATTTGAAGGGTAGCAGCTACCAGAGCTGCTAAGGGTATATGCATGCCCCTTGGTTCTTGGAGGAACTGTGCTGTTTCACGATTTCCTCTTCCCTGACCCCATGTAAGTTCAACGCATTTCCTCCTTCATGTCTCTGTATGATATTCCCTCATACTGTTTTAATCTTGTGCTGTGGATGATTTGTTTTCAGATTTGTTTTGCTTTTAAACACGAAAAGCAGTCTTATATGGAAATCCCCGTGTGTGTGTGTATGCCGTAACACTGGTTTCTTTGAGAATTTCTCAGAGGAATTACTGAGTCAAAGTATACATTGTTAAGGCTCTTGACACATTCACTTTAACTACTTTTAAGTGAGGGTTTTGACAGTCTTGTAAATGAGTTCTAAAAATTTATGTGTTGGTAATGTCTCTAGTTCTTACCGGGGTTACAGAATGAATGTGGCCCAAGATTGCACCTGTGTACCAAGGAGACCCAAGCAAAGAGTTTAGAGAAAGGAAACTAATATTTAGAAAGTCATCTAGGACTGTCTTTTAAATTGTGGAAGCCCCCCTGCCTCCCCCCACATGTTTTTCTTGTATTCTTTTTCAGTGCCCTTTGAGAATTAGAGAAGGTAGAGACAAAGTCAGACAGGACTGGCCCAGAGGGTTTGCACGAACTCGGCCAGACCTGTGTGGAACGCCACTCTTTGGAGCCAGTGTGTCGTACTCTGCCTCCTCATGGTCAATGTGGGCCCAGGGTTTCTGTATTGTCCTTGAAATAGATTTCCAATATCCTTTTTGTTTCTTCTCCTACACAAGACAAAGTGTAAACTCTAGCAAAATATGTATTGAGATTATGGCAGAAAAACCTACCTGCTGACATAAAGCAATTTCTAAACTACATATTGAATTATTTACTTTGATTTTTCAGTGATTAGAGACTTTCAAGAATATGTAGAGCAATTTCTAAACTACTTATTGAATTATTTACTTTGATTTTTCAGTGATTAGAGACTTTCAAGAATATGTAGAGCCAGGAGAAGATTTCCCAGCTTCTCCCCAGAGAAGAAACACCATGTCACAGGAGGACAAAGGCGACAGTGTGGTTTTACCTCTGGGCGCAGATACGCTCACACATAACTTGGGCATTCCAGTACTAGTAGTTTGCACAAAGGTTAGTTTGCGTCCAGAGGTTCTGTGACTGGTATTAACCAACGATGAGCAACTGTTTTGTTTCCCAGACCCCTTTTGGAATTGACACATTATTTTTCCTGGATAATTTTGCTTAACAAATAGAAACAATAGTTTAAAATATTGAATAATATTCTCATGTTGGTTTTGTAATCTTAATCATAGTTTTTTTGAAAGAAATGTTATTTCGGATATTCTATTTGTGATTGAATATCATTTTGCAGATTCCAATTAGACTTCATTATACAGTCAGTTTAGTAGAAGTAATTACAGGTAAGATAATTTAATTATTAATTTTTATAATTTTTTCGTATTAGATTTTGATATGCTAATATCAGACAATTATGTATTTAAAATAGAATAGACTTTTACACACCTACCTCCAACACCTAAAATAAAAGACTTTTAAGCACTCGTTATGTAAAGTTGATATGCAGTTATCTGGGACTTTTTATTTATTAAAGAGGTTCTGATAGGATTGCTAAAATTAAAATTCTGTTCATTTAGTCTGTCACTGTATACTCTTTGTAATCAAATCAAATTTCCTTATGTTTTGCCCTGACCGGCGTGGCTCAGTTGGTTGGGCATCATCCTGCAAAGCAGGCAGTCACCAGTTTCATTCCTGGGCACGTGCCTGGGGTACAGCCCGAGTGCAAGAGGCAGATGTTTCTCTTGCACGTCGATGTTCCTCTCCCTCTCTTTGTCCCTCCTTTCCCCTCTCTCTAAAAATAAATAAATAAAATCTTAAAAAAAAAAAAAAAAAGAGCCCTGGCTGGTGTGGCTCAGTGGATGGAGCGCTGGCCTGTGAACCAAACGGTTGCTGGTTCGATTCTCAGTTAGGGCACCCACCTGGGTTGCAGGCCAAGTTCCCTGGTGTGGGGCTCATGAGAGGCAGCCACACGCTGATGTTTCTCCCTCTCTTTTTTCCTTTTTCCTTCTGTTTAAAAATAAATAAAATCTTAAAAAAAAAAAAAAAAGACATACTACTTAGGACCAAATGGCAAAAAGATAACTTGAAACATAAATTATTTATATGTATATATTTTTAAGATTTTATGCATTTATTTTTAGAGAGAAAGGAAGGGAGGGACAAAGAGAGGGAGAGAAACATCGATGTGCAAGAGAAAAATTGGTTGGCTTGCTTCTCCCCAACCCGAGACCTGACCTGCAACCCAGGCACGTGTCCTGACCCAGAACAGGGCCGGCGAACTTTCGGTTTGCAGTACAATGCTTAGTCCACTGAGCTACCCCAGTCAGGGCTAAGTAGTGTGTCTTTATTGTTTGTTAAGTCATGGAAAAGGTAAGAAAATGACAGAACATGTAAACCCTTTTGAGATCTAAAATTAGTAATACTTTTTGTAGCATATAATTAAAGGATGGTATGGAATTTATTCATCTTTAGGATAAAATGATCAAAAAGTTTAAATCTAGCTTAATTATACTTTAAACACTATAAAATTTATCAATAACAATTAGGGAAGGGTAGCATTTAAGTCTGTTAATCTGCTTTTCAAATGATGATTCTGGTTTAGTTCATTGTTACTTATACCTTTTCTTTAAAAGTGTTTTTAAACTGTCACGTTTTCTGTGGTTTGTTTTTGTTTTGTTTGGCAAAGAACTGTTTACTGGCGGGTATTTTCCTGCTTCACACTACAACTTGCCTCACAAATTTTCAAAGGAAAAATACTAAGTCAACAGCATAATAAGTATAGGTATCTTTGATCATTTATTTTAAATAAATGGACGTGTCCTATGAAATGGACAAACATGCCACATTGTTTTGGTACAAGGAGATTCTGTTCTATCATGTGTATATACATGACAATTACATATCAGATGTGACACCACACTAATCTGAGGTATAATGAACATTATTGTTTATTTTTAGGTTTTATACCTTCAATTCAGAAAGGTTTTGTTGAAGTTATTTGCATATTGTGATGTTTGAATATGCATTTTTTTCTCTAGCAAGTAGAATTCAAATTTGTTTCATTGATTATACAGGTGACATTTTAAAAAACAGTCCATAATTCCCTACCTTTTTTATTTTTATTTTTTTATTTTTTTGCTGTTGGTGAAATTGTAGTGAGAGGAAAAAAGCACCGGAAATGAAATGAAGGTCAACAGAGTTGTCAGATAAACGGAGGAGCAAAGAAGTAGTGAGATGTGTCCAGACTCCCTGGACACACCAGAGCGTTTTGTACAACTCGAGTAGATTTTAGATCTCAAAAGTTTTGTTCTACAACATAAGTAGCTGAGTTACCAGTATTAAAAGCTTGTCCTGTTATTCTTCGTTCCTTTCTGTACTAAAACTTCCTCTTTAGTGTTATTATCACATTCAATATAACTTGGAATTCAAAATGTTTTAAAGAAATAAAATTATTCATTAGTCTTTGGATTCCAACTCAACATTTCTAGACAGGAGTAATTGATATTCTTGGTCCTACTATTCATTCACCCAAAATTGATTTGTTTAAATTATTATATTTAATTTTGATTATTTAAAGTTAACGTATTTTTAAAAATTATTTTAACTCAACAGTGTGATGCCATTAGTGTATTGGAGAAAGAACACGACTACAAAGATGAACATTTTGATTTTATTCAGTCGCACATCCGGAAGTTTTGTTTACAGTGTATCCTTTTAATACAGTGATTGGCGCAATGTACCTTTCCTGTTCTTGTTTGTTTATTTGTTTTGTTTTTTGAGGAAAGGAATTAAATTGATGGACTTGAGAAATCCCATAAGCTTTGTTCCTTCTGCTTCTGGTTGGAAATTTTATTTTAGTTCTCAAATTATTTCTATCTGGGTATTTTAAGATATAAAAGCAAGTATTGAAGTATATAAATTTGATTTGCTGTGTTTAAAATATTACCCTTAAGGCAAATGATTTTTAGTCTTATGTGAAAAATTCTAAAGAGTTGGCATTGTAAACGTTCTGATTAAAAAGTGGTGTTTATATCACCAGTGTTTATATCCTAAAATGCTGAGATGAAATGGTTATCAAGGCAGTATGTACTGTTCTTTTATTTTAAAGGCCCAATTCTGAGTCATAAATAGAATAATTAATACTCTGAGTATAATTAATAACCTTTCAGCTGGTCGTTCCACTATTGACATTCTGTTTTAGAGTTTGAATAAATGAAACCAGACCCCCGCCCCGAGAGTGGAGTTCATTTATTGGGTGGGCGGTGGGGCCAGATCAGCATTTAGGATTGCGTGTTCTCATTTCCAACGTGTTTGGTACAGTGTATTAGCTCCACAGTCTAACGCAGCGCTTTCAAAATCTGCCTGTGCCCATTTAGGACCTACTGAGCTGGAACAATCTAAGGTCAGCTAGAGAGTCTACTTTTGAAAGAGTCTACTTTTGAGAAGTTTTCTGGGGTGATTTTAATGATCACAAGGTTAGAGAAGCTATCATAACAACTCTGGTGCAGCCTAGGGTGCTAGGGTTCGATGAGCCAATGAATAACGTAGAAAACTAAAAGAAGGATAAAGTAAGGGCTGGGAGTGAAAACTTCACCACGGCTTAAGTGCGCTGGAGAGAGAGCATGGATCAGATGGTTTGCAGTTTCGTTCTCCAACCAAAGCGTTTGGGTCTGAAAAGTGAAGAAATGACATTAGGAGTAAGTAACATACACATGCCTATAGTATCTATAGGTTTTCGTTTTCATTAGTGGACATTTAATTGAAGGACCACTTCATAGCAAGCGTGGCTGTGTAATGAATAAGATCACTTGACACTGGTGGTTTCCCTTTCCTTTTTCCTTCAGTACTTGGCCCTTTCCACAGCCCTTTCTCTTTTCATGTCACATAATGGGTGAGTTAGGTTGAATTAAAGGGCATTGTCTACCTAAGAGTCTTCTAGAAGAAAACAAAAATTGGAAGTAATTGAAGTAGTTTTATATAGCCTTTTTTATCTTTGAAGGCTACCAAATTTGAGAACAGTCTTTTTTAATATGGAGTTAATGCTGTACTTGAAATGTCCATGCAGAAACACGATCAGGAAGGAGACTCTCCACTGAAATAATCACAGACCTTTAGTAGAGTTGTCGGAATGTGGCAAGTCACTTCAAGGTAGTGGTGTGCGTGTGTGCGCGCCACAGTGAGGGCAGCAGTTCAAAATCATCTTTATTTTTAATTTTTAATTGCCACAGAAATTTTTCATCTGTAGAAATCTTTCCAGTTACCATAAATTGGTTCTCCCAAGAAAGATCATTAGTGCAGAATTTACACAATTAAGCTTTTACTTAAAATTATGCTAGTTGTTTCTACCAAGTTCTATGCTAAGTGGTATTTAGCAGTAGCCCTTTTAGGTTCACGTCCTAGAAAATATGACTATTCCAGATCAGGGGTCAGACCATTCCCAGCATTTCCTTCTGGCCCAGGTTACCACCTCTCTCGGACACCACGGCTAGTGCTGGACAGTGGTGCTCACCAGTGGTTGGAAAATTTCTGCTGGCCACTCAGACCATGTCATCTGTCAGTAGTCACATTGACCCTTCTTCACAGGCCTCTTGATCTCATGTTGTTTGGATAAAAGTTAGGGTCTGCTTTAGTCAGTACAGCATCATATGAGGTTGTCTTATCTCAAGTTTCGGTCCTGAAATCTACCTTGGATCGTTTCTGAAAGCTTCCTGGTAATATCTGTTGGTTCCTCTCTCTCTTGTGAGTCTCCTGAGCTTTGCCCCCAAAGTTCTCATTCCTGGAACTCGTAAAAACCATTAAGAGATACTAGTGCAAACCAGTTTTGTTGAAAAGGCAGACAGAACAGTTGTTGGTAAATAATCCCCTCGCTGAAGTTGAGGAAGCTTAAAAACAAAAACAGGTTGCCTCTTCATGTGCTTTAAACATAGGTGGTAGTGGTGTCAGCTTTACCAAATCCGCCTTTTCTTCCTTGGCTTAGCAAAGCTTTTGGTTTTATTTTTTACCTATAGCATATTATTAAATCTTTTATGCACATTTTAACCTGTATGTGTTTATACTTTTGATATTTTTTATTGCAATATAATATGCCTTTAGAAATGATTTTTGAAACTAATCGTGTTAGCTGTGTTAGGCTGAGAACAAGAACTTAATGGTACCTGTTGATGGAATTTGTTCAGAAATTTCTTTAACGGTATTATTCAGATGGTGCAGCACTTATTTACACTTCTGTAAAAGAAAACAAAAATATAGATTTAGTATATAAATACATCGTTCAGAAACTGTATGGATTTCCATATAAGAATCCTGCTGTTGTTGTGGAAAAAGATGCAGTATTTATGTAAGTATACACTTAAATACATTAGACTTTTATTTATAACCTGCCGTGGCCTATTTTTCATTGTCTTTTAGATTTACTGCCGGCCTAAGCTCTTTTCGAAAGGCCTTGTTATTATAGCCATCCGTTGTGTGTACATATCAGTGGATCTGCCAACTCTTTGACTGGTTGGGATAACATAAAGCCCCCGATGTGTAATGACACATGTTTTTAAAAAGTTATCTGAATAAAATTGGGAGGTGGTAATAATTACCACCGCCACACCAAAAAAAAAACAATAATGGCTTTTTTAAAATCAGGAAGATTGATAATTATTTTTTGATAATTATTTTAAGTAGAAATTAGTAAACCATAACTTGAGCACTATAAAAAAAGTCGATTAGTTTTCCATAATTAGTCAAATTTATTTTTATAAGCATGTTCCCTTTAATGTGATCCTGGTTTGAATAAAAGAATGGCTATGTAAATGCTTGAAAATCTTTCGTGTGTCTTTTTTTCCAGTCCAGCAGGGTGGGATAATGATAAGAAAATAGGAATATTACATGAAAATTTTCAAACATTAAAAGCAGAAGATAATTTTGAAGACATTATAACTAAACCACCCATTCGAAAGGTAACAATTTTAGGATATAGTTTTAATATTTAGGCTTTCAAACTGAGGGGGAAGTCTGTAATTTTAGGATTGTATGGTAGAAAGATAGGGGTGTTTTTTCCTATCAAAGGCATTTCCAAGTGTAATTTGGGTGTTGCTAATATATCACTCAAAATAAAGATCTTCTTATCAAAATATAACTCAGCTATTTAGTTACTGAGTCATGACTTAGTCTTTGGCATATTTATATTAGAAAATATTAGTTCAGAGTCCATATTCTAAAGGAAATCGTAGGTTAGTGTAAGGGAGTGTGTGTATCTTCAACAATTTGAATAGGTAGAAGCTGTGAACTTTCTAACCTAGAGCTCAGCCAAAAGCCAAGAAAATATCACTTCCAGTTTCTTTTATTTAGACTTAGTCTTGATTGTTCCATGTCACTCTCACGCCTATTAAATCTGGTTCCAGAACGTACTCTTTCTTCATGTATCTTAATTTCGTGTTAAGCAGTACATGGTGTTCCAAGTTAGGTATTATAGATGTTTTTGGAAAGGTGTATAAAAGTGAGTGTTTGCATATAGTATTTCTCACTGGCTTTTAATTTGGACATGTTTCAAGAAAAAGTAATTTTGATTTAACATAAAAGAGTCACACTTAATCTATACATTCATATTGAACATTTCTCTTCTGTTTCTGGGTAATCAGAAATAAGGAAAGTAATGTCAAATGAAAATTCAGTTGGCATGGTATTTGGTGTGAATGTCTATTAAAAGAAATGCACACATCAGAAAAGCAACGGTTTTCCTCAGTCTTTTTCCAACAAATTTGCTTTGTTTTAGTTGTCCTTACTGACCCATTGTTTAGGCACTACGTGCTAACCGGGAGGGTGTGATACAACAGTAATCAACACATGAGCCATCTCCCAAGTGGTCAGAGTGCTAGGGAAGTAAAGCAGAGAGGGCAGGCGGAGGACTGGGGACGAGGGGACAAAAAGTGCATGTGCTCTGAGGCAGGAATGTGCAAGGAGGCCAGAGAGGCTGAAAAAGAGCTGGGGTGGGGTGGGGTGGGGTAGTGGGCAGAGTGGTAGGAGATGAAAGGCAGAATCCAGGTCTGTGGGGCGGGTGCAGGCAGCAGTCAGGACTTTGGATTTCATCCTGAGGGGATGGAAAGTGCGTGGAGGGGGAGTTTCAGCAGGGGAGTGGTGTAATTTGACCTGGCCTTTTAAAAGGATCACTGGCTACTGGGTGGAAAATAACCGGGAACTTGCTCCTGGTTTCCCTGAAATAAAAACGTAATGGCCCTCCTATGTACTGAATACTTAGGAAAAATGAGTTGCAAATGTCCCACTTCTACTGTTCCTAGACTTGCTCATTTATGCATTGCTCATTGCTCATTTCAGTTCGTGCATGAGAAGGAAATTATGGCCGAAGACGACCAAGTGTTTCTTATGAAGCTACAGGTACGAAATTACATCAGAACTGTTATTGTATATAATTTCTTTAAAAGTACGGCAATACATGTTATGAATATCTAACCTAGAATTCTTTTGTGTTTTTCAGACCCTTTTAGCAAAGCAACCACCAACTGCAGCTGGAAGGCCTGTGGTCAGTATTACCAATTTTGACAAAATTATTGAAATGCAGTGCATATTGCTTTAGTTCTTTATTTCTTAATCATATATGTGTCTCATATGGGTACACTTTGATGTAAACTTGAATTAAGAATTCTTCTGGAATTTGTGAGATTTTTAAAAGGTAAACTTGATTTCTTTTAAGATGACTTAAATCGTAAAGATTTTGCAGTGTTTGTTGTGCATCAGTGACTGTGCTAAACCACTTACATACATTATTTTATAAATCTTCACAACAGCCCTATGAGGCAGGGACTCCTGTTTGCCCCATTTTGCAGTTGGGGAAGTGGGAGCTTTGAAGGACGTTGAGGCTTACCTGAGGTTACGCACCTGGTGGGTGAGAGTGCACGCTGGGACCCGGGTCTGACTCTCCAGCTCATACTCTGAACCCCACACTTCATTACTCAACGCAGTCGTGCTTTTCCGCTGAAGGGAAAGTTCGTGTTCTGATGTGTGATGGGTCTGGTGTGTTCTAATAATGAGGACGTGATTGCTAAGCATTTTTGTCAGTGGTTTGCAGTGTAAACGTCCCAGTAGAACTGATGGGGTATGGTTGCTAAGTAATTTCTTTTTATAATAAATAATAACGCATGAAGTTGAGAGTTTTTTTTTTAATAATTATGGCTTTCCTGTTCTTACACAGGACGCCTCACCGAGAGTCCCAGGAGGCTCCCCTCGAACACCAAACAGATCAGTGTCATCCAATGTCGCCAGTGTGTCACCCATCCCTGCTGGGTCAAAAAAGATTGATCCGAACATGAAAGGTATGTTTCCCTCCCTCTCAGAGAAAGCAGCGCATTTTACAATGGAAAGAACTCTACCGAGACTCCCCTTTTGCCATAGCTGTTTTCATTTTTGCACAGTGGCCTCCAGTCTTCGTCTCCATAGTTACAATCTCATAGTTAATTGGACAGAGAACCATTTTACAGTGTCATCTTAGTATGTCACTTCTAGGGTGTAAACTTGAAAGCTTTGGGTTTATTTAGTCATTCTCCTGTGGTAGGTCATTGAAGAAATTCATAATTTTATAATAACAGGTTACTTGCAATTAACATAAAGAAAAAATGACATGTACATAGAGGGGGATTAGGTGACTTCGTAATACTTGAGGCACGTGTTTTTCACGAACTCCTTTCAAAGCAGAGATATATCAGCATCCAGCATCTGTTTGTTTAAAACGCCTTTGGCTTTTTTAAAATAACATTCTGATTTTTAAATAATTATCTTATACTTTTAAAGGTTGCCTATATTTTGTTTTGTGTCTGAGTAGATTAGAGAAGTTATCCAGCCTTTGAAGATCAAACTAGACTTAGATCTTTACATACAGCTCTTACATTTTAAGTCTATTGTTATTCTGGGTATGATTACTAAAATGAAGATTTATAGAGCAATCTAATGTTCTGATAGAAAGTTTTTGGGTTTTGTTCTACAGCTGGAGCTACAAGTGAAGGTGTCCTGGCAAATTTCTTCAATAGTTTGCTGAGTAAAAAGACTGGTTCTCCAGGAGGCCCGGGTGTCGGCGGTGGCAGCCCAGGAGCTGGGGCTGGAGGCGGAAGCGGTGGTTTGCCACCATCTGCCAAAAAGCCAGGTATAGTTACCTGGAGCTTTCTTTAAAACACAGCTTTATTGAAATGTAATTTACATACCATGGAGTCCACTTATTTAAAGTGTACAGTTCAGTATTGTTGATATAGTTACAGACTTACATAAACCATTACCATATTTAATTTTAGAATATTTTCATCTCCCCAAAAAGAAATCTCCAACCTATGAGCAGTTACTCGTTCCCTCCCCGGGAACCGCTAGTCCTAGGCAACACTCATCTGCTTCTCGTGTCTTTACAAACAGTTGTTTGGGACACAGTGCTGCTTTAGGCTCCGTCTGAAGTTATTTCACCCTGTTTGAACATTCCAAAGGTTGGAGGCATCCTCTGGGTTGGCAGTTCAACTCCATTTTAAAGTGGCTCCGTCTCTGTTCTTTTTTTATGTTAGTGTACTAGATAGAGCTAATGAAACCATTGGCAATTTTTTAATGAAGAGACGCTGGTATAAAGAATACTTTGACCTATACCTAAATCTTCCTTCTTTTCCTTCATCATAGGCCAGAAGCCTGTCCTGTCAGATGTTCACGCGGAACTGGACAGAATTACACGGAAACCAGTTACGGTTTCTCCTACAACACCGACATCGCCTACGGAAGGGGAAGCTTCTTGAAGATACCAAATAAAGCCATTTCTTCAGTTTCTGGGATAATGTAAACTTGCCTCTGCCTTTTCCTTCAAGAGTGGAATTAGGGAGCTGGAGTGCTTTTTCAGATGGACTAAATTTGTCTCTTTTTTTTTTTTTTTTTTGTGGTTGCCCATTTTTATAAAAGGGAGCGCTACAGAAGAAAAATTGCTCTTCATTATGTAGGATTGCTGTTTGCATTGTGATTTTGCATAAGGAAGTAATTTTGGATTTTGAAAAACTCAAAATTTAAAGATCTAAAATAAAGCCATGTGATCATATTCTAAAGGCTATTTAAAACATATTAGAAGAGTTTAGGGAAGGACAGAAAATGATATGCTTTGGGCATTTGACAGACTTGGAAGTCCAAGCTTATTTTAGTTAAGACTATTAAAATCCATTTTTAAAATTATGTTTTACTGGAAAAGAGAAGATGGTTATCAGATTTTTCACCCCGACATAAATACACCACCACATATGGAATATGCTGAGAAAAGTATCACACAGCATTTGATACACTAATTAGTCTAAATTCATGATCCTGTAAGTTATCAAAATGTGATTTTGAAATATTGGCGAAGATTTGTTTCTTTAACTGAGAAGAAAAGAAAGCACACTGCCTAAATATGTAAAAGAAAAATGCAGAGGTTATTAAAATGTAAAGCGGTAACAGTCTTTGGATTTGTCTATATATATATGTCATATATATGTATGTCATATATATATGTATATGGCTCTGCCTTAATATACCCCTTTTTGTTTGTGACTTTCAACTGTAATCAGTTAATAAAGTATTTATTCTCTGCATTCAGGTTCAAATAATGTGTTGCATTCTCTTATATTTAAATTTGTATTTATCAGATATGAGGAAGAGTTGTCAGTATTTTGAAATGTTTGACTTAATAGTATTATTAAGCATTCTGAGCTTTCTTCTTACTAAGAGATGGAGTACTTAAGATTCACTATGCTGTAAGTTTCCTTGAATTGGGAGTTTACCTTGATCAGCACATCTTCCCCACATGTCTAGATCTGCAGAATCCTCCTAGTAGATAGGAATGCAGCCTTTTATCATTTAACGGGCAGAAGCTGTTTTTAAAAGCTTGGCAAATGCACCGACACATAGCTGCTCTCTCATAGGTAAGAATACCTGTTAGTAGCTCCACCTTTCCCATACCTAGTTTTCAGTGCTAGTTAGAATCTGCATAAGAACAATTTCATCGTCTTATTGAAGTTCAGCTAAAAAACACATACACATTTCACTTAATGAGTCATTTCAGATCATTGGAAAATGTGGTTACGTACTTTAAATTGGTCGTTGTTACTGCTTTAAAATGCATATTCCAAAGATTTTTTTTAAACAAAATGTTTGAGGATAACACATCTACTATCTCACATAATACTTTTATTAGAACCTTAAAATGTTTAGTTTTCTAATAGTATTTGGCTCCTAATAGTTGAATATAAATGCTAAAAATATATGAGGCTAATAATTTGTTTCAATGTGGAAAAAACTTAGGGTGTTCATGGGCATGGAAAAATTAATTTGTAAAAACATTTTGTTTGATAAATATGTGATGAAAAATGCCATTGATAAAACTCTTCTTCCAGAAAGGGTCCTACAATCATGATATTGTAAAGACCAATTTTTCTAAACTAGTACTTGGTGAAAGTAACGAAGGAGAAAATTGTAGCCTGTTCATCACGCTATACTTTGCTGTATCTGCTGTGCGTGCATGTTTACACCAATTCATTTTTTCTGTGTGACCTTGGAGATGTATTAGAAAGTTCTTGAAATTAATTGAGTTGTTACCTGAAATAACAGTTATTGTTCACTTTACATGGGATTCAGTTTTAACTACTCTAAAACCTTGTGTTTACCATGTTTAAGTCTAAAACCTATTTTTACAAGGAAATTTGTTTTTAAACTTTTTTTTTGAAGCATTTTTTTTGAAGCGTACACTCCAGAGAAGTGTACCAGTTGCAGGTTCGAAACTGACTGAAAACCGCACAGCGACCACATGTAGCCAAGCATCAAGAGCCAGAGAGACGACAGTACTGGTGCCCCCGGTGTTTTTTTCATGTGCCTCCTGGTCAGAACTTTCATGCACCAACTAAACACTGTCCTAATAACTTCCAAAGCTATAGATAAGTTTTTTTTCAATCTTTATATGAATGAATGGAACTTAGAGTTTATATTCATTTTTGTGCCAGGCTTCCTTCAATATGACTTCTATGTTTCTTGCATTTTGTTGCATGTAGCAATAATTGCCCATTCTCATCGCACCATTACGTTCCATTGTGCAAAATATACTATAATTTATCCATTATGTTATTGATGGGTATATAGTAGTTTTGTTATTTTATTTACTTTTTATTGGATTTATTGAGGTGACATTGGTTAATAAAATTACATAGGCTCTAGGTATAGAATTCTGCAACAAATCATCTGTATATTGCATTGTGTGTTCACCACCCCGTGTCAAGTATATTAGCTTCCTATTGCTGCTGTATCAATTACCAAAATTCAGTGGCTTAAAACATGCACATTTAGGACTGAAGTACAAAATCAGTCTAACTGGGCTAAAGTTAAGATGTCAGCAAGACTGGTTTCTTCTGGAGGCTCCAGGGAACATGTTTTCCTTTTCTTTCCAGCTTCTAGAAACTGCCTGCATTCCTTGCCTTGTGGCCCCCTTTCCATCCTCAAAGCCAGCAGCGTTGTATCTTCAGCTGCCTGCTTCCATCGTGTTGCCTCTCACTCTGACTCTGCTGCCTCCCTTGTATCGGGATCCGTGCATCAAATCGGGCCAACCTGAGTCGTCCAGTGCACGCTCCCTTTCTTTACTCGAGTTCTTGCTTGCCTGGCTTCTCAAGAGAAATCAGATGTAAAGTTTATCTTTGTTTCTCCACAGGTGTTTCCTTCCACTCTGGCTTCTTTCAAGATTTTTTATCTTTGATTTAATGAAATTTGAGTATGATATGCCTAGGTGTCCAATGTTGTTATTATTTATTCTTCGTGCTCTTGGAACTTCCTGGATCTATGGTTTAGTGTTTGACATTAATTTGGGGGAAATTTTCAGTTATTATTGCTTCAAATATTCCTTCTGTTCCTTTCTTCTGGTATTCCCATTATGTACATGTTACACGTTTTATAGTTGTCCCAGGGTTTTTGGATATTCGGTTCCTTTTTTTTCTCCTTTTGGCCTTTTTTTCACTTTGCTTTTTAGTTTTAAAAGTTTCTGTTGATGTATACCCTTCAGCTCAGAATTTCTTTCCTCAGCCATGTCCAGTCAACCAAATAATTAACCTATGGAAAGCATTCTAAATTTCTGTTATTTTTTTAGAAAATCTGTTATTTCTCTTATTCTTCCTTAGACTTTCTGTTTCTGCTTACACCATCCATCTGTTCTTACATGTTGTCTACTTTCTCTGTTAGAGCCTTTAGCATATTAATCAGTTGTTTTAAATTCATGGTTTGGTAATTCTAACATCTGCCATATATGAATCTGATTCTGATGCTTCTGTGCTGTTTTTTTGTTTTTTTCTCTTTTGCTATGCCTTGCAATTTTCTTTTTTTAAATAGTTAATTTTCATTGTATCTTTTCCATTACTATTTATCACCCTTGTACCCTCTTCCATCTCCACCCACTTCCCTCCTCCCCCTGTCATTTTCTTTTGATAGCTGGACTGATGTAGTGGGTGAAAGGAATTCCAGTGAATAGGCCTTTAGTAATGTGTTGGGAGCAGGGGAAGCATTCTCTAGTCCTATGATTAGGTTTCACAGAGCCTGTGCCCCTGGGCTGTGAAGTTAACAAGTGCTTCTCAGTCCCCCAGCCTTTGGTGAGACAGGATGGCTAGAGGGTTTGAAGTTGGGTATTTTCTTTCCACCAGATTACTTAGACTCTGACAAAACCGCTATAGGTTAGGCTTTGGAGAAATACTTTCTCTTGAGGGCAGGCCTTGTTAAGAACAAAATAATCTGGCTTATTTGCATATTTCAAAATGGTTATTTTCCTCCTTCCCCTGCCAGAAACATCAGAGGATTTTTCTCTGATCTTCACTTGGAGAATCTGGGTAGAGCTCCTGGAGCTAAAAGCAGAGTGGGGTTTTGTAACTCAGGGACTTGGCTACTCTGATCCTCCAGTAACCTGTCAATACAGTTCAGTCACCTACCCATGACTGTCTCCCTAAGAGGTTTCTGCTTTTGTAAGTTGTGATTTTGAAGGTCTGCCTGCTTTTCTCCAATTTTTGGAACAGTAGTTGGCCTTGTGAACTCAGTTTTCTGAGAAATTAAAGAAGAGCTTTTGATTTTTCAGTTTGTTTAGCTTTTTGCTTGTTAGAGTGGAAAGATGACTTCCAACCTGCTTGCTGGATTGGACACTGGAAGTCTTAAGTTTCCCCTCTGAAAATCCTGATCGCACCTGCAAAGTCCCTTTGCCAAGTAAGTACAGTGACATTCAGAGGTTCCAAGGATTAGGACTTGGAGATCTTTGGGGGACCATTACTCAGTACCACAGATTGTTTGGGTGCTTTTCAGTTTTTCAGACGAGATCGGGCGCATTCTGGGTGGTATGGCCATAGACAACTTTTCGGTTTTTTCAGTTGATATCATGAATTGTGCTGTTAGGAATATTCTCAGATGTGTCTTATGGAAGACATGTTCTCATTAATTTTGAGTACATTTGTAGACATGGATTGTGGAGTCCAAGGCTTTAGTAGATAGTGACAAACAGTTTTTCCTAAGTGGTTGTAAGAATTCTCATTCCTGGGAGAAAATAATGCAAATTATGTGTATCACAAGTAAAGGTTTAGTATCCAGAATGTTACTGAAAGGAATCCATGGGGGGCCCCAGATACTGTGACCAAAACAAGCTCCCGCCCCTGGGGTCTTTCTGTGCTATGGTTCTTGCCTGCCTACCGCTAGGTGTTAGGAACCGTGGCTCTCATTGCCACAGTTTGGTTAAAAGGAAAGGAACTATTTATTCAAAAGTTATACAGGTCTACAATAATGGTGAATGTCACCATTAAAATCCCAAAGTCCCTTTAAAACACCCACACACACACACACACAGTCCTGCCTCCCCTTGCTAAACCAGGCCGGTCAGAGGTACCGCATCTCAGGAAAAGAAATAGAAGTCCACAGCTCAGCTAGACTTCCAGTTCCAGTAATCTGTGCTTAGCTGGGCAGGTCTCCCGCAGTCCCCAGCACCATCAACTGTGTCACAGGAATCTCCAGTTCTTAATCCAAGACCACGTAGTGCCTCCTCATGGCCCACCTGGGAGAGTCCTTTCGCCCTTTTCCTTCCCCCGTGGTCTCGCATTGTCCTCCCATACAGTCTCCCTGTTGTCTCTCGTAGTCCAACGTTGTCTCCATGGTCTTTCGTCCCACTTGGCGGTCCCCTTTCGTTTAAATCCCAGCCTGGAACTTCCGTAACCCCATTTCCGACACCTCCCAATGGGCTGCACCTGCCAGCACTCCTGTATTTTCAGCCTTTCTTGGCTGCCATAGTAAGTCGGGGCAGGTGTGGCCCTGAGCCGGATGTGGAGTGACCCATCTCCAAGCTCTAGCACAGGTGAGGTAAAGGGAGTTGCCTGGCAGCTACATCACAGGTCAAAGTCACCCCAATTCTCTAGCTAGCCTGTTGTTAATATGCAGAATAACCATTTTGGCACATGGGTATGAAGCTAACCTGCAATTATTAATATGCAAAGTAACTCAGTGGCCCTGCTCCATGTCTCCCATCCCCCAGCCAGACTTGTGGGGGGGTGGGATATCCTATATTTCCAGACATCCCAAGTTCTGGACCCCGTTACAAATCCCCCCTCTGTGGGGCCCTGGGGCCTCCCAATCTACACCCCATTGCAAGAATATATAAAGAACTCTTACAACTCAACAGTAAGATAACCCAGTGTTAAAATGGGCAAAGGATTTGAGTTGACATTTCTCTGAAGTAGACATGCAGATGACAAGCACCTGAAAAGATGCTGCATATTAGTGATTGGGAAGTGTAAGTCAAAACCACAGTGCACTACCACTTCACAGCAAGAATAAAAAAATTGTTGATGAAGATATGGAGACATTAGGAGCCCCATACATTGCTGGTGGGAATGTAAACTGGTGCAACCACTTTGGAACACAGGGTGGAGGTTCTTCATAAGGTTAAACGTGGCTACTACATGACACATGGGTAGTCAATCATCTCAGGGGATTCTGGCTGATACAAGTTTTTCAAAATTGTATCTTTTTCTGGAAAATTCAAATGTTATCAGTGCAACAAATATTTGCTATCAGTTGTATTCCTTGTACTGATGGGCTCACTTCATGCATTTTTTGAGAAAATTCTTACCAAATACTAAGGTCTGAAAAACCAGTTGGTCTGTAAAGTAATTCAAATAAACATGGAGAAAAAGGTGGTTAGTTTGGCTGTAACTCAACAGCACAAACGCTTTTCCTCAAGACACACTGTGCTTTATATGAGGCAGGAGGGATACCTGTGTGTTTCCCAGTCTTGACTCAGAACATCAGGAGGACTGGTACTGAATGGGTGCAACTTAATCAAATTAATGGTTCCCATTTCTTCCTCAAGGGAATCCTTAAATGAAAACGGCTTTATTTTCTCCCACCTAGTAGTGAAGAATACAATGACTACAAATTCAGTTGGGGGCCACCGCCATGCCAACAGTTTTACTCTACCCACCTGGTGGAAAAGGAGTGTGAGAACAGTTTGTACCTCACAGAAGGCTTTCAAAGGGCTCAAGAACCCCCTAGTGGTCCTCTGATGGTACTCTGAGAACTCCTGTTGTGACCCAATAGCCAAATTAGTCATTTGACTTTGCCCCATGTTGGCTCAGAATTCACAACGGGGCTTTGATTCAGAAATTGTGATTGATTCACACACTGTAGAATGTGCTTCTTTTAAGTGTTTTCTACTTCGTTTCTGTCACGTGCTACAACTTTACCACGGCTAACTGCTCAGTCTCGCATTATTCTGTGTTTTATTTGTGTCGGGCTGGTCTCTCCGAGTTCTGCTCAGAGGGGGAAATACCATTTAAATAGCAGATGATGAACCATGTCTTGCTGGTCTTCTAAAGCTTAGTATAAACTGCTCAGTAGTATTTGGACCCCGTTAATGCTCAAATAAAAGAGAATCGCAATACAGCCCTGCCTTGCAAGATTCCTGAGTGTCTTAGCCACATCTTTCTCCCTTAAAATAAAGCCACGAGACTTTTAATGTGCAAAATTTGCAGTGCCAAGATGCTGTGGAAGAAGTTGAAAGACCCAGAAGAGCTGGGCTACTCCGTCTACTGGTAGCCTGACTGTGGAAGAGTCACTATTGTTCTGCAGCCTTAATTTCATCATCTGTGACGGTATAGGCGAGGAACCTGGTTAGGGGCAGAGTTTTAAATGAGGATAAATGAGATCGAGGATGTGGGGATGTTCTCTAACTTGTAAGGTGTTACAGAAATGTAAGTTTTTATAGCCACCAGGGAAGGAATTGCATTTACATAATTGTCTTAAATACTAGTCCCATGAGTAAATAATTCATGCAAGCGTATTTAGCTATGTACTCTAAGTGATTAGTGTAATTGGACTACTTTTGAAAACCCTGCTGCCTTATTTCTGCCAAAAAGTTTTATTTTTATATATATTAAATATATATAACAGTCTACATATGTTAAATACATATAACAGTATATAATATCTAATAGCTTTAACCAACAGCTGGCTATTTGAAAGATAAAATTAGATCCATACCTGACATCAGTCATAAAAATAAACTCCAAATGCACCAGACCCAAATGTAAAATATGAAACCTTACAAGTACTAAAAGAAAATGTGGGTAACTTCTTATGTAGATCAGTGGGGAAAGACTTTCTAATTTTAATTCAATCCATGCAATAAAATAAAAAATTTAAATTCCACTACATAAAAGTAATTTAAAAAAAAAACCCAGATACCAAAAAGGATAGGCAAAGTTAAAAAAAAAAGTTGAAAGAAGCCCTGACCGGTGTGGCTCAGTTGTTTGGGGATTGTCCCTCAGAACTAAAGGTCACTGGCTCGACTCCTGGTCAGGGCACGTGCCTAGGTTTCAGGGCATGTGGCAAAGGTGACTGATTGGCATTTCCCTCTCTTTCTTGCTTCCCCTCTCTCTAAATAAAGTTTTAAAAATTTGAGAGAAAATATAACATCACAAATAAAAGCCTAATATTCTTAATATATGAAGAACTCTTAATAGAGCTGGGGGAACTGAACTCCCTATAGAATATAGGTGATGAGGCTGCAGGCACAATGAGGTAAGTCAAAGATCATGTAGCAGTGCCTTCGAACCTCTGATAACGTGTTCACCTTTCCTCACAGAGGAAAGGCAAATTAAAAGTACCCTGAAAGTGATCCCTGGTCTTTGCCCTCCTACCCCACCACCCCACATACCACTTAGGAGTGAACTCCTCCCGCCAAGTGCGGAAACCCTAGAACAAAAGGCATTATTAGCATTCCTTTGCCGTTGCAGCCCTCTGCTGGTACAAATGAAATGTGGAGATTGTCCATTTTATTTGCTTATCCTTAAGACTAGTTTAGTGGGGAGAGGAGCTCTGATAAGCTTTCGTCTCTGGAAAAGCTCTGATCCAAACTTCTCTTTGCTTACCTGGCACCCTGGTCCACTCTGAGGTGTTTGGAAATGTTGACAAGGAAAATTTAAGACTTTTCCTTTGCCTCCCATCACTCTGTCCTGTATTCTCCTCCAGTCTCTGAAGTTATAAATGAGGATAAACGAAATCAAGGATGAGGGGGGTGTTCTCTGAACTGTAAAGTGTTACAAAAATGTAAGTTTTTAAAGCCACCAGGGAAGGAATTTTAATTTTAACTTACATACCGGTAATTTAACTACTAGTATTCAAATATTAATCCCATGAGTAAATCACTCAGGCAAGCATATTGCCGATGTGAAAAACATCCAAACCTGTAGAGAATATTCATGAGTTCATTTGAGCCACATAGGCTGGGGAGCGAGATCTCAAATGCTCCAAAGGATAACCATGTGGCGGCTTCTTTTATGCATTTGAAATTAAGGAGGCGATGTAATGAAGATTACATGAAAGTGGGAGAAAGTAAGGTGGGGACTGGATTACGGAATAGTTAAGGTGATGTGCTGTCTTGAGGGAGGTTATTTCAGAGGTGTGTGAGCTGAGATGGACAGAAACAATGGACAGGGTTTGCATAAGGCAAAGATAAACCCTTTACTTAAAATGTTATAGGCCTGGGGCATGACTACCCACCATGACCTGCCCGGTTAGGAATTTATGATCACATCGCCCTATGAGATTACTTTCCATAGAACCCCCTTTTTGGGGTCCACAGTACTTAGCTGCCCACTCTAAATGTAGCAGCATAAGTAGACCACTTGTGAAAAGCCTACTGCCTTGTGTGCACATTCTCCAGCTCTCCCAATGCTCTTTGTCACACCTGAGCAGTGGTTCTCACACTGCAGTCCTGGACCAGCAGCACCAGCACCACTTGTAAACTTACTAGCGATGCAAATTCTCAGGTTCTACCCGGGATCAACTGAATCAGAAACTCTGGGGCTAAGGCCTGGAAATCTATAGTTTCACAAGCCTGTCATCAGATTCTGATGATCACTCAACTTGGAACTACTGTACTAGAACAGGATGGGCAAACTATGGCCTGTGGGCCAAGTCCAGCCCAATGCCAGTTTTCGTAGTTTCGTTGGAACATGGCTGCATTGTGGCAGTTATTTCTGTGTCATTTATGGCTGCTTTCTCTCTACAACAACAGACTTGAGCTGAGTAGTTGTGACAGAGACTGCATGGCCCCCGAGCCTAAAATATTTCCTATCTGGCCCTTTACAGGAAAAGTTGGCCCACCTCTGGACTCGGGCATCATTCAGCAAACCCTTCGAAGGGTCACTTTTGGTCTAGGGAAAGGTAATTTTACGTGATTTACTATTTTTCATCAAGTTGTGCGGAGTCTGTAAGTTAGGTGTCAGTTACGAAAGGTTGATAAGTTACAAATTATTTTTGTCTGATAATGATTTTCCTCTGCTAGGGTTGATCACAAAGGCAAAAATCTTATTATCCTATAGAATGTTAGCCAGTTTTGGATCTAACCTAGCAATTGTATACCTTTTGATCTTTTCCTCTCATTATCACACACAGACACCCTGGTCTCTTATATCCTCCTTTGACCCAGTTTTACCTTCTTCTGGTCACTAATAAGTTAAACAAATCTTTGAAACTTGCTTACTCTGTACTGGTACAAGACTCATCTTTTGAACTTCTTGGAATTTATCCTTCGACACTGATGACAGTTAATTCCTCCTATATTCCCTGTCTCTGTCATTATCCTTCTTCCATCTCCTAGGTTACCTGGGCGTGAAACTGTGCACCTCTTCCCATTCCTTGCTTACTCTTCAAACAAATCAGTCTCCAAATCTCACTGGTTTTACCCGCCCCCACACTTCTCCTGGAGCCATCTGTTTCTGTGACTAATGCCGGAGTTTAAGTCTCTACTCCCCCTTTCCTGAACTGATTACAACAGCACCTACCTGACTCTTTGCAATCAATTGTCTACCGGAGGCTGCTGGAAAAATATCCCCAAGGAAGACCTCAGGCCATTTCACTTCCCTGTACAAAACCCTTTTGTGGTTCCTCACTGTTCAGCAACAAGGGAAAGCCCGAGGTTCTTAGCCTGATTTTCAGCCTTCCTGCTTTTGACTCCAAGCTTATCTTCCTTATTTGTCCTTAATAATAACCTCCATAATCTGGGCCTATGTGCACTCTCTCGTTGCCTTCCTTCATATTGTCCCTGTCTGTAATACCCTCTTTCCTGTTTCTGCACGTCCAAAACTAAGTATTCCTCAACCCCCAGATTGAAGCTCCCCACCCCCATGCTGATCCTTTTATCCTAAATCATGTCTATTTGCTGTAAATTCCCAACTCATTTAATTTGTATCTCTCTTCTGGCACATATCACTTTCTATTCTGTGACATGGCCCTTTACGGACTTTTCTGTGGTCCCATTGTGAGACAGCCTCAGGATCCAACTTGTGTTCACATTGTTACCCATCTGTGCTAAGATTGGTAAGAGCCAGGGAAATTTTTGAGTAGGTGCTGCTGGAAAATGAAAATCTCAACTAACTGAAAAAGTTGAGATTTTCAAACTTTTTCAAATTATTTCAAAGTATCAAATTATTTTTTGAATGTATAAAATCTCATCAAAGTATATTTTCCTACACTATCTTTTTGTGACTATGTTCTTTCTCTCATTTGAAAATATTAACTATTTAATATTGAAGTGATAGGGGACTCAAGACCTGGAAAATTTTAGCTTAAGGAAAAAGTTATTAAGCCTAGCAAGTCATGTGTATGTTAAAGCTTTTGTTTCAGAAACTGCAGGCCCATCCTGGCTCCTGGGAAACAGCGGGCCTCCTGGGGCGCTGGCTAGAGACTACCGCCTGCCTGCGGAGGAGGTGGAGGAGGCATCCGGGCCTTTGTATCAATGAGGAGGCAGCCGCTCTCCCTCCCCTTGGGAACAGCACTGCTCAGAAAATGAATGGGAATGCGGCAGCTTCACTCACCTAATCCTCCCTGAATTTCAAAGCCCTCACCACATCTTGTTTGTCTTCCTCCACCTCCCTTATAAAAATTCTGGCGAGGAAAGAGAAGGGAAGATGATTTGTTAGGATATGAACCTGCCATCTTCTCAGATCGCCAGCCATCTGAATAAAGCGCCCATAAACGATTCAATTGCTGTCATTGCTTACTGGGTTTGGTAGTGACAGGCAGCCCAAACGCCGGTGTCTTTTCCGGTTACAGAAGGAGGAAAATGAGTATTCTTCAAAATTTAAATGATTGTTTCCTTCTTCTGTTTGGTGTATCTTTTCTCCATAAGTAAGATTTCAGATTTGAATGTGGCAAGTCCCAGCATTTAATTATTCAGTGTTGTTTATTCATTAGTGAAGATGATAGTTTTCTGTGTGGACACACCCATCAAAAGGGCTCCCTGACACAACTGTTTCCTCATGAAGTCCTAAAATATTTATTTGGTCTTTTAATTTATTAAGGAAAACATAAGCGACACATATTTTTTTTGAACTGGGAGGGATATTAGTGTCTAAATTTTGGGTACCCCAAATCAATCAAGGCAAAGGAAGTTAGGGCACAGCTGCTGCCTCCTGTCCAATGGTTTTCATTCCCATCACATTATAATACAGTGTTTCTCCATATGCATGGATTTCTAGCCAGCATCATCTGGAGAGCTTGTTATAGAAGCATATTCCTGAGCCCTACCCAAACTCAGCCTTCTTTAGAGCTAGATTTCTAAGAATCTTTATTTTTTATTTAAACTCCCAGATGATTCTCATGCAACCTGGTTTGTGAGTCACAGCCTAAATTCTTATCCTCTTCTAAATTCAAACAAAAGTAGAAACCCCTATAGTATTGCCCAAGTGCACCTAAAACAAACCAAGAAGGTTGAGAGATTTTGTTCATCTTCTCTCCTGTCTCAAAGTGTCCTTTTTCTTTATAACTTTGCCTCAGTGTTTTAGCTTGAAAGTATTTGAACACACAGAAAAGTTGACATAATTGCACAGTGGACACTCAGATACATACCATTAACAGGTTAGTTGCTACAGTTGCTTTACCACAAGTCTATCCTTTTATCCACCTCTCTTTTCATCAACTCATCTCATTTCTTTTGGATGAATTCCTAAGTAAATTTCAGATATCAGCAGTGTCTCATTTGGGATGGTGGTGACTTGAAGAACAAAGGACAGTGAATCCCTGGCAGCCCTGGTGAAAATGCAAGTGGCCTCATTTTATCGGACAGAGTTGGTGGCTGCTTGGCCTTGGCAGCACATTGAGAATGCATTTAATCAAAGACAGATGGATAGTTTTGGCTGGCTGTAGACAACAGGTCGATGTCTCAGGGACCAGCAAGGTCCCACGAAGTAGTATCTACTTGTCTCTATTCATTTGAATGAGAGCCTTTGTTTTGTTTCTGGAGGAAGAAAGGGAGGTATGGGAGAGAAGATAAATGTGGAAGCAAGTGGAAGCAGTAACCCCTCCCCTCTTCCACAGGTTTTGAGTCCCTAATGGAGAGATGGGTTAGAAGCTAAGGTTTGCTGGTTTAGTGACTAGAAGCAAAAGATCTCAAGTCAGACTGCCTAGGCTTGCATTCCAGCTGACTCTGGCTGTTTGATCTACGATATATCCCTCACCCTCTTGGCCTCAGCTTATTCATCTGTAAAATAAAAATAATGCTAGTACCTACATTAAATTGTTGTGGAGAAAATATGTGTGCCTGACATGTAATGCAATCAACTTCAGTTGCTAAAATGTAATTTCATTCCTTGTGAGATTCCACAAGTTCACACAAAATTAACATATGCAACTGTAGAAGCTGAACAAGAAAGAGACGGGTTAACTAAATGAAGTCTATAAGTAAAACTGAGAGATGCAAAAGGCAGCAACCCTCAAAGTCCTTCCAGACAACCCATTGCACTTAAAATGAAATTTAATTTCTTCCCTTGCCCTGTAAGGCCCCTACATTATCTGGCCTCTGCCTCACCTCTAATCTCATCTCCTCTCCTCCCTTGCTTAGCCCCAGGTACACCAGTCTGGTTTCGGAATGAGCCAAGCTCATTTGATTCTCAGGACATGTGTACTTTCTGTTCCTTTACATGAAAGTCTCTCCCCAGATATTTTCAAGGCGTGTGATGTGGTGGGTAAGGGTTACCGGGGACAGGCGCCGGGACGAGGAAGGGGCGGGGCTGGAAGGGCGGGGCTAGATCGGAGGCGGGGCTAGGACGGAGGCGGGGCAGGGCGGAGTCCGCCGGATGTCAAGGCGGAGGCCCAGGAAGTGACGGCCCAGCCCGTGGACTTCTGGAGTCGGTGAGAGCTGCGCTGCAAACGCTGTGGTCGCTGTGTTCCCGGGCCCTGGGAGATGGAGAACGGAGCCGTGTACAGCCCCACCACGGAGGAGCATCCGGGCCCTGCCAGGGGCGCCAGGAGCCGCCTCGCCGCCTGCTTCAACCTGGGCCGGCTCAAGTTGCGCCAGCGCGTGCTGAAAGTCTTGCAGCTGGTGAGTCCGTGGCCAATGGCGGGCGAGCCGGGCTGGGGAGGGGGATCTGGTCCCTGGGACATCGGCTTAAGGGCTTGGGAGGCTGCCGAGCCGCCTCTCTTCAACGTGGTTGTTCAGGAAGCCGTCGTTTCCACACCCCCCAGTTCCTTCCCTCTTCGGCTAAGAAGGGGGCGTTACCCTCCGGCCCCCACCTCCTCCCTCCCGGCGGCCCCTCATCCCTAGATCTCTCAGTGGCCCGGACCCAGATAGCGATTGAGGGCCACCGAGCCTGTTAGGTGGATTCCAGGAAATGCGTCGGAGCAGAGCCAAGTGAGACACTTAGACTCATTCCTCTGTAGCCACCTTCGTTTCTTCTCCCAGCTATTACTCTGCATTATCTCCCACAGTTCCTGTATTTAGACTACAAAGTACTTTTTTGTTTATCTTTCTCTGGTTCCTGCGGTTTTCCTGCCGGGAGTCCATGGGGGCAGTTTAATTTGGTGGGCAAAGTCTTCCGATACCACGCACTGGCATTGAGATGTGTGCCTTCAATAAATTGTCTTCCAAGAGTTGTATGTTGATTGGAAGAGAACTTTTTCCGAATGAGCAACATGTGTGTGCGAAGTGCAAAATCAAAAGGACATCTTTTTGTGTTTGAGTGCTGGTGGCAAAACTAGGGCACGGTATTTTCAATTTCATTGGATTTTAATTTACAGTAGGCAGTGAAGGTACCTTTTACCTATTGGTGAAAATATCAGAACATCTTTGAGACTGAAATTTTAATTCTCAGATTGTTTACACACATACTGAGCTCTTACATTCTGTTTTAAACAGTGATGAGCAACATTTTCTGCAAGATGACAAATAGGACTGCTTAGAGGAGGTTTACGGATTGGTTTGTTTCTTTAAACCATGCCAAGTGAAAAGAACCAGTTAGTTTCTTTGGGAGGAACTTAAATTAATAGAACGCAGATAACCAGAGCTTACATTCTTAGAATTGAGATGACCTACTTTTATGGAATAAAAAAAATAGCAGTCAGGAAACTGGCATTACTTTAAAGTCACCAAAATCACATCTGGGAATAATTGGGAAATCACTTGGAGGCAAGTGACAATATGGCCTGTGGAGCTCAAGAGAGTCTGGCTCTGTCTGACTGTGCAGCATTTTTTTTAGGTAGTTCCACATTTTCATTTCTTGGCAGGAGGGGATCCCCATATCTTTCTTTGCATCAGCTATTCTTCTATCCAGGAGTGATTCCTTCTGTGCTTCCTCTCCTTAGCTCTCACATGACTCGGAGATTTCAGCTGTTTCCCTGCAATAGAGCTAAAATGTTTCTACTTGAATTAAGAAGTCTTTAGAACAGAAAAGAATATTAATCTAAAGCATTCTTACTGCTTAAAAAAAACATCATCAATATTCATTTCTTGCCCATTAAATCTGTTTTCAGTTGCCTGGACTTTTCATTCCTAATTAGACATAGCAAAGCTAAAGTAAAATTTTTCATTACCTTTCGTTACCTCAATAAACTATAGTTGTGTATCTTCAGAATAGAATACAACTAGAAATTTTGGAAGTAGACTTTACTTGGGCTTACAGAAGAGGGGAAGATGAATTTGCCTTGCGAAGATTGTTAGACTTAGTCCTTGTTCTCCATCATCCATAAGGAGAAAGAGGAAAAGGGTAAAAACTGCTGTCTCTTTTGAAATCTGTTTATGGGGAACTTGTCATGTTATAAGAATGCTTTCTCTAACGTATATTTAAAAAGTTTTTCATAGTTATTGTCTTTCATTTTGATGGCTGTCTTTTTGTTCTTGCTTTGTTTTAATAATGTCTTACCTCTTCCCAACTGTATGTTATGGGGGTTACCCAGAAAGTCCCAAGTAAATTAAAACTGTAGTCCCGCCTGGGGCAACAGGCAGTTTTCTTTGCTGTAACTCAAATTCTGCCTTTAGGTTGTTTTACTTTAGATGACTTAATTTTAAAAATTGAGTAGAATTTCAGAGCTCCAATAAGGAAACCATAATCAGAAGAGGAGGTACTTTAACAAGGGACGTGCAAGCCCTATGACATTTTATTCAAATGCAGTGTGTTTCTGTGTTTGAGTATGTTATTCTGAACCCATGTATCTTTACAGATTCTCAAAGACCCCACAGAGAAAGGAACTTGCTCTAAAACTTAAAAGCCAGAGACTGTATACTTAGGAAGTCCTTA
Source organism: Anoura caudifer (assembly GCA_004027475.1). Classification (NCBI taxonomy): domain Eukaryota; kingdom Metazoa; phylum Chordata; class Mammalia; order Chiroptera; family Phyllostomidae; genus Anoura; species Anoura caudifer. Next base: position 206,673 of record PVKU01000329.1, on the reverse strand, counting down.
GATTAGAGTACTAGGAAGTTGAATTGGATTTCCTCTGAGAGTCTTTCCAGGATTTTTACTAATCTCTGAGGCTCTGCAGAGTGTGTTGGTACAGAACAGAACACCAAAAGGCAAGAGAGTGGAGCCTGCCAACATGGAAGGGGGGAGGTTAGAGCTAGAAGAGTGTAACTGGCTGTTGAGTTACACGTTTGTAACTCTTGAGTTGGAGTTGTAGAGTTGTGTCTACCGTTCAGGTGTGACCTTAATTTTGTCTAAGGCTTGTTCAAAACCCAAGCATCCTCTAATTACCACCTACCCTCCCAGAGCTGAAGAAGAAGTAAAGGTTCAGCTAGGAATTCAAGTAAGAAGTTATTGCAGTCCTAAATGTATGCATTCAGTTTATTATCAGCTTATTCTATCCTTAGATTGCTCTTTAGGCCCATGTATTTTACTTTGTGAGGGGTTTTTTTTTTTTTTTGTTATTATTATTTTTGAGGGAATTTGTTTTTGTTTTAAGGGGTGAATTGGCATTTGGCAACCTGATTCTTTGCTAGAAAGCTGGTGCCTTGATCTAAATATGACTAATATTCTCTGCAACAAGCTGACGTTGTGTTTATGGTACCAGCTGAACGTCCCGATGGCTGCACAGTACTATGATTGTGATAACTGTTCAAGCAAGCAAGTCTGATGTGGAATTCACCAGTGATTTAAAATTATTAAATTGTAAATAATGTTACTCTGTAAGTGCCAAGAAACAAATCACTTAGAAGCAATTTATCGTGTATTGGTGCTCCTTTCATTACTTAAATGTGAAAGTTGATATGCACTAAATTAAAATGCTCTGTTTTTACCTTGAGGAAGATCCATGATGTCAGCAAATTTTATGTTTGAACCTTTGTGAGAGTAAATGTTTGCTTAAGGCAAGGGAAGCCTGGCCTAACTTCAGGCAGGTGGATTTGTGTATTTGAACTACATTTGACTACAAGTTCATTAATTCACAAATTCATATAATTTTGTAGATGGGGTTTTATAATTAATGGCAAATTTTTAAAAGCTATTTTTATAAGAAACGTTTTCATAATAGACTGTTAAAGACAAATGATGGAGAATTAGTATTTAATACAGTGACTGTTAATTTTAAAGAAGACTTGACGTTTCAGAAAAGGTCGTGAAATTGAAATAGAGAGAGAAAGACACAGGGTAGTAATCTGAATGTTGAAATCATTAGAACTGTGAGTAAGACCATCTTTTAGTCACTAAGACTTCCCAGATGTGTTGACCCTAGCAAATTGCTTCTAATGTATGGTTTAACAGCAAAAGGGGAAATGCACAAAACTACAGTTGTAACCTCAAAAACCCAGTTTTACAGGGGAAACCTGCACAAACGTACAAAGTCATACAATGAACTTAACAAATAGTGTTTTCTGGGGGGAACAAGCACAGAGAGGGAATCAGGAGACCTGGGCTCTTGTCTGTGCCTAGCTAACTGGGGACTTGCCTGCCACAGATTAAGTCCATCATTTGTAAACACGTAGGTGGGAGACTGCTCTCTGAAGGCCTCCCAACTGCAAAAGTTTGGTGATTCCTTTAATTATATTTGGGTAAAATTTTATGTCATTAGAAGGAGCCGCACTGATGTCCTATCGTTAGGTAGTTAGCTTCATATTTAGTAAGCAATACTTCATATCATGTCTTCATGCACTGAGAATAAATCTGCTCACCAGATAATAATAACTGAGTCTTTTAACTCCCGGGTTACCTTCACCATTATTTCCTTATTCAATTCAGTGGCCTTATCTCTTTTTCCTGTCCGTAACCACTTTGGAATTCAGTACTGGTGACTACCTATTTCTTGAAATTCTTCCTTTCCTTAACTTTCGTATTTTTTTTTAAATAAAAAAATTGTCTGTTTACAAAAAAATCAGCTAAAAATATGCTTAAAGTAAAATAAGCCACACTACACCCTTCACACTCTCACATCCCCCAGCATCGCTGTTCAGCAGTTTGGAGTATGTTTACTTGCTTTTCAGAAGAATTTTCCTAAGAAGTGTTAAACTTGTGACTTGCTCGTCTGGTGTTCCTTATTATTTCCCTTGTGTTCTTGAGCTGTGGTGTTCCTTCAGGCCCCACCCAGTCCTTTGTTCCTTGTTTCTCCTCTCCAAGTAAACCAGGCAGGCAGTCCTGTTGTCTGCATCTAGAAGTCCAGGCTCCCTGGCAGGACCTTCACAGAACCACACCCAACACCTTAACCATTTTTCTCGTCACTCCCCATCCAGTTCCGTCAGTTGCCTTGTTATCCCTGTGGGGCTTCCCGTGCACATGCTGGCCTTCATGATCTGTTCTGCCTTCACGATCTGTTCTGCCTTCACGATCTGTTCTTGCTTGTCCCCCTCCTTGGCACGTCCTCTGCCTGCCCAGTCCCTGTGTGTCTCTTGCCTCTGGTCTGAGTCTCACTTTTCCGCTCACCCTTCTCCAGCTACTCTTAGTCCAGGTGGATCCGAACATTTTCCTGAGGTTTCCTGAATTTAGACAGAATGAATGCTCGGTTATGAGGTACAAAATAATTGTGTTCTTAATTGTTTTTTGTACATTGATCTTATTGCTCTGTCATTACATGTTCCTGTGCATTTTATAATGCTGCATACATAATACCCAAATACACTTCATTTTTTATTTTTTTATTGGAGTATAATTGAAATATAATGTCAGTTTCAGGTGTCCCATGTAATGATTCATTATTTGAACGTACTGTGAAATGATCACTTTATTTTTTACTACAGACCTTTGAGTGCTGTGGGAGAGCATCAAAGGTGGTGAGTCAGGAAAATATTCCATACTACATGTAGCTTCTGGTGCTAATTTCTTGGCCTTTAACTGGGATTGCGAACTAGTAAATGCTCAAATTTGATATGATTTAGGATGTCTGTGCAGAACCCACCTCTTAATACTGCTCTGAAGCTTAAAGTTGGTAAGAGTGATTCCTGGTAATAAGTTTGGAGCAGGACTTTTAATGACTTGACATCGATTGCTTCTGGCCAAGCGGGATCCTGCCCTTTCTTACCAAGAATAAACGGTCTGTATTTTTACTAAAGATTTTTTTTTTTTTGGTTATATAGCCTATACAGATGAGTGATCTTGATAATCTAATTAGTGTAATAGAATGCTTCAACTATTCTCAAACCCCAGGTAGAGTTTTAGGCTGATATCTTCTCATAGTAAGTTGACTTTTATACAACAGGTACATTTTGCAAACTTCTCATCGAAAAGCTCCTATAACTCCTAAGATAGAGGCAACTAGAGGTGAGAATAAGGCAAATGGGGTATTAGGCAGTACTTTATTATACTATAGCCTTTAAAAGACTCACCCTGGAATAATTATAGGAGACTAAGAAAGGATCTTTACCCAGTGCCTTTGGGAATTGGTCTTGGTGTGTCATTTTATATCCCATGGTTTACGATTGGGAATGCCTCACCTGACGTCTGTCTGAATCGGTTGTTCAGAACATACTGGACAGTTTTATACTTCACTAACAGGAACTCACAGCAGTGGGATCTGTGTTCATTCTTATATAGATTCTTTTCAGTTGTAGGGATATATGAATTTCATAGCGCTCAGTAGGAAGGGGGATAACCTTAGAGGCTTAGATACCAATTTCGATTTGATCTTTTTTTTTTTAAATCTTTTATTTTGAAGTGATTGTAGATTCACAGGAGCTTGGGGAAAAAATGTGCAGGGAGGTCCTGTATGCACTCACATGCATGCACGTGTGTGGGTGTGTGTTACTGCTCTGCAGCTTTGTCACGTGTGTAGCTTCCTAGAAGCACTGCCACAGTCAAGATTCGGAGCTGCTCCATCACCACAGGCTGCCCCCATGCTTCTGCTTTATAGCCACGCCGTTTCTCTCTCCCCCGGGTGCCACTAATTTGTTCTCCACCTCTGTAATTTTTGTTTTTTGAGGAATGCTATATAAATAGAGTTATGCAGTCTATAACCTTTTGCGATTGGATTTTTTTCAATTTGTATAATTCTCTGGAGATTCATCCAGGTTGTTGCATATGTCAGGTTTGTTCCTTTTTATTGCTAAGTAGTATTTCATGGTATAGTGTACCTACCAGTTTGCTTAACCATTAAGGACATCTGGATTGTTTCCAGTTCGGGGCTATTATGAATGAAATTGTTAAGAACATTCATGTACTGGTTTTTGCATGAACTTAAGTTTTCCTTTCTCTTGGTTGGATGTGGAAATACAGTTGCTGGGTTCATGGCAGTTGCATGCTTAGTTCTTAAGGAAACAGCTAAACTGGTCTTGGCTGCTGTGGCTGAGTGGATTGGGCATCGTCCTACAAACCTAAAGGTTGCTGGTTCCGTTCCTGGTCAGGGCACATGCCTGGGGTGTGGGTGTGTGAGAGGCAGCTGATCAATGTTTCTTTCACACATTGATGTTTCTTTCCCTCTCTTTCTCCCTCTCTTTCACCTTTTCTAAAAGTAAATAAGTAAAATCTTAGGAAGGGAGGGAGGGAGGGGGCAGAGAGAGAGAGCGGGGGAGGGAGGAACTGCTAAACTGTTTTCAGAGTGACTGTGTCATTGGCCATTTTGTGTGAAAATGTTTTGTAGGATAAGATTTTTATTGTATACTGGGAAATGTATCTGTTGATTTTGGTAGCAATTTTGTTGCCCTTAACATATCTGGTTGCTTCTACTGGCCTGACTTGGGTGAGATGGCATTTCCCGAGGCAGGCATCTACTTGGGTCGTCAGTTATTTTGATTGTTTTAACACTCAGAAGGAAACTCCCTCAGTTTCCACAAAACCCACACAAACTGCCCAAGTGAAACTCTTCACTTTCTTCCCTTCTGTTTCTAAAGAAGAGTTAGCCCCAAACCTGAGCTCCGAATCCCACCTTTAGAGAATCACTTTTCTTCCTGTCCTTGGACACACCCATCTTCCTGGTTTCTGCCTAAGCATTTAAACACACCCAGTTCTTTCCCATGTAGAAATTCCCTTCCCTTTGACCTCCTCCACTGCTACCCGAGCTGGCCACTCTTCTGAAATCACACTTCTTGCCTGTCCTGTCTCCATTCTACTGCTTTGTCTTCCCCTTACTTCCCAGCATGCAGTGCTGTCATCTGAGCTTCCCAGTATGACTACCCTGAAATTGTCTTGCTGATGTCATCAGCAGCCTTCCTGCACCTTAGGCTAATGTGTTTCAGTTTTGTTCTTACCGGGCTACTAAATAGCTTTCAGGACTCTGCATTCCTTTCTCTTTGTAGAAATACTTTCTTCTTGGTCTACTGCCCCTTGGACTATTGCTCCTGATTGTCCTTTGCAGGTGTCTGCCACTCTGCATATCCCTTGGGTTCTTCAGAGTTCTGCACGAGGCCAACTTTGCTCATTCTGGGTGATCTCATGGCTGGCTCCCACATCTCTGTCTCCGCCTCAGACTTCCCGCCTGAGCTCTAGGCCTGTGTATCCATTCACCTCCTAGACATCTGCACCTAAATCTCCCCCAGCCCCCTCATATACAGCATAGTTAAAACTGAATTTATTCTCTTCCCAACACCCTTGCCTCTTAAAAAGAAGAGCAAAACAAAACTCTTCTTTCTGCAGTAAAGCATCAGTATGTTAATGCCACATAACACAGCAGTTGGGAGCACTGTGAAAACCCACTTCCATTTGAGTTGCCGGATCCACCAGAGCTGACCATCCTCTGTTCAGTGCAAGAAATCCTTCCAACCTACGCCTGTCCGTCAGAGACGGCCATGGCCGGCCGGCCCCTCCGCAGCACTCTTCGCTCTCCACCTCGCTGTCAGTTGACTTGTGTTAGTCCTGTACTGGTTTATATGAATGATGCTTTTCATGGCCAGGCATTTAATGAAACATTATGTAAACTAAGATTGAGTGTGAAAAGGAATTGCTTCTATGAAAACTAAATTGAATGTTTCAGAAGATGGAAAAATAAGTTACTAAAATACTTGCTGTGGAATTAAGTAAGAGCAAGCAGCTGTGAAAGGCTGGTAAAACGAGTCCCACTCTAGAAGGATTCTGTACTCTGACAATCAGCGTCCAAGATCTTGCCCCGCTTCCAATAATATCAGTGTGGGAGTGGTAGTTATAAGTGAGGGAAGGGATTAATGCAGGACACCGGATGTGGAGTTCCAACTTGTAGGCTCATACTCAAAGACAAGGCCCACTGCAAATGATTAGTGAATAAATAAGCCATTTTGTGTTAGGTTAAAATGTTTCAGTACGTATGTATTATCTTGTTTCCTACTCTGCTGGTATTAGTTCTCTCTAGTAAGGGCTTCGACTGCATTTCTCAGTCATTGCCACTCTCTATTACTATGGCTAGCTACCTGGGCACTCTCTTTTCCCTGGTTTCATACATCAGCTTCCCGGCTAGATGTCTGCTCCAAGTTTTGCTCTTCCTCCGGTCTCATCTGCATATCGTAGCTCATGAGAGCTACAAAAAGCATGGACTCAGTCATGCTACGCTTTGCATTAAAGCTCTTAACATCCAGAGCCCTTCAACCAGTGAAGGAGGACATTGAGATCCGACCTCGGCGTGCCTCACTAGTCCCGTCTCATCATTGTGGTGCTGCTGTCCCCTCCTTCAGGCTGGACACTTGAGCCCCGGTGACTCAGCTCGCTCCCACAGCTCGCTTGCGGGGCTGGGATATGCACGTGTGCACCGGTAGGAGGGTGCTGTGCTCCCCCACCTCTGGGTCTTTGTGCGTGCTGCTTCTCTGCCTGGAACTTCGTTTGCTGACTTCAGCCCCCCAAACTGACTCTGCTGTCCTCCAGGAAGCCTTTCCTGACCCCCCAAGTTCAGTGGCTCTTCAGTAAGCTTTTATAACAGCACCCAATATTTTCCCTGCTCCATAGCATATGGTGGGTGACTGACTGTTTGCATACCTATCTTCCCCTCAACGCAACCAGACTGTGAGTTCTCTGTAGATCATCCGTTCGGTAAGTGTGTTTGGCATAGTCTCGTCTCCGCTTCATAAATATTTGAGTGAACCGATGGTGTTTTCTGAAGACTGTAGGTTTCTCTGGAAAAATCACTGAAGTAAAATGTTTTGTTTCTTTTGTAGTTGCTGTCTCTGCTGGCCTTCATCTGTGAAGAAGTCGTCTCACAGTGCACCTTGTGCGGGGGACTTTACTTTTTCGAACTTGTAAGCAGCAGTGCCTTTCTTCTGAGTCTCCTCATACTGATAGTGTACTGCACTCCAGTTTATGACAAAGTAGATGCTGGAAAAATCAAGTTATCGGTAAGCATGAAAAAATATTATCCTTATATTAGGAACATAGAGATTTTGGAATCTTGTATTGTTTTATTAGTCAGAGTAGTAATGCTTTCAAAAACTCAGTAACATGAGAAAAGTTGTTCCAGTTCTGCCTTTAGGCAGCTCGGTTTTCCCGCCGAATGGCAGGATAGAAGGGGAAAGTGGAATTAGGGTGAAAGTGACAACACTACCCGTATTGCACAGCAACTGGTAGTTTAATCTAAGTCACATTAGGTACTTTTAAAAACTAAGAGTTTGTCACTTTTGATTTCTCACATTTTAGTGTGTCACTCATTGGTTCTGCAGTTTTTCATTGTGTACCTATTATATGTCAGGCATGATGCTGGACCCTAGAGATGGAGTAATGAACTAATGTGCTGTATTTCTGGAGCTTATAAATAAAACGGCACATAATCCTACTTATTTTGTTTTGATTTCATCATGGAAAAAAGTTGTCTGTAAGTGAATTAAGAAGGCATTTATTTAAAGACTTAGCCTGCTGAACCTGTGTTTTTATTTTAGTATAAGGATTTGTTTATTTATTTTTAGAGAGAGAGGAAGGGAGGAAGAAAGAGAAGGAGAGAAACATAAATGTGTGGTTGCCTTTTGCACGTCTCCTACTGGGAACCTGGCCTGCAACCCAGGCATGTGCCCTGACTGGGAATCGAACCAGCGACCCTTTGGTTCACAGGCCAGCACTTAATCCACTGAACCATACCAGCCAGGGCTTAATTTTTATAATCTTAAAACAGCTTTTGTAAATATTTTACTATATTTCTTTTGGGCCTTTGTTTTTATTAATAGGTAATTTTTTAATTTAAAATAGTTGTAATCATAGAGTATATATATTCTGCTTTGTACCTAACTACATAAGGATTTCACGTTTGTTTCGGTGGTTTAAAAATCACTTTTACTGTGTGCATAATTACGTAAATTTTAAATATATTTCCATGTAAGGGAGGTTTTCTGATTTAGAGAAAAGGTTTTGAGTGTGTGATGGTGGTGTCTAGGGTAGAGGGATAATCTTTTACAAGAAAGTATCTTTTCTGTTCTGTGCCATTGTGGGTCAGAGTCTATCCAGAATGACAATAGCCAACATTTAGACATTTATTGTGTGCCTGGCACTGATCTAAGCACTTTCCATGGATTAACACTAATCTTTAGAATCATTTTATAAAGAGGATACTGTTACTATCCCCATTTGCAGATGAAGAGACAAAGGCACACAGATACTAAGTAACTAATTCAAAGCCATAAAGCTGGGAAGCAGTGTAACTGGGATTTGAACTCAGTCCGGCCCTAGAACCCATGCTTATTGAATAGTACATTATTCTGTCTCAGAATGACTGTCTTGTTTACCTCCTTGAATGCAATCAGGTATTAGTAGAATCTTACATATGTGTGTAGCAGATTTGAAATAATATTTAAGGGAATAGGAAAAACAAAGTACTGTAGAAAAATACGTCTTTTAGAAACAAAGACAAAAGTCCTTAAATGTTTTAATAAATGTTAAGTGAACAGTTGACAATAGTATAGGAATTTTATGTTGGATAGTTTTATTTATACTAAGTTTAGTGGAGGTTGCATTTCAGAAAACTTTAGTATCAGACTTTGGAGTGGCTATCATTTACCAGGTTCTCTTCTGAGTCAAGTGCATGTGTCAAGCAGTTTTCAGTTGGCATGTAAGAGAGAGCGCCTTATGAGATAATGCCTGGGAGAGCACTTGGAAGCCCATGAGGGACTTCATCATTGTGAGCTGCATTGTGATGAGATACGGAGGCTTGTGCGGTAGTAGACAGCTTGTCATACAAGCCTGTTTTGGATTATCCACGTGGAACAACTGAACGCAGGGCGTTACTGCAGCAAGTTTAAGTGGCTAAAAAACATGCTACTGGCATCCTTTTGTTTAGTTAATGATGGATGGTTCTTTTGAGTCTCTCTTCCGAAGTGCTTTCAGGCACCCAAGTACTCTCAGACAGGCCATCCTAGCACAGAATACATTGGAAGGAAAGATATATGCCTTTTTTTTTTTTTTTTTTTTTTAACCAGAAGTAAGATAGGATTTAATAAATCCTTTGGCTTTGATAATTTTAATATGTCCCAGAGAAACACACACACACACCCACACACACGACCTTTTGGGGAACTGTTTTATGAAAAGATTATTTTGTAACATATTCTCAGAATATGCCCTGACCACGGTGCGCCTCGTGTTCCTTTACAGGGCGTGCATCTCACACTAGGCTTATCGAAAAGATGGAAGTCCTGGGTGTGCATTTGGGTTGTGTGAAGCAAAAGAAATGTCATTAAAGTTTTTTAAAGTAAAAACTAAAATATTTGTTTCTGTCAACCTAACTATGCTGTATTCCTTATGTGTTTTGTACGTACGTATAGGATTTTTACATTACTGGGGTGACAGGATTATTATTTTTGTTGGCGTCCATCATTTTTGTCTTCACGCATGACCAGACCTCAGCTGAAATTGCTGCAACTGTAAGTACCTTGTGCTTTTGTCTTCACTTATTTTTCTGTTTCATTTGCAATCTGGAAAGTAGTTGACAAGTTATACAATATGGGAGAGTAGTTTGTCTTTTAACTTATTTTTTATTGTAATTTTGAATAAAAGACCTAAAAGCAAATAATGATAGCTTTAAATATGATAGCATGAAAAACCTAGAACCTGTCTTTAGAATTTGAGTTTTGTTAACAAAAACACATTTACTCCACATATGAACATGTTCTTGCTAATGGAAGTGGTAGAATTGACTTTATTATCTTATATTTCTCTACTTTTCAGTTCAACAAAACACATGGCAGATGCTGTGCTAGGTGTAGAGAATACACAGGAGAGATGATCCAAAAGTTGAGCCTAATAAAAGATCAAAAGAAAACATTTGTATCTGAAATCCTTTGGTTTGGGGGTCAGGGTTTTTTTAAAATCAAGAATATTTTGGATTTTAGAAAAGTGATGCTGTGCATGAACTTCATTGTATAACACCTGTCGAGGGCCTGGGCAGCATCCTGTAAGCAGCAGGTGACTGTTTCTGAAGCATATGAGTATTCACAGTAAAAGGGACAGGCAAGGGTTTTAAATAGTTCTGTTTCATGTTGACTTTGAGCCACGCGAATCATGAAAAATTTGAGTTTGTTTTGGATTTCAGAATCGCAAATCAAGGACCATAGACCTGAATTGGTACCATTGTTCCGAATATGAACATCTCAGAACTGGATAACTAATCCTTTTACAAGTCAGCTGGTTTCCCATTGATACTTTGCTCATGACAAAATTGAGGTTGTAATTGAGATGTCAGCTAATAGATCATTAAAATGACTTTTTATGATAGAAAAACTTAAAAGGAGTTCAAGAATTGCATGGCTATAATATATCTCCTTATTCATGGTTTCTTAGTACTCACACATATAAAAACAAAACGTAGAAGTAAAATTAATGTTGAACCGTGACTCACTCTAGCAATAAGTAGTATTTATCCATGGGTATGTGAACCTCTTGGAGAGAAAACCAAAAGTTTTAATAAAATCTTTTCTGTTTGTGTGTGTGTGTGTGTGTGTGTATCAGTACTTCAGAGGAAGTATTGCAGAGGAAGAGGATAGCATTGTCAGGAAAATATTTTTAAGTCTAGAAATACATTACCATGCAATCCTGTGGAAGAAGTGGAGGTTGAGGAAAAGTTGAGTTTAGGGGAAAAAAAGCATGGCATAAACTTCCCAGCTATTAAAAAAGACCTTGTTTCTGTATTTTAATTAGATGATATGTTAGATTGTTACAGTATTTAGATTTCATTGTATATATTTAAGAGTGACTGGCAGTTTTAAAGCTCTATAGTATGCTGGAAATTACCTTTTGCAACTATATAAATTATGAAAACTTTGTGGAATTAAATGAGTGAGGGAGTTTATTTAAAAAAATTTTGTGAAGTATTATGTGAGCCAGTGAGCTGGAAGATCATCCATCCAGATGATGGGGCAGACAGCCCTGCGTGGGCTGGACCTCTGAGGGGATGGGAGGTGGCCTCACAGCCTGGTGACGTCTGGTCTGCCTTTAAAGTACTGAGTTAGCCAGTCCAATAAGGGATCAGTGCCATCAGAGGAGAAGAGAGGTGGGTTTTGGGTGGGGGGATTGATAATTAAATTTAGGTTGGATGTGCTGGGGACACCGAGGTGAATTAATTAATTTGGAGCCCAGTTCGCTTTACAGTGAAATGAGGCAGAATGCATGTTCCTGAGGTGGAAGGGTTGGGTGTGAGGGGGAAAGAGACTGTAGCAAATGACAACAAAATGGTAGAAACCATGGAAGGGACTTTCGCCATTACCTGCTTCAATTTTCTCTTTTTATAGAGCACTTTGGCCCCCACTTCCTTAAAGGTGTTGCGAGTGAAGAGGCTAAATTGGAACCAGGGTCTTCTGTCTCCGGACAGAATTCTCAGAATGTTGGTCCTGTCTTAGCGGAGTGCAGTAATGAGGAAGTGGTTTAAGGAAGAGGAAGTGAATAGTGGCGTCATGTCACGTCGTTAGAGTGTGACAATAAACTGGAAAATGTTTTTTATTTTTTTATTATTTTTTAAGATTTTATTTATTTTATCTTTAGAGGGGAAGGGAAGGAGAGAGAGAGAGAAATATCAGTGTGTGGTTGCCTCTGGTGTGTCCCCTGCTGGGAACTGGCCTGCAACCCAGGCATGTGTCCTGACTGGGAATCGAACTGTGATCCTTTGGCTCGTAGGCCCGCACTCAATCCACTGAGCTACACCAGCCAGGGCTGGAAAATGTTTTTTAGATAATTTAACCTAAAGGTATCTTCAAAATAGAATGTTTTTTTTATATTAATAACTTTCCCTCTTTTCACCTAGGCTCAGTGTGCCCCTTATCTGATCTGATCTTACTCTAGAGGCATTCGCACATTGCTAATAATCCTGTTCGTATCATTCTGTAGGGTTTTGTTTTTCATCTGCTGACCATAACTTCATAGATTGGCAGCCCATATGGACACGCATTTGTGAGACAGGGCGTTTGTTATTTGTGAGACTGACTAAGCCATTATTGTGAAATTCTTTTTTTTTTTTTTTGGTAACTTCTTTCCATTTTTTGGTGACTTGAAACATTTTTTTTTAGCACTAAAGTTAAGGTAAAACTATTGAATCATCTTGCTTATATGAAACACTCTCAAAGCCAAGCAGGAAATGTGAGATTATGTTATAAAATTCTTCATGTAACCTTTGCCCCCTTTTCCTCCTCAGGTGTTTGGATTTCTTGCAAGTGTTATGTTCCTGGCTGACTGTGGCTTTATGTTCCATGAAAAACGGCAGGCGTCCCAGCTGAGAAAACCTGAGACCACCACCAGGGCAGAGGCCGTCACTGAACCACTTAATGCTTAGAGACTCTCGGGAGCAGGTGCTTTGTAAGGTGGTGACTGCGTGGCCCCTGAGCCCAGGCAGAAGCACTTGTACAATCGGTGTAATTGCTAAACTACTTCTTCTGAAGAGCAAGGCGAAGGGCCCGAAGGGTATTGGGTATTGGGTAGTGTGCCAGTCACCACGAATTAGGCTAGCAGCGTTTTTTTTTTTTTTTTTTTTTTTTATAACATTTGAAATTTGTATCAACAAAGTTTATTTTTTACTTTTTGAAGGTGAGAGCAGTTGTTTCATTAAGTCATAGCTCAACCACTGATAAATTATTCTGTCATTGTTACTAGGCTTAGCTTTCAAATGATGCCTTGTAGCTTTATAAACAGCATGATTAAGTTCATCCATTTAGACTTTTTTTCACTTTTTAAGTTAATTTGCTTAACTATGAGTTTGTTTTTTGAGGATTACATAAAATTGAATGTGTATTTAAATGTTTAAATTCAATATTTAAAATGTTGGTTTAGGTTTTTTCTTAAAATGTAATACCCAGGCTCCATTGCATCTCCCTCAGCCTTAAGATTACATTGTAACTCTTTCATAGCCTACTAGAAAATGTGTGGGAGGTGCTAGTATTTTATATGTATAAAATCAGCATCAGCAACCCAGCATTTGTACTGCACTTTGGTTGTTGTTGATATCAAGTAAAGAAAAATGATTTTTTGTGTGTAACACATAGAAGAATGGAAGAAACTGCTCTCACCTAAGAACCAAAGGTAACAAAGATGTACTTTTTGTGCAATACGGTGAACTTCTGAAAGCAGACTCGGACCACTTACCAAATGTCCCAAGAGACGAGTTCATGCTGTGAGTGAGGAAACGGTTCGTTCTCCTGTTGGCACATGACTACTTCCACTGAAACTGATACAGTCTGCAGGTCCTATTAGCGTTTTCTTTGGAGCCAGTCTTTTTAAAACCCCAACCTTTGGATTTTCTCATCTATTTGAGATGCTTGCTTTTCTGTCTCCTTCCCAGAATGGTCCATACACTGTTTCTTCATCAGGCAGAGGTACACTCTGGCCCCAGCTCTTTCTTGTTGGCGGTAGTTTTAGGTGGTCCAGGATCTTGGGCCCTTCTAATTGCCCACAGTGTTAGAAGGATCTTCGGGGCTTTTGTTCCCGCAGAGCAGTGCCTTTGGAGGAGACCGTCTTAAGGGAGTGAGTATCTAGAGTCCTGCCCAGGTTGGTGCTGCTGATGATGTAAGGATCAGTCAGACCATTCTCAAGAGACACTTCACAACCAGTTCTGATAATCTGGAAGAACTGCCTGTTTTTGGCAGGCTGTGGTTTACCGAATACACCTTTCCTGCCCTCCTCCTACATTTCTGACTCAAAACTTTGATGTCCAGGTGATGAGCCCACGTGTCAGGTCCCTCAGGAGTTTGGGGGAGGTGGCCCAGGCGGGGCGTGCTAGGATGTCTGTCTGAAAAAGTGGAATCATGTTTCCAGTGAGGCAGTCTGGGGACCCCGTCGTTTTTTAACTTCTCGTCTGCCTTTTGTGTCTGATAGATCAGTTTCAGCTGCATTCAGGTGGCTAATATGACTCTCAAAACATGGTCATGGCCAGACACAGCTTCTGCTCTGTCTCCGTGACTCAGGACCTTATCTATTTGTATCAGAGTTTGGATGCTAGTGTTAGTGGCGATGTCATCATTACCGGCTTGGGAGATAATGAAACCAGTCGTGGATGCTGTTGTTACTGAGCGTGCCATCTAAGAGAGGAGAACTAGCTTGACTGGTTCGGAAGTCTTGCCAGCTTACGGTAGGCAAGTTCTGGAACTTCACATCCAACTACTGTACTGTTGTCATATTAAATACCATCTAGACCCAGCTGGGATTCACAGCAAACCATCTGGACTACCTCAGGGTCCCCACCCACGCACCGGGTTTAGTTGAGTTTGCCGGCCACGCCCTCAGTGAGCCTCGCTCTCGTGCAGCTGGCGTTGAGCTGCAGTTCTGGGTGTTCTGAGGTTTACTTCCATCTGTTCCCTTGGTGTAGGGCCGCTCATCCTTGCCTTTTCAGAAAGATAATACATTCACTGGTATTTTGGTCACTCTAGAACTTTTTTTCACGTTGCTTTTTTATGGGACCCGTGACCAATTAGCCTCCCTCTTCTCTTGTAGAAGAGATGCCGAAGACCATTGCAGTAAATGAAAAGTTCCAGGAGAACTTGGGACCAAAACCACCGTTATGTACAGGAAAGGACAGACTCAGTAAACTCAAATTTAAAATAGTTTTTATTACCACATATTATAAACTTAATTTGTTATATTTTATACAAATAAACTGGAATGGTTTTTAAAAATTATAAGGGAAATGCACTTACAATATAAAAGTTTTATAATTGCTGTACTTAAATTATGTTATTTTGGGGGACTGGGAAATGTATTTTTACATTGCTTATAGCCAATCATTTTTGTATTTATCAATTGAAATCCCATGGGTCTTTTTTATCTTTGTCCATGTCAAATTTTGTAGTCTTCTTTTTAAATAAATCCATTCTATTGTCCATACTTTAATAGTTGTCTAATCATTAGGGAAGCGCAGTATTTAGGAGAAAGCTTCCTCCAGAGATTTAGGAGTTGGCTCTGCAGCCGCGGTAAGTACCTATATGGAATGCTGGACTGTGGATCTACCCAGGTGTGGGCGCAAGTGGAAGGGGAACACATCCAGCTCTGAGCCGTGGGCTTTTCTCCTCTTGTTGAGAAGTTGGGATGTACAGTCTGAGAAGAATTTGAAGGGAGCTACGGGTGAAGAGTTTGAAAGGAATGTTATAAACTAAACGCCTTTAAATACCACCAAAGCAGCAAATTTGGACTCTTCATCACATTTCTCAACGTGGCTAACAATGCTAAAAACAAGATAGGCACATTCTCTTTCGTCTGTTCAACGATTGGGAAAGTGCGAAGCGAAACTAGGGTGGTTTTGAAAAGCTCCAGCTATTTGTGTGGTTTGCAAAATTTCTGCCTCCAGCCTGTAGGAGAATAAGAAGGTCTTTATGGTCATGGAGAACTCACTGGAATTTGTGCATTCTTCGGAGTTCTGTGTTCTGTTTTGTTCAAGAGCACTATCAAGATGCAGTTAACTGCAAGGAGCAGAAAACCTACTGAGGTGGGTCTTAAACATTAAGGAACATTTATTTCACAAGAAGTCTGGATAGGACACTTGTGAGACTGGTAAATTCAGAGGCTCCAGTGGTGCCCTCAGGGACCCAGGTTCTTCCTTTCCATGTTTGCCTGCCCATCCGCCCTCTGCTGCGAGCTTTGGTCCTCAGGATGGACCCTTGCCCATGTGGCAAGACTGGGGCAGCCTCTGCAGGCATCATCCGAGACTCAGCAATGCCTGCAGGCCGGGAGAGATTGTTTCTTACTCTGTTTCTCTAAGGTGTTTCTCCCAGAAGTCCCTTGGTGGCCTTCATGTACTTGCTTACTACGAGACGTTAAATGCCCATTTCTAAATCACTGACACGGAGAATGGAATTACTGTAATTGGTTTAAAATAATCAAGATTTTCCCTTAGGTTGTGAGTACCCTTTGAAGCAGATTGCTTTCCCATACCCGAACAAAGCAAGAGAAGGGGCCATTGGGTTGGGGATAGAGAATATCTGTCGTAGCAGGTTAAGGATTGTGCCCCAGCCAGGAGAAATACAATTCTCAGTTTAAGGCTGTGTGTGCCTGACCATCCCAAAACAATTTCATATAGAAAAACTGACAGCTTTCTTTTTTAGACTGAATTGTAATTCTACAAGTAATGTGTGTCATAGAAAATTGGTTCAATGAAAGGTGGCAAGTATTGCTCCTCCCCTGGTATCTTTGCATTTGGCTACTTTTATTTTTGATTTTTAGAATAGGCCAGACACGGAGTACAGAGGCTAACTCCTGTTGTGGCACCACCCAGCTTCAGTGGATCGTGATGTTTTGCCACACTTGCTTTAAGGGTTCTTGATTTAAAAAAAATGATGTGCCTAGGCCACATGGCGCACTCAGCTGGAGTGTTGTTCCATGCACCGAAAGGCTGCTGGTTCTGTTCCCAGTCAGGGCACGTGCCTAGGTTGCAGGTTCGATCCCAGGTGGGGGGCATACGGGAGGCAACTGATTGATGTTTATCACATCGATGTTTCTCACCCCCGCCCATGTGCGCTGTCTCTTTCTCCCCTCCCTCCCTCCTCTCTCTAAAAATCAATGGAAACATGTCCTCAGGTGAGGATTAAAGAACAAAAAATTTCTTTAAAAAAAGAATATGAAATTATATTTTAAAGTACCACCACCTCTAATCTTATTCTATTTCCTTTTCCAAAGGAAAAGGACTGGTAAACATAGTAAACACTGCCTTGAATTCGGTGGGTATCTTTCCTGTCTGTTTTTATTGTCTATATTATCTATTTACAAGTGTGTCCATAAACAAATTACATGGTATTTGTGCTATATGTATCCTTTTATAGCTTGCTTCTTCAATTAGCATTTTGCAGTTTATCCGATACAGGTAACTACTTCATTCCTTAAAGGGGTTACTTGGTATTCCATTGTATGAATGTGCCACAATTTATTTCTCATTCCCTTGTTGATAGAAAAAATTTAATGTGGTTTTCTTTTTGACCATTTCCACCAATGTTAAGCATCTTGTGCACATGTGCAAGAGTTTATGTGTTGGGTGTGTACAGAAATAAAATTATTGGGTCTGAGGGCATGTGAAATTACACTGTGGCTAAATATTTCCAGATGGGTCTCCAAAGCGGTGGGGCCAGTCCGCGTTCTCATCATCCTCTGTGCAGGAGAGTGCCTGTTTTCCCACCCCTTCTTGTACTTAATGTTAGTCCAGCTCAATGTTTCTGCCACTGTGGGACTGAATGGCCCTTCATTCCATGCTTCATTTCCCATGTAAGCGGTGAGGCCGATCATCTTGTCATTGGTGTGTCGACCTTTTAGGCTTCCACTCACCTGAGAGTTGTTGGTTTATACCCTTTGCCCGTTTTTCATATTGAGGTTTTCTTTATTTGAGAGCTCGCGGCATGTTATGGGTATGACCCTTAAGTGTTTAAGGATTTGCGTTTCATTCCTAGCACGTGATCCTACCTTCATTTCTGTGGGTAAGTACCTCGTGCCATGTGATCGATTGCTTCGCAAGTGACTCCTTGCCACTTCTTGCCCCTCTGGCAGACAGCGTCGGCTCTGCCATTTACCAAGTTTACGTGTGTGCATGCGGGTGGCTTTCTCAGGCTCCTTTGCTATACTTTTGCTAATCCTAGCGTCTTTCAAAAATTGTTTATTTATTTTTAGAGAAAGGAGAGGGAGAAAGGGAGAGAAACCTTAGTGCGTTGCTGCCTCTCTCACACCCCCATCCAGGGACCTGGCCTACAACCCAGGCATGTGTCCCTACTGGAAATGGAACTGGCCACCTGTGGTTCGCTTTTAGAGCAGTTTTATGTTTACAGTAAGATTGAGAGGACGGTGCCGAGGCACTATTACTACACATTTTTAAAATGGGGATGGTAAGTTCCATAAAGCGCCCTTATTGATATTTTCTTCTTGGAGTGGCTCTGAATGTATAGATTCATTTGAGGAAATGTGACTTACGACCGAGCATTACAGTGAAGAGCGTAGGGTCTCACTGACGCCAGCCTTTATTTCCATGCCTTCTTTATGCAATTCTTGTACCGTGTTTGTCCTGTGCACCCCAGATACTGTGACATTGTTACAAAATGTGTCAGAGACTCTGTGAAAAATGTGAAATGAGCGCAACAAGAAATCCCCTTTCCTCCAGTTTCTGATGACCCATGTTTTTTATTTCCCTTGATCTCTAACACCAGATTCTTAATCGTTTTTGTTTCCAACAAACTCCCGCTTATAATTATTTAGCTATTTTCTAAAATGAGATAATATGACTCTCTCATGTCCTTTGCTTCCTTCTGGGCCCTAAATAGAAGAGTCTTTAAACCCGTATTTCTAGTAACGACCTGTTTGTGAAAATCAGGCATGTCTGTGCCAGGAACCTCCCCACACACAGCTCCAAAGAAACTTCCAGATTAGTGGGCGATTTTCCTGCAACATTCCTGGTACCACAGATGGTTATTTTTGTCGCTAATAAGAATGAGACCCTTATTAAGAATGCTCGTGTTATGATGAGAGCACTGAAAGAGGTGATCGATTTTTATGGGTCGCGTACCCAGCAGTGCCGCTGCCATCGTGCCTGACCTCTTGTGGTTCGCCCGCGGATTCCCGCCCGGTAGCTCACCTTCTGGATTTGTCGGCCGTGTCCTCGTGTTCTTTCCCCCGTTCCTCTGTTCCTGTCATTCCCTGCCCACTGAAAGATCGCTCTAGCGGCTTCCTTACATTCGCGTTAGTCTTTTTCTTTTTCCAAGGTTTTCTCGTCGGCGATGCTGGGCACCCCCGGCCTTTGTCAGGCGGGGCGTGCTCTCGGGGAGAGCTCCACTCCATCCGTGGGCCCCTGTGCCGACAGCCGGTCCCCTCCCAGGCCACCTTCCCCATCGACTTGTTAGCTGAGAGGCCCCGCTCACTGATCTTCGTCTAAACCTGTTCTTTTATTAGAGGTTGCAGAATGGCGACTTTATAATTCTGTCATTCCTGCCACCTTGGTTAGCGGAAATTCTTCAGGGATACTCTGAAGCTTTTTAGCACGCGTATTCGACTAAAACAAAACAAAACAAAACAAACAAACAAACTGACCACGCTACCCCGCACTGCTGCCCCCTGCTGTGTTGGTGCTGCCTAGCAGTTTCCGTTCGCGGGGTTTCACCCGCTCCCTCAAGTTCGCTCTCACTGTTGGTGCGGGCGTTGCTTTCTTAGATTTGCTAATATGTTTTAGTTTTCGACCCCCAAGGCTTCTTTGGTTTCTACTGCTTAGTTTTAGATTTCTTCGACTCAAGTGTTACTTGTCTTTTCAGCAGCAGTCTAAAAATGTTTATTTTTGCTCTTGGTGTTCAAAACAGCTAAGCCAGATGTAGAATTTTAGATCGACTTTTTTTTTTTTAATTATCTCAAACATATTATTCTATTGTCATCTGGCCTGTAACATTGCAAAAAAAATCCACTGTAAGCCTCCATTCATACTACATAACTTTTGGTTCCTTTAAGATTTTATCTTTGTATTTGACATTGAGCTTTCCTGGAAGATGTCTTTTAACTTGCTGTGGAGTCAAGGCCACTCTGTAACGTGACTGCCGTCTGTCCCGCCAGCTGGGTGCATGCCAGAACGGAGGTCACTTTCTACAAGCCTTCCTTAGAGACTGACTGTAATGGATATTCATCCTGACATAAATCAGCACCCATCTCTTTTTTTAAAGATTTTTTTTATAAGAGACAGGGGAAAGGGAGGGAGAAAGGAGAGAAACATCAATATGAGAGAAATATCAATCGGTTGCCGCTCGTATGTGCCCTGACTGGGGACTGAACCTGCAACCCAGGCATGTGCCCTGACTGAGAATCGATCCTGTGACCCTTTGCTTTGCGGGATGACACCCAACCGACTGACCCCACTGGCCAGGGTAGCACCCCTCTCTCACCTCCTGCTTTGTGCCGGTTCCCAGAGCAGCTTGTAATCTGGACAAGCATGTAAAGTAATCTCCCCTCTCGGATGATGGCCACCTGTGTGTGTTGGCTTTTTCCCTGTTGGTTTGTCTAGATGAGACACTTTCCTTCTAGATGTGCTTGCTTCATATAACTACATGTCTATAATTAAGTAGTTACACGTTTCCATGAGGGGTGCACCACTCAGTATTGGGTAAGTTATTACTAGTCCAGTCCTGGGTGGCCCAAAGACCTGACCCTACAGATAGGCCGTTTGCAACAGCCCCGGAGACTATGCACAGATACCGTTCAGTGAGCGTTGGGGTGCTACACTCTGTGGCTAGCAGCCCCACATGTTCAGCCCATTGCACGGAGCGGCTGCTGGTGGGCCCACAGCCGTTGGCCCTCACTAGATGGCACTAACATCCTGGAGAACAGCTCCCCTTGGGGGTGGGTGGGCTCTTCCATCAGCGATGCTTGTCAGCTGGCCTCCTTCGTAGGCGAGGCCTTCATTAAACCAGCAGTGTGTTAGGGAAGACACTGTCTAATGAGTGGGCAGCCATCTGCTTGTGAAGATGATTAAAGACTCAGGGGCTGGTTTGGGTCCTTAATTTGAAGGTTCATCTTCTCGTGATGGGAGTTTCTGGAGCTTGTCCCACCTGTGGATGATCTCAGACTCGCACCAGGAGAATGCCAATTTGGAGACGGTTTCCGTGGCGCTCCAGCCGCGTCCCACCGCAGGAGGAAGTCCACAGACGCAAACACTCAGAGGCCCGGCAGAAGTGGGGGAGCCTGTTGCGAAAGGCCCCAGTCAAGTGCGCAGTCAGTTCCTTGAGATGCGTAGGGTAAGGCCTCGTCCGTGGCCGGAACAGCGTTGCCATCGGGGCCGCATTCAGATGTGGCCACATGTCTGCTGCCTTGGGGCGGAGGCTGTGGGAAGATTCCCAGGTTTTGGACATACTCCCTCCAGTAGCCAACAGGCAAAGCAGCCGATTTGGGTGTGGGCCCAACACCCAACAGAGTTTGTCCTTAACAGAGCTATCTCTTTGAGCTGTGACACAGCTCCCAACATGGTCACTGGGAAGGCAGGTCGCTCGGGCTTCGCCCTCACTCGGGTCCCATCTGCTGTTCCGCAGCAGTGCCTGGAGGCACAAGCAGTTTCCCCTGTGGAGCCATTGTGGGAATCCCTGCGCGTCCACCAGCTGTTCCCATTCTGTGTCCAAACCACTGGTGCTCCATCACTGGGGGATGCAGGGCCATTAATGTGTCCTGTGTCAGGGGAAGGCCAACTGATTCCCCACCCCCTGCCCCTGCCCAGGGATCTAAAATAAGGTGTTAGCAATCCCCTGCGTAGCCTGCAAGCCAAGAACCAGGAGGGACAGCAGCAATGCACGCAGTCACTCGGTGCTGTTGTGGAAATGAAGGAGGCCACGTTCTTGTTCTTTAAATATTTTACTTATTTATTTGTAGAGAGAGGAAGGGAGGGAAAAAGAGAGGGAGAGAAACATCAACGTGTGGTTGCCTCTTGCATGCCCCTCACTGGGAACCTGGCCTGCAACCCAGGCATGTGCCCTGACTGGGAATTGAACTGGCGACCCTTTGGTTCACAGGCCTGGCACTCAATCCACTGAGCCACACCAGCCAGGGATACATTCTTGTTTGAGTTTCCACAATGCACAGTGCAACTCCCAGCTTCCTTTGGCCTGACAGCAGTGTTCGGCTTACAGGAAGCTTTGGAGCTCTGCCTAGCAGTCCTGGCTGCAGGAAACTGTGTGAGAAGACCATGTACTTTTCTTCTCCCAGGAAAAGGCATTGTTTCTGTTGTTCAGCTTGGCAAGCTTTATGGGTAAAAGCCATCCTCGGTTCAGTCTGTGACTGACCCTTATGTGAGCCACGAACAGGGGTTGCAATGAGTGTACCCTATGAGGAGGTTCTTGGGAAACAGCAGCAAACACAGTCCAATCCAAAAAGCAAACAACCCCTCCCACACACAAAACCACAAAACTGCAGCCAGGATCTAGTAAGTGTAGGAGTGTTCAGGGCTTCGGGGGGGGGGGGGCGCTGAACCCTATACCTGATCCTGTCCCTGCTTCTCCCACTGCTGTACCTTGTCCAGTCTGAATGGTACCAACTCAGACTTAGGTCTTGGCTCCGCTGCAGCTGTGGAGGGCACTCCAGGTTTTTGCATCTGCTTGCTCTGCAGCCTCAGCCCCCAGCTAGTCTGGCTCTGCTGTTCCTTCATTCAATTATCCCCCTGGCTTTCTCTCCTAAATATCTGCATCTGTGCAGGGATTTTTCCTGGGCTAGCTTTCCCCCCTAGCATCCAGTAGATTACCCAGGATTTTAATTTTGTCGGAAACGCACCTCGTGTGAGAACTTCAGTGGCTTTCTGCCCCACCCGCCCCTGAGGAGCCTATAAGTCCTTTTCTTTCCAGCCCCTGTCCATTCACCGCCCCCCCCCCCACTAAGGCTGTGCTTTGGCCGTGTTTCGGGCATATCCCCTCATCTCCAGCTGATCCCCCTAGTCGGGAGTGAAGCTGGGGAGGGAGATGACTCACTGGGTGATCACGTGCTTGGTCCCTTGGAGAAGCTGTTTGAAGCCTGCCTTGGGACAGTCTGTCCAGCGAGTGAGGGTGTCCACTGATTGCTGTGTCCCATCAGCCAGAATTACTGCGCTGGGCAGACTGCCGCCAGTGCAGGTGGCATGTGTGTGGGTGCTGAGTGGGTCCCCTGGTAGTGGCCACAGGAAGGCACCGGTGACAAGAGATAATCGAGAGCAAGAGGATGTAACCTGTTGCATAAAATCGGGGGAGGGGGCCATCTGTTACAGCAGCGATTCTCAACGGGTGTGCCGCAAGAATTTTTAAAACATGCGATAACCTGACTATTTACTCAGGGCACTGACCTCTTTTCCCTTGGGTTGTAAAATTAAAAAAAAAAAAATGACAACAGCCAACCCAACAATAGCTGTTTGGTATGAATGGATCAAAATTATACATTTTTTTTGGTCAGATCAGCAAAAAAGATATTTTTGGGTGTGCTGCATAAGTTTAGTAATTAGTTTATGTGTGCAATGAGATTTAAAAAAAGATTGAAAATTGCTGTGTTCAACAATATAATGGTGAGTGAATAAAATCCCAAAAGACTACACACAATGTGGCATTATTTTCATTTAGTTATAAACAACTATCATATAAACAATTGCACACTGCACTCTGAAGGCAACACATGTTACGATACAACTATGTAATAAGAGGCAAAGGTGTGGTGAATGGGAGGAGACTCAGGAGGTTAATTTTGGAAAAGAGAGATGGGCCAGTGCATGGTTACAGTTACCTGTTGGTGATGTCATGGGTCTAGCTTCATACTGACTGCCTTATTAAAAATAGAAATGGAGGAAGGACGTCCTGCGTGGTCCAACGATTAGAGTGTGAGAGTGTCATGACCCGAGAAGCATGATTCATCTGTGCACTTGAGGTCCAAATACAATGTACAAGTTGGTGCACCCCGGACTGGGCAAACTCCACGTTTCCGAAGCCTGCCCGCCCCTCTTCCAGGGATCAAAGACGGCGCTTCTCCCCTCTGGCCACAAGAGGGCGCGCGCCGCCAGGGAAGGGCGGCTGCACCAGTCTCTGGCCGTCACTGGTGCCTTAGGGGTTTGTTTTCGTTAAAAGAAAGCTGCGCCCATCTGGGAGCATTGGCAGCGCCCTGCCAGGCGCGGCCGCTGGCAGGGGATTCCGTGGGCTCCCCAGGGAGGGCCCCTGTCCCGCGCACTGCCCCGGGGATTCGGGAGGAAGCAGCTGGCAGGCCAGCGAAGCCTCCACGCGCTCCTGGCCTTGGCCCTGACTTCCTGCTGCCCAACCCCCACCTCCCCCGAGGCCGGGTGGAGTCGCAAACCGGGGGCCCACTGGTTGCGTCTATTCCCCACACAGGTTTGGTTTGACCTGGAGTGCACCTTGAAAAGGTTTATTTGGCAACCTTTAAAAATCAGTCCATGTTTAGCCTAAAAATCCAGATTTCCACTTCTTATGGTCACCTGGGGGCAGCTGGCAACTCCGGGCGCGGTCCGCACCACCTGCACCGGGGCCTGTGCGGGAGGTTTTTCGATAGCGTTGGTCAGCCTGCCTCCGGAGCGCCCACTGTTCTGGTCCTTGTCATGATCCAGAACCGGGCCAAAGGGCACCCTTCACACCACAACGTCTCCTTTTTCTCAACTACACGGAGTTAATCTGGGGCTTTTAAAAATGTCGCATCATTTTCTATGTACACAGAACATTACAATAAAACCCAGATGAAGCACAAGTCACTTCAATCTCCTTACAAGGTGCGGGGGCACCCGGTGCTGTCCCCGGGGTCTTCCTGAGAAAGGCCTTCCCGGCACCTGCTCCGGCCCGGGCGGGACGCCGCCGGGTGCGGGCGCGCCACGCAGCGGGCGGCCTGCCGGCTCCTCTCATCCAAGTCAGGGGGTTCCTACATTGTTTTCGTTGTTGTTTTTAGCAGGAAACATTCAGTCTAAACCCTATGTGAAACTCCATGATATAAAACAGGAAAGATAATGTTAATATGAATCATCAATTTGCAACGTTTACTTATTATAACGTCAGTTCCTAAGGAGAGTGGGGTTAGTTTGAAAAGTCCAGTTCGCAGTAAGGAGGTAACTGGAATGTAGGCTCTTCCTAGGATTCATCCGCTGCCTTGTCTCGGGCGCGTGGGACAGGGAGGTCTCGGCTGGCCCACGAGGGGTGGCAGGTGTCTCAGCAGCTGGCCTCACGCGCTGGTCTCTGTCAACGAGAGGCCACGGGCAGGGTTCGCCGAGGGCTGCCCCCGGCGAGGGAGCCTGGGCGGGTTCCCTGTGTCAGGGTTGGCCGTGGATGACAGCGCAGTGTGCGTTGTAGGTCGTTTTAGGTGCTAACAGATGTTTTGCCCGTAAAATCAGGTACCTGTGAGCCCCCCGAAGCCCCTGAGTTCACAGGATGCAGTTCAGACACCGCCACACAGCGGGAAGTGGTGGTTGCTGGGGGCCCCAAAGACCTGCTGTTTCCGTGGCAACACGTGTTTGCTTTCCGTGTCAGGGAAGAGGCTGGGAGGCGGCACCCAGGCGATGGGCCAGTTCTGGGTCGCTTTAGCCTCCCGGCTGGAGGCCCAGGCTGAGGGCCAAGCAGGTAAACACGTCTGGGAGAGAAGCTCCGGCACTGCGCTGCGGCAGGCCAGGGCACTCGGGAACGTGCTCATTTTGTCCTTCTGGCCGGTCTGCAGACCCCACAGCCAACTGCCCAAGGAGGCAGCCAGTCACTTCTGGCCCTGCCCTAACATCCCAGCGGCCCGGGGGCGGGGGGGGGGGTGTCCTAGGCTGGGGCCCAGGAGACCCCAGAGCTGGACTCAAATCGCACTCTGGTCACTTACCTCACGCCCACTCGGCTTTCTCCGGGAGTCTCCAGCTCCCGTGTCAGCGTGTTCGGGGCAGGGTCCTCCCTTCCCCACACAGCGACAGGGCAGGCCGTCCTGCCAGCGCGCACACCCCGCTGCAGAGAGACAACTGCACCAAAGCCGCGTCTGAGAGCCTCTCCAAGCAGCAGTCTTCCTCGTGAGTGGTGAGAAAACACCCGTGGCAGAGGCTTGCCCGGAGGAGCAGGGGAGAACACCAGCCTCCACCTTCCCTCCCTTCCTCTCCAACAGGCCAGGCGGGGGAGGCTCTGCCGGCCAGGGCCACTGTGGTATAGGATGCAGGCAGACCCGCTTTGTCACAGGTGCCAACACCTCCTGGGGCCTCAGGTTGCCACACTGAGCCAGGGCTGCCTCTTGGTCCGCAGGGTGGACCCTGATCCCTTGTCCTCTTCATGGGCCCAAACTCCCCTCTTCTCACATTTGTGCTGGTCCTGCCTGGAGGTGATTGCTGAGTGGGCCCCGTCCCTGGGCTGGGAGCTGGGGTGGGGTAGAGTTTGGGTTACACAGGGCACTGCCCCTGGGCAGGGCAGTCCCAGAGGGAGCCTGGTTTACAGAAGGCAAGCGCATCACACAGCTTGACTCTCTGGGACCTGCAAGGCTTAGCAGGTGGACTATGGTGCTGGCCTCTGTGTAACTGGGTCTCTGTCTTCCCCCATTCAGTGACTTCAATGCCTAGACAGAGGCCCTGTATTGCTTTTTGTTTTTTTTAAAAAATGGGGTAAGATTATATGTAACAGAAAACTTGCCATGCTAACAATTTTTAGGTGCACAGCACGGTGGCATTAACGTCGTTTACACTGATGTGTGACTGCCACCACTGCCCACCTCCAGAAGGATTCACCTTCCTGATGGAAAGTGTCCCTGTTAAACCCTCTTCTGCCCCTCTGAGTCCCTCACGCAAGGGGAATCATACAGCATTTGCTGCTTTGTGTCTGCGTGGATTCTTTAACAGTGTCTTCAAAGTTCATGAATGTGGCATCATGTGTCAGAACTTCCTTTTTTAAAAAAGATCTCACCTATTTTTAGAGATGGAAAAGGAGGGAGAAATCGAGGGAAACACCGATGTGAGAGGGAAACATCTGTCGGTTGCCTCATGTACCCGCCCCGACCAGGGACCAAACCTGCAACCCGGGCATGTGCCCCGACCAGGAATCGGACTGGAGGCCCTTTGCATTGCAGGAGATGCCCAACCAACTGAGCCGCACCAGTCAGGGCTTGAATTTCCTCCTTTTTTAAAGGCTGCCTGAGTTGCTTTGAGTCCTGCTGTGTGGCTTGCACGAGTATTACTGCTTCCACCCTTGAAATCAGTTTACTTTGAAAAATATGCAAATCTTGAGAGGCCACTGTCTTTTGCATCCTTTACTCGGCTCACCTCCAGTGGGTGGTCCCCAACTAGCCTCGTGGGCCCCTCCACTTTACTCCTGGATTTACAGCTGCCTTCTGGTTTAATAAGAAATCCTTCTGCCATTGGTCAATATTTTATTTAAAAAACACAGACACACACACAACGGTCAGGAAGGCAGAGTTGGGAAAGGAGGCTGAGGTCTCATCTTTGGGGAGAGGCTGACCACAGCGCTTCTACAGGCACGCCTCGCAGTAAGAACGAGGGCATCAGGGTGTCGTCAAGACCAGGTTCCCAAGCTGGATGCAGGAAAGGGCTTTGTTCCTCCAGAGAGACTTAAGGCAGCTTCACTCCCCTGAGGGACGGGAGTTATGCAGGAGGGTTCAGAAACCCCCACTGTGTGCACTGGTCCCTGAGGCAGTTTTACAAGCAGGAGGGAGAGACCAGGTTTCCCTGGAGGCTGCTTTTCCTTCCCCCTCGGAAAGGAATATTCTTCAGACTGCGGAGAGAGGCTGGGAGCAGCTCTGGGGCCCAGGAGGAAGGTGAAGGCCCCCCTCCTGTGCCCACCAGCCCGGGTGGCACTTTGGCACAGGACACAGGTTCAGAAGTCTTTCCTACAGTCCCCAGCCCACGGATCCTCCTGTCTGCTGGGCCACACGTCCAGAGGGGCCTCCTGCAGACCCGGAGCCTGTGGTGTCCTCAGACGGCTGCATCTTGGGAAGGAAATGACAAAGTGAGGACGGCTGGCCAGGGTGGTGGGGGGGGCGCCCAGGAGTTGCATACCAGCAGGCCTCCCACGCTGGGCCTGGTGCACAGCCTTCCTCCACCCACACCAGCTGTCGCTGGGATGATTTTATTCTTTTTAAAAATACATTTCTAAAAAGGCAAAAAATGAAATAGTGCGGAGGGGATTTCCATCCTTATGCTGTACCCACCCCCCTAGCCCCCACAAGGCTTTCTCCTCAGAGCTCCCTGAGCCCTGTTTCTTTTGGCTACTCCTCCATAAGTTTAAGGAACATATTTACACCAATATTTATCGATGGACCACCCTTGGACATTACCTGTTAGCATTTTTTTTTTAGGTTCTGTTTTTATCATTCATTTGTTCTTAAACAGCTTTACTGGCACAAAATTCACGCACCACCGAATTCAGCCGTGGCTTTTACTATACTGACTCTGCTCGCAGAACTGTGCAGTCCTAGTAGAAGGCTGTCACCACTTCAGAGAGAAGCCCCGCACCCGTGAGCGGGCAGCCCTGCAGCCCACCGCCCCCAGCCCCAGGCAAGCGCTCATCTCCTCTCTGCCCCTGCGGACGTGGCCCCTCTGCACGGTCCCCGGAAATGGAGCCCCACCCCATGCGGTCCTTCGTGACTGGCGCCTGTCCTGTTCACTTTTGCCGGTGACCCCGAGGCTCTGCTGTGACCACCTTTCTGCAGGGCGACTCACGCAGCATCATGCAAATGCTGCGATATTTGTGTGTGTGTTTGTGTGTGTGTGTGTGTAAGAAAAAGAACAAAGGAAGGAAGTGCAAGATCAAAGAAAGAAGCGGATTATTCAAAATAGCTGGTTCAAGCTTTCGGCAAGTCTAAAGAAAAAAGACCAGGTATAGGTGTTTATGAGGATGTTCATTCCAGCACTTTTTAGTCGCAAAGAATTAAAACGACAGCAACAACAAACGATAGGGCCCCCACACAGGAGACACTTGCACGGTGGCACAGACACACAATGGACTTGATGCGACATCGAGGGGCCGTTAAGGACGACGGAAAAGAGCACCTGCTGACCAGGGGCCATGTCTGAGACATGGCGAAGTAGGAGAAAAAGGTCAGGTCACAGGATAACGGACATTTCGGATCGTTTTAATCGAAGCAGCGTGTTTGTCTCTATCTCTCTATCTCTCTGTATGTTCCGAGAGCGGAAACCCTGGAAGGAAAGACACTCAGCAGGTTTTATTTCTGGGTAGTGTGATGACAGATGGTTTTTATTAAAATTTTTTTTCTTATTTGCATTTTCTAAATGTTCTATATTTTATTTTTGTCATTAGGAAACATTTAAAGAAAATGCTTCTCCACCAGAGGCTGAAACGTTTAGGGCTTTTTGGGGCGGGGGCGGGGGCGGGGGTGGGGTTGAGAGGGCAGAGGGCCCTGCATTACGTGGCTCCCCCTGGGCTCCTACACGCTCTCAGCCTCCCCTGCAGCAGGCTCTTCCCTCCTGTGAAACTCCGGAACAGGCTGTCCTCCTGTCCCTGAGCATAAGACCTGTCCGAGATCACCCGTGTTCAGACAACCAGAACTCACCTGCTGACTGGGTCACACAAGAGATCTTGTAGGACAGCCATACGCTCGCCAGGCAGAGGAAGGTGGCCACGAAACCAAAGATCTGCACGGGTGGGGGGCAGGAAAGAGAGGGAGTTCCTAGGCCGAGGGCCAACCGCTCGGGCATCTCGTCTCTGTGCCTGCTCCCTGCCCTGACTGTGGCCAGCAGGGAGCTTGCTTGCAGGATCACCGGACCCAGACTCTTCACTCTCTCTCAGGTGTAGAGATGAGGCCCTGGCCCCAGGTCCCCTGGCTGGGACCCAGGTCAGGCCTGGCAGCCAGGCCTCCAGGTCTCCATGCCTCGGCTCTTCTCGCTCTAGGCAACTTCAGTGCCCATGTTCAAATTCATGTTTCAACTGAGCTAGGGCCAAGCCACTGCACTATACCTATCCTGGGCTAATGAAAAAGATGGTGGAATTGTACATTTTAATCTGAGTTTTAAATTTTTAATGTTCAATTGGATTTAATTGGTGTGGTAGCAGTGTTTATATTTCATGCATTATGGTTTTTGTCTAGCTTTATAGCTGTGTCAGAGCCAGGCGCAGAGGCCTTGCCATCTAGCCTTGCGTTTGCACATAGTTAAATAATACGAGACTAAAACAAGTTCAGGCAACACCCCTTTTCCTTCCTGGGGGGTTCACCCAGTGCTCAAGTGTGGGGACCTCGCCCCATCCAACCTCCTCTTCTGTGGGTGGGGAACAGGGTGTCCCTAGGGGAAGAGGCCCTCGCTCTGGTGTCCTGTCTGGAACTTCAAAGTCTGGAGTCATTTTCTTGACTAGTGAACAAATCTGGCAGCTGTAGCTAAAATTTACTGAGCACCTACTATGTACCCACCAGTCTTCTAAGCCCTCAGGTGTGTTAATTCCTTTAACCCTCACAGCTCTGCCAGGTGGACCCTGGTATTACCCTCCCAGCTCCTCATTTTACAACTGAAGAAAAGGAGGGGCAGGAGGTCAAGGGTCCTGCCCACGGCCACAGAGACAGCAAGGCCACCCTGGGAGGAGTCAGGGAGTGTGGCTCCGGAGCACACTTTGCCTACTTGTTGCCCAGGTGTTCTGAGCCTTGCAAAAAGCCTCAGGGTCGTTGTGCTGTCCCTCAGTGCCCAGCCGAAACCACTGGTGGCATCCAGGAGGAATGGCCCAGGATGAAGGGCAGGATTTTCAAGGTTCCGTTTTCTTTGCAAGCCTGCCTGCTGGTTTGCAGTAAGTGGCTGCCCCCACAGGCCCACGCCTACCTCCCCTCCCCGAGGTCCGTTTGCTTGGCTCCTTTTGTACTGATTGTCTGCACCGCATAATTAGCCTATTAAAGCCTGTTCGGGTCTCTCATTGTCTGTTCTGCACAATTAGCACATTATACATACCATCCCAGTCTCCAACTGTCTGCACTGCATAATTGAACAGGTTATTACATCGCTGCAGAATGCTATTCTGGAGGACAATGCCTTGTTTGCTAATTGTTTCACGTGCCTAGCCTTGACTCCTGAGCTGGATCACCACTCTGTCATAAGCAAAGGACCCTACCGTTTTATTTCTCTGGCTCCCCCAGGGACCCCGATGGTGTGTGGTTAAACAGGGTTTTTGGGATTCCAGGGCCAACACCATTACGTGCAACCGGAATCATAAAACCCAGTGGGAACCTCCCGATGTGGCCTTGAAACGGTGGGCACGTCTTCCTCTTTGTAACCCCGGACCCCACCAGCTGTCTGCAGCCAGACAGGCAGTAACCTGTGGCTGGTAACCACAGCTCTCCTTGGAAACTGGAGGAAGGGGGATTTGCAGGGGAGCAAGGTGGTGGATGGGTGGGTGGGCTCTGGGAGGCACTTAAAGGGCAGTTAGAGGAGTGACCTCTGCCCCACACAGACTGGTAAAGGGCAGACTCTACCCCTCGGTGGAATTCTGGGCACAGCCCCACTCTGAGCTGAAGGGCTGGAGAACTGGTAAATGAAAGAGTGACCAGCACACAGACAGCTTTTCTTAAACACATTGAAATATCCTGCCTGCTTCTTAATGAGGCAAATCAGAATTGTCCCTCAAGCCACCAACCTGTGAACAATTTGCTAAATTGGCAATCAGATGACAGGCATCTATAAATCTTTTAAAAACAATGATATACACATGTGTATACATGTGTTTGTATACGTGTGATAAATAAAAAGAGCTCCCACAGCACCGTGGTTTTGCACATTTCTATGCTGCTTCTACTTAGGCTATCGGATGGGTCAATTTCCCCCTTTGAAAGGTATAGGAGGGTTACTTCCTGGGCCTGACTACCGCTAAAAATGAGGTTTGGCAGAGCTAGGACTAATGGCTGATATCACCGACTAATCCCAGTACTGTTCCCCTGAGCCCAAAGGAGGCTCCGGAATCTTTCTCTGTATGGGGCTGAGGCAGCCAGGAGCAAATGGCCACAATGGGCATGTGATTTAACAGCTACTTGCCACTTGACTTAAGTAGTCAAGTGAGAGAGAGAGAGGCCTGGGCCGGCTGAAGCCCTTTTGTTTGCCAACAGCCCTGATGATTCACTTCCTGAGACCCTCGGCTGGGGGGGCCCAAATTTAAGGCTCTTTGGAGACTGAGCTGGCTGGGTCAAGGTGGGTACCGATTCTTCAAAAGAAAGGCCCCAGAAAACAATCCCTTGGCTGTCCCCATCAGGAAGAAAATGAGCGTTCAAAACACGAATTCATTGCTGAAGGCTCCCCGAGAAGGTCCTCACCGCTGCGGCTACCAGCTCGCTCTGGTTGTAGCTCTTGGAGGCTGCCACGATGGACGCGATGAGGAGCAGCAGGGTACCGATTAAATAGTGCAGAAGTTCCTGGGGGCAGAAACAGAGCAAAGCAGTGGGTCGGGAGGTCCGCTCCTGATTCTGAGGGGCAACCGGTCGTCATAAGAGAGGAACAGAAGCGGGGGGTGGGTGGGGGGGGCGGGGGGGGGAGTGTAAGCCCCGACAGGAGCATCGCGGCTCATAGGCGATGAATGCGTAAGGCTGGCCGGGATGAGGCTGAGGCCAAGCAAGAGGGAAAAGATGCCAGGCGGGCAGGGAGGAAGGAGACAAAAAGACAGGGCGCATCTCGTGTGAGCAGAGATACCCACGAAGGGCTGTGCATTCCTGAGATCAGTTTGCAGGCACTACCTTGATCTCTGGCCAAAGCTGCCCAAAGCAAACAAGCTTCTCCCAACTCCTGGCTGGAAAATTTAAACAAAGCTCCAGCCCTCAGGAGCAAAGTTCCCTGAAGAGATGGGTGCCTTTTACTTCTGCTCCAGAGACTGTTTCGTGCCTGGCTGCGTGGTGGGAGCTGGCTTTCTCTCCGGAAGGCCAAGTTCTGCCACTGAGTCTACTGGCAGGATGGACTCTACCTCTGCTCCTCCCGTTGGTCCACGGGGCCATCCGTGTCCACCCCATGCACTCTCCAGGATTAGGATGTCATTCAGTGACATGGAAATGCTTGCACCTCATCCTTCTTCCTCCCCAGGAAATACCAGATCAGAGCAGAATGGGGTTTAGGGCCATTCACAGTATTCACTCTGAATCCAGAGTGCATCCATTTTCAGTCTTCAATGAGAGTGCAGAAATTACTCCGTCATGAAGTTCTGCCCGTAGGGGCAGGTGGCTTAAACGTGGGACAGCATCCCGCTTTCAAGCTGCAGTTCCTGTCAGAGCTGTGCAAAGACCCTGATTTCTCCCTTAGCCACCAGACAAGGATATCGCAAGGTAGACCACAGAAACTCTGACGAAGAGCAGATTGGGAACTGGACGTTCCCCACCTCCAAGATCCCCGCATACAAAGACAGAGGACTATGACGTGGGATGGGGACAACGACTTGAGAGAGTCCTAAATGGAAGGCGCCTAAATTGTGCTCAGCTGAAAAACGTGTGGCTGAATTTTTCCTTCCAACATTTATTCCCCCTTCAGCCCACCCTCATTCTTGCCCCCTAGCTTTTATTCTCTCCTTTGCTTGTTCATTATCAGCATCAGGGAAGCCCAGAGGAGCTTGTTCTCAAAAGAAGCAAAAAGTTGTCAAAATGATGAAAGGGGCCTTAGAACTTAGGAACCCAAAGGAAATTTCTCTTAAAATAATATAGTGGGTAATAGCAGTAAATGTGAATGATTAAACAATTCAGTCATGAAGCAAGGTTGTCAGACTAGGTTTTTAAAAGAGATCCAACTATTTGTTTTCTGTAGGAGACACAATTTATACTGAAACATATAAGTAGATTGAAAGTAGAAGGATGAAAAAGGTATGTCATTCAAATAGCAACCAAAAGAAAGGTAGAACGGCTACAGTTGTACCAGACAAAATAGATTTGAAAACAAAAAAATATTATCAGAGATTAAAAAAAGACATTTTATAATAACGAAAAACTCCATACATCAGGAAACTATAACAATTATACACATATATGCACCCAATAACGGGGCAAAAAAAACGCAGGAAGCAAAAACTCAAAGAAATGGAAAAATAGATAATTCAAAATTAATAGTTGGAGGCTTCAATACCCCACTTTAAACAGTGTTTAGAACAACTAGGGAGACGAACAAGAAAATAGGACTCAAACAATACTATAAAACAACTGTATGCAACAGACATCTATGAAACACTCTATCCAACGAAAGGAAAACATGCATTCTTCCCCAATGCACATAAAACATTCTCCAGCATAGGGTATGCCAAACCATAAACCAAACCTCAACAAATGCAGAAGGACTGAAATAATTTGAAGTATGCTCTCCAACCACAATGGAATAAAATTAGAAATCAATAGCAGATAGAAATTTGTGAAACTCACAAATCTGTAGAAATTAAGCAACACATTCCTAGCTAATTAATGGATCAAAGAAGAAATCACAAGGGAAATTAGAAAAATCTTGGAGATGAATGAAAATGAACACACTACATACCAAAATGATGGAAGCAACTAAAGCAGTGCTCAGAGAGATATTTATAGCTGTAAATGCACATTACAAAAGAAGAAAGGTTTCAAATTAATAACCTAACCTTCACCTTAAGACACTGAAAAAGAAGAACAAACTAATTCTAAAGCAAGTAGAAAGAAGGAAATAAAGATTGGAGCAGCAATGAATGAGATAGAGAACAGAAAAACAATAGAGAAAGTCAATGAAACCAACAGCTGGTTTCTTTGAAAAGATCAATAGAAGACAAACCTTTAGCTAGACTGATCAAGAAAAAAATTAAAAACTAATAAAAGAGAGAAAAGATTCAGCTAGCCAACACTGGAAATGAAAGCGGGGACATCACTAGTCATCTCAGAGAAATAAAAAGGGTTTTAAAGGAATACTATCAACAACCGTATGCCAAAATTATGTAACTTAGAGAAGATGAACATAGTCCAGGAAAGTGACTACTGAAAATGACTCAAGCAGAAACATACAATCTGAGTAACTCTACAGGGCCCAGCAGAAGTAACGCTTGCCTGAGTGTGGTTGGTAGGGTAATAGAATGGGTGTAAAAATTTATCGTTTATATTTGAACATTTCCTCTAAAATGGCACATGGTGTGCTTGAGTGTGATACTGTTATGTTACAGAATGACATACTTATGATTTTGTAATAAAAAAGGGACATTATTTGTGCCTGACCCTATATAAACTAGTAGAATTTGAATGAATAATGAAAAAAATCATCCTCAAGAAAAGGCCAAGTTCACATGGTTTACCAACTCTCCACAAACTCTTCTAAAAATAAGAAGATGAGGGACTACTTCCCAAATTACTCTACGAGGTTAGTATTACCCTGATAACAAAATGAGACACGGATGTCACAAGAGAACAATATCTCTTATGAATGCAAATGTGGAAATCCTGAGCAAAATACTAGCAAACCAAATCCAGCTACATATAAACTGAATTTTACACTATGATCAAACAGAATTTATCTCAGGAGTGCATGCTTGGTTCCTCATTTTAAAATCAATGTAATACAACATATTAATAGGCTACAAACGGGGGGAAACTCATATGATTATCTCAGTAGACAAAGAAAAAGCATTTGACAAAATGTAACACCCTTTCATGATAAAAACTCTTAACAAAGTAGGACTGGAAGGTAATTTCTTCATTCTGATAAACAGCATCTACAAAAACCCACGGCTAACATCATATTTCACAATGAAAGATGGACTGCTTTCCTTTTAAAATCAGAAAAAAACATAATGATGTCTACTCTTGCCACTCTGATTCAATATTCAACTAACTTCTTGCAATAAGGCAAGAAAATAAAAGAAAAAACATCCAGATTGGAAGGGAATGTAAAAGTATCTCTATTCATAGGTGGCATGATCTTGAATATAGCAAGTATGCTATATTCTCAAAGAATCCACTAACGATCTATTAGATTAATAAATGAGTTCAGCAAAGTTGAGGACATCAGATCAACATAGAAAAATTAATTGTATTTCTGTCCATTTGCAACAAACAATCCAAAAAAAGAAATTAAGAAAATAATTACATTGGAAATAGCATCAAAAACTAAGGTTCTTATACTCTGAAAACCCTAAAACATTGTTAAAGGAAATATTAAAAGACCTAAATAAATTGAAAACCTCCGATTACAAATGAATCACAAGATTTATTAGTGTGAAGGTGGCAATTCTCTCCAAACTGATGCACTGTAATTCCTACTAGTACCTCAGCTGACTTCGTTGCAGAAACTGGAAAGCTGATTCTAAAATTCATATAAAGTTGCCAAAGTCCAATACAATCCTGATAAAGAAGAACAAACAGAAAGAGTCACACTTCTTCATTTCAAAATTCACTACAAGTTTTACAGTAATCTAGATAGTGTAGTGAGATCAGTGCGATGGAATTGAGTCCAGAAATAAATCCATGTGTTTATGGCCAAGTAATTTTCAACAAGGGTGCCAAGACAATTCAATGGGGGAAGAATAGTCTCCCCAAACAGATAGCAATGGGACAACTGGACATTCAGATGCCAAAAACGAAGCCTAATACTTACCTCACACTATAGGCAAAAATTAGCTCAAAATAGATCAAACATCTAAATGTAAGAGCTAAAACAATGAAACTTGAGAATAAAACTTAGAGGTAAATCTTCACAGTCTTGAATGTGGCAATGGTTTTTAGATATACTCAAAACACAAGCAACAAAAGAAAAATACATAATATAGATTTAATCCAAATTTAAAACTTGTGCTTTAACAAACACTATCAAAAAAGTGAAAAACAACCTGCAGAATGGGAGAAAATAAGAGCAAATCATAATTCTGACAGGGGACTTTTAACTAGACTATACCAAAAACCCTTACTACTCAGTAATAAAAAGACAACCTAATCAAAAAATGGGCAAAGGCTCGGACAGACATTTCTCCAAAGAAA
The DNA here is from genome assembly GCA_004027475.1 of Anoura caudifer. Lineage (NCBI taxonomy): Eukaryota > Metazoa > Chordata > Mammalia > Chiroptera > Phyllostomidae > Anoura > Anoura caudifer. The sequence continues at coordinate 170,019 of PVKU01000329.1, read as the reverse complement.
ATACACAAATGGGCAACAAAACACATGACCTTATTAATCACCAGAGAAAAACACAAATCAAAACCACAAGATACCACTTCACACTCACTAGAATGACTATAATCTGAAAGTTGGAAAATACAAAGTGCTGACAAGGATGTGGAAAAACTGGAAGCCGAGCACACTGCTTATGGAACGCGACCTGATGCACCACTTTGTCAAACAGTCTGGTAGGTCCTCAAACCAGCAAACACCGTCACCACGTGACCCCACAATTCCATGCTTAGGTGTAGTCCCAAGCGAAATGGAATCACGTCTATATGAAAAACGTGCACAAGGGGGTTCACAGCAGCACTATTCATAAGGCGGAAACAACCCAAAAGTCCATAAATGGTGAATAAATACACAAAATGTGGGACAAAGATCGTTCTGAGGAACATGACTTGGCTGTGAAAAGGACCAAGTGCTGACACACACGACAACAAAGACAAACCACGAACAGCTCTGCTAAGTGAAAGAAGCCAGTCACAGAAGACCACACATGTGACTCCATTTACACGGAACGTCCGGAACGGGAAAACTTACAGAGACAGAGGGTAGATTAGTGGTTGGTCAGGGCTGGAGGGGATGAAGGGTAGAAGGTGACAGTGACAGTGAAAGCGTGTGCGGTGTCTTTCCGAGATGATGAAATGTTCTAAACTTGACTGTGGTGACGGATGCACAGCTCTTGGAATATGCCAAAATCCAGTGCGTTACACACTCTCAGTGGGTAATTGTAGGGCATGTGAATGATCTATTGATAAAGCTATTTTTACAAAATAATAAAGTGGGAAGAAAAAACCCTGGCAACTTTGAAGCCTTTCCTCAGGCTCTGCCAGTCCATTTTAGCTGACGCATCTTATCATTCAGCTCTCACAACGGTAAAAAGGCCCATCACCTTCACCACCTTCTTCCTTCCATGTTCCTCCTCCCAGCACACACACACAGCCCACTATCTGACACTTGAGAGAACAAACACGGGGCGAGAGGCAGAGCCCTGTTGTAGTTGGAAGGTGAGTTTTAGAAAGCAGTGGGACACCAGGCAGAGCCGTGCACCAAACAGTGGGAAATTCAGGGCTGGAGCAGCTAAGGACGGTGCAAGAGGTGGGGGTGGGCAGAGCAGAAGGACGCCATGGGGTCTCAGTGCCCCGGCGAACACCCTGACTCGCGTGTGGCGAACAGGGCTGGACCACTCCCTTACCGACAGGGGCCAGCTGATACAGGTGAGCATGCGGTAGAGGCGGAAGAGATGGACCAGGTAAAAGGCGAGGATCATGATCAAGTTGCAAATGGTGACCACTTCGAAGTATCTGAAGGCACTGTAGCTGGTCCACGGAGAGCTGCTCACGCAGATGAAGGCAATCAGCAGTGTGACCTGAGACACAAATACAGACTCGTTAGAGAAAGGCACCTCCAGGGAGCAAAGGGCAACAAAACCACAGGAACACAAACAACAATGGAAACCGGAGGGACTGCTACCATTCAGGGTATTTCCTCACAAATTGGCTGGAAGTGTACAATTTTCTGTACTACAGAAACTTTTAAAACACATACTGGCTGAGAATGTTCAGAACGGCCATGAGTGGCTTTGTCCCGAAAGCAGACGAGCAGAACCCTTCCATTTATTTGCTGGGCTCCACGGAGCACAGTTCTGTGATGCTGCACCTTGGTTTGCATATTTGGTTGAACTGCAGGAAGCTGCCGATATTTGACCGTGTTAGACTGGCAAAGATGGCGACTCCTACGTTACACCCTACCTGTTGGCAGATGATGTTACTGTTTACCGACACCTGATGTACATGACCTCATGGAGGCCTCACAGAACTCTGCTGGGTAGATGAAGTCACCCCCCTGTTCATACGGGGTTACTGAGGCACACAGGTTCAATAATTAGCCCAAGGCTACCCAGCTTGTACACAGCAGAGGTGGAATTTGAACCTAAGTCAGTCTGGCTCCAGGGACCATGCTCCTTTGTGTCAGATGCAGCTTCACCTTCTTAAAATGGAAGCCCTCGTCCCAAACAAGCTCAGGAAGGTGGATGTGACACCAAATGTGTAGGAATCCTGGTATGAGGTGGTGCTGGTCACCACTGGGCATGTGGTGAGGACTTACTCGATAAGTCTCTTGTTGCACAAAGGAGTGAATGAATGAGAAGAATAAATTAATAATCTATAATTGAATTAACAGGTCAGGGAAATGATTAGGAACATGAACACTAGGGGAGAGCAGAGTGGAAGAGTGTAGAGAAGATTTTCAGTTTTGGTGAAGGGAACTCAAAGAGATAAATTCCTGTTCACTCATAGGTGTTAAAGGCATGTAAAAATCTTAGGACCTATTTTAAAAGCACAATTAATTTAGGACAAAAAATAATTTGTTGTTTTAATATTTTATTTTTGATTATGCTATTATAGTTGTCCTGAGTTTTTCCCCCTTTGCCCCAAGCACCCCCCACTCCCCCAGGCAATCCCCCCACCATTGTTCATGTCCATGGGTCATGGGTACAAGTTCTTAGGACAAATATGCTTTTATGCTGCCCCTTTCCTATAGAACGGTGATTCCCAGCGTGTGTATGTGCGATTTTGTGTCCTTTGGCAATGTCTGGAGACATTTTTGGTTGTCACACTGTGGCGGGGGGTACTGTTGGTATGTCACACAGTTGGAGGGGCCATGGGTGCTGCTAAACACCCTGCCAAGGACGGTCCCTGCAAAGAGCACCATCTGGTCTCTGGTGTGACCCAAACCATCGTGCTGCTGTGCAGAGACCCTCCGTAGAAAATGAGCCCGTAACGAGAGGGAAATCACCAAATGGACCTAACGCTGGCTAAAGCAGTCAATGCCAAAAAAGGCTCTGCTTTCTAACGCCCCTCATTTCTAGCGTGCTACCAAGCTGCTCAGTAATAAGTCAACAGCTAGAAATTAATTTTCTCTTGGCTTGAAGCTTCAAGCGGATATGAAGAACGCTCTGCTTCACAGACCAAAGCAGCAGAGTGTGGCTCTGACAAAAAGAGACCTTCAACATCGTTGTCTTTCCCTTTGCTAATGAGCAACATATTTTCATTTTCTCGGTTCCTCTCCAGCCAGTCAGGCGTGGTGATAGAATGACTCATGCCTTGAGGTCATTTTAAAGCTAAGGGGAGGCTTTGCCTCCGTCTGGAGTGTGGTGCTGGCCGTCTGCCCCTACTCCCAGGCCTCATCTCATCTGTCTGGGGAGCCTCTGGGTCTCTCAGTCCTGCAGACCCCTCATCCGTGGGGGCATTTTTATTCAAAGCCTTCCTGAACATGCACATAATCCAGGATTAGGCCTTGCGATCCCTGGGTGAAGAAGCAATGCTGCACCTAATTTCATGCAAAGATTAGGATAATTTTTACAGCCCTTCATCTGTGACAGAGTAGCTCTTACTCCTGGTGACAGACATGGGGGTTTCCCAGCGACCCAAAGGGGCCCGGGCAGGCCTCCCCCTCTGAGCTCGCAGGCTGAGTGCTAAGCAGCAGCAAGCACAGCCTGCTCCACCGCAAGCCATCTCACACCTCTCTGGGAAACTTGTTCGCAACACGAGACTTCTCGAATTCTGTCCATTTGGCCCGAGTCCACCTACCATATGCTCTTCTTTAGGAAAGCCCAATTTTGGAAAATCTCATTTAGACAGCAGAGGGCGTGTACGCATGCATGCTTCTGAAAGCTTCCCTTTGCTCAAGGATTCCAAGGATTCCTGCATCCCTAGTTTAGACAGCCAGCATCTTACTTAGCTAGCGCACTTGAAAAGAAACCCAAAGAACAGATTTGATCGGCACCAAACTTTTCAGGAACTCTTCTAAGGCCAACAGGTGACCTCTGCAAATGCAGGAGACTCCTGAATCATTCAGGTCCGTGCTCAGGGGCCTCCAGAAGGTTGAAGCAGAAGGAACAGATGGCAGAGAAATAGGCCCCAGGGTTTGGGCTCCCCACCCGACCTGGCCCTCTCAGGACCTCTCTGGCTGCCTGTTAGAAAAGCAGACCCGCAAACATTCTGACTTCAGAGATGACCCGGTGGGAGTTCTGAACTCAGGACTGGGTGCGGGGCTCTGGGATGACAGAGGCGGTTCTGTTTAGTAGCTGAAGTGTGATTCCGTCCAAAGGAGTGACTTGATTCTCGGGTGCCTGCTAGCTCCTCTCCTCAAGGTTCGCTCTTTTAGACGGAGCTGCCACGAGTGTTGAAAATAAAAGATCGAACATGCGTGTCCATTAAAAGTCATGTTGCACGAACCCTCAGCTCAAAGCTCGTCTCTTCTCACAGACCAGCCCAAGGGACTGTTAAAAGTCACTAGAATCACCTCAGATCAGAAACCAGCCCCCTCGGTTCCAAACGGTGCCCCTTCTGACTCCATACTGTCAGAATTCTTACCAGAAAGAAGAGGCAGCTTTTGTGAGAGTGGCAGTGGGTTTTGACTTCACAGGAGGTGAAGCAAGCTGATGTTACCTGCGAGAAGCAGTTGTCCGCTGAGAACTTCGGAACTCAAACAGGCTGGTCCTAACGCCACAGCCAGGCACCAGGCAGCTTGGCCAGGCTCTCAGCCGGGTGGTAACCCTTGTTAGGGCCCACGACGGGCCACCCCCCAAAAGCCCCACAACACCACACTGGTTACTTTGAATGAAGATTACTTGATAAGCAGCCGGTGTCTGAAAGCCACCTTGACCCTCCCTTGTCTCCTTGCTTGCAGGAAATCAGTCTCCCAAGTGACAGGTGTCCTCGCTGCTGCAAGAGGCCCGAGACAGACACACTTACGCTGAAGTCAGAGATCCTGAGTCAAAGAGGTTACAGGGAGACTTCAGTACAAAATGGCAGCGACTTTAATCACTGAACATCATTTTATGAGCCCAGTATCACATTGCGATTCTCCTGTGCATATGTCTTAAATTTTTTCCTCCTGTTAATCTAATCTTGCGTCAATTTTATTATTTCATTATTAGTCAAGCCGTAAGTGCCAAATAAGAGTAAAGGGGGGATTCTCCCCTTCCCCAACATCCTGAGGGAGAAATGGAATTGTGACGTCTAAGATGGACCATCGCTGGAGAAGGCTCAGGAGGCCGTGTTCAGGAGATGCCTTTCTCTGAGCTGGACCGCAGAGGCCTTCGGAGGGGCAGGGGCCCTGCCGCATGCTGCCTGCAGCCCGTAGGCTTGGCTGGCCATGTCCTCCATGCTCCTGCCAAGTCCAGTCCGTGGAGAGTGCCTGTGTGTAGCTGAAGGTGGCAGCAGACACCTTTAGTTTTAAGAGCTCTGGGCTGGATGGATGCTGGCTAACCCCACCCTCTCTCAAGGGTTTTTATTCTGACCTTGGAATAAGGTGTCTGTGAGACAGACACGCAGGAGGAGGAGGAGGGCAGGCAACCGACGAAGACAACATCAAAAAGTCTCAGGCCCAACTCTAAAGGGCTTTTCTGGAAAAGTGCAGGAGAGGAAAGCCAGGCTTATTCAAAAAGTCAGGGTTGGAAACTGCAGAGAGACAAAGAGGCCCGTAAATGACTCTGCCTGACAGTGGGCAGGCCAGAAGAGGAATCTGCAATGTTCCCAGCGTTGGCTGAATTCTGCCCTGGGGTGAAGGCAAATTTACCCTGCCCCCCTGTGTAAGCCCCCGCGAGTGACCACCAGGAAACGGCCCTGGTGCGATGTCATGAACACCCACGGGGAGAGAGAAGGCTAGCCCCCTCCCCCGCAATATCAGGCTTCTGCTACAAGCTTCTTCCCACCTGCTCACCCCAGCACACAGTTTTGTTCTGTATTCAAACATAAAAATGCCAAAGAAAACACACGGGAGGGAGAATCATCTAGAAAACACCGTGTTAGGGGGCCTCAGGTCCAGGCCCAGAGCAGCCAGGTAATGAACGCCCCGGTTTCTGAACCGAACCGCACAACACCTGCAGCCCACTAACCACCAGCGCCCAGGCTTGTCCGCGCTGGGGCAGCGGCGCTGGGAGGCCAAGTGAGAAGCTGCGAACAGTGGTTGCTCCTGGGAGGGCACAGAATTATTTAGCGGTTTAGAAAATTCGCATCAAGATCACATAGTGAGCTGTAGCGTAATTTTTTTATGACGTGTCTCAGAGATCTTCAATGGCGTAGCTACAGATCTTCCCTTTCCCTTGTCATTGGCTGTGGCTTTACGTGACACGGTGTTTCTCGGTCTTAGCACTGCTGCCGGTGGGGCTGTCGTCGGGGGCTGTCCTGGAGGATGTTCGGCAGCCAGGAGCGACCACCAAAAATGTCTCCAGACATTGTCAAAGGTCCTCTGGGGGCAGGACTGCCTCTGGTGGAGACCACCGCTTTAAACAGTCTGTTATCAATGGGCGTTTATCGCATCTCCAGTTTCTTACAAGTACAGACAGTTTGGCAAAAGTACTCTTGGATGTACTTCTTTGTGTGTATATATACACACACATGAACATTTCTGGAGGATTCTTGGGAGTAAAATTACTGGATGAAAGTGTATTTACATTTGAGATTTTGATGTTTGCTGCCAAAATGCTATCCCCAAAAGATAGGAGTTTCCTTGCATAGGAAATTTTGCAACATGGGTTATTACAGTGTTTAAAAAGAATGAAAACAGTATCTTCTTATTCAATCCTCATTTCCCTAATTGAATGTCTTTTATGTTTATTGGTCACTGCCTCTTCATATTCTTGGCCTATTTCAGTATCATTTGTGTTTTTATTGCGGATTGAAGAACTCTTTATATTCTGAATATTAACCTATTACATGTTATACATATCACAAGTAATTCTCTCAATTCCTCATTTGCCATTATTTTCAGTCTTTGTATTTACCACAGTTTAACTTTTTTATGCAGTTAAATCTATGCATCACTTTTTCTAGCTTCTGGATTTTAGAACTCCAAGATTGTAGAACATCCTACATTAAAAAGAAGGGTTTATTTCCTTCTTTACGTATAAAACTTTTACCTCTTTTGTTTTAAATCCTCACACGAGGATACACTTATAGATTTTAGAAGAGAGAAAGAGGGAGAGGAAGGGGGGGAGAGGGGAGAGAAAGACACACACACACACACACACACACACACCAGTTGCTTCCTGTATCTGCCCTGACTGGGAACTGAACCTGCAACCTTTTGGTGTATGGGACATTGCTTCAACCAACTGAGCCACCCAGCCAAAGCAAAACTTTCATCCCTTTAGGTGTGTGGGATTTATTTTTGTAGATGGCATGAGCTAGGGCACACGGCAGGGTTCTAAATACAGTCGATGGAATGTACTAACTGTTCAATGAACATCACGGCCTTTCCCCACCAGTTTGAAAGGCAGACTTTTACACCAGCCTCTACCTGCTCACTTCCAATTCACCGTCCACAGAGCAATCATCAAGTTTCAAACTCCTTAAAGCCTTGAAACTTAAAGCCCTTCAATAGCTTCCCACTCTTGAATCAGGTAAAAATCATTTAATGAGGCCCAAAGGGGCTGCAGGTTCTGTTTCAATTGCCTCTGATTCTCTGGGTACACTCTGCCCTGCAGGAGGGTCCCCAGTACTCTCCCTTATGGTGCCTTGGCAATCGGTGGTGCTTAGCTACGTGTTGCTTAAGTATCTCTGTGTTTGCTGGTTAACTTGTTCACTACCTTTCTCCCCAACGCAAATGCAAGCTCTGCGAGTACAGGGAACCTGTGGGTTTCACTCTTACTCTCTGCTCCCAGCAGCGTGCCCTGCACATAGCAGGTAGTCAGTTCAACACTGGGTGAATGAATTGTTCTTGGGGCTTTCCTGCCATCCTTGGCCACAGTTCTGTGACACTCTAATACATTACGCACACACACACACACACACCCCTTCTCCCTTACTGGCCTCAAGTCCTTTGAGAAGAGGATCGTGCTTTATGGGAACCTCACTGGCACAGTGACTGGCACATAGAAGATGAAGGACGTTGGAAGTTACTCTGGGAACCTCTTTCAAAGTCGGCCACACGCCTGTCTGGCACTCAGGCTCTCCGGAGTATGTGGGGGTGGGCGTAATGTAAGAAGGGCTTCTAGATTCCTAGCTCATGATGGAGCCAGAACACTTTCTGCTTGTCACTCAGGCCACTTGTCCCCAAGTCATTCTTCACAACAGATGCAGCCTGGATGGGCTCCCTGCGCAACAACCCTGCCACCCATGCCATCACTGCTCTGCACTGGCAAAGGTCATCAGATCACATTTAGGAAGCCTGGGCTGGAAATCTCAACCTGTCAAAGATGTCACTACGTTCATGCCAACTTGGTGGTTTGGTGCTTCTATTGAACAAAACTGAAACCACAAATTTTTGTTAAACAGCTTCTCTACCTTGCGTGTCTTTCAGCATTTGACTCGGCTGCCTGAGCTCTGCAGCGGCTGACTGCTTGTCACGAACACAAAAGCAGCAGCCTCTGCCTCTCACGACTGCCACCCCTGGGAGACGACATATTTCTTTGTGCATGTATGGAAGGGAGAAGACAGACTGCAGGTGGCAGCCTCCCCAAGAGGCCCCTGGAGGACACAGAGGACCAAGGGAGCTGAGACAATGTGGAGACAACACAGGGAACCCCAGAGAGAAGAAGCCGTCAGCAATGTGTGTGAATGCTCACCGCGCGTCAAGCTCTAAGTGCTTTACATGCACCTGTCCGTTTTATCCTCATAGGAACTTGTGATGCAGGTACTGTTATTCTCCTCACTTCACGAAAAGGGAGTGGAGGGACAGAAACTTGAGTGATCAGCACCAATCATGCAACCGGGGAGTCCGGGCTGAGGGGTGGACCTAGCCAGGCAGCCTGCAGGGGGCAGCCTTTCATTGCTATGGCAACGATGGCCCTCACCATGCAGCCGTATCTCCAAAGGGCGTCCGGGTCTCAACACTGGTCACTGGATGTGTGTCAGCAAAAGTGAACAGAACAGAGATGAACGAGAGGGGCAGGTGCCCTGAGGCCAGTGCCACAGAAACCCCCGAGGGTACAGGAAGCCCCAGCCAAGGCAGGGCAGGAAGTGTGCAAGCTCGGGGAGTGAATGGGAACCACAAGAGATCAGCAGGAACAACCCCCTACTGAACACTACCAGGCAGCAGCTGGTGCTACACCACCCCGTCTCATCCTCATGGCAGTGGGAACACCTGGCCAGGGGGCGCCATGCCCAGTTAGTTCTCAGATCTGACGAAGGACTGGGGTGGGCCCCTTGCCCAAGGAAGGCCACACAGATGGTGGGTGGTGGAACCAAGAAGCAAATCCAGGTCTAGATGACTTCCATGACTCAGTGAGGTGTGAGTGTGTCACACAGGGATGAGCTCACACCCAACCCGTAAGCTCACATGTATTATTTTCCCTTTTCAACTACTGGGTCACACTGTGTGATTCAGTGGGTGGGGATATACTGCCACAAAGATTGGGCAGCTGGGCGAGGGGCATAAGGGTTCACTGTGCCCAATGAGCTCAGAGAAATAACTAAACTGCCTCAGAGAAGGGAGAGCAGAGGGAAGAACAAATTGAGATTTGCAGTCATCACTCCCACCATAAAGGCCCAAGTGGAAGTTAAGCAATTACTTTTATTTTTAAAACTATGAAGCAGTAGTTGCAGTTCATGAGCAATTCAGGTAGTGTGTGCCATGAGGCTCCCTCCAAGGGCAGATGATGATTTTCGGTTCCTTCCAATAACCTGAATGAAAGCGCAAGAGTTCCCACTCCGACCACGGCCAGAACAAGCAATGAGGTTCTACAGTCACACAAGTCACCAGCGCAGAGACTTGGGGACAGTGTGTCTGGTGTCGTCAAGCACACCGGTGCCTGAAAGGGCCCATAGGTGGACAGGTGGTGCCCGCAACTTTCCACTCTAATGGTGCACGGTAGGCTGAACACAACTTGTCTGACTCTGCAGGGAACAGAAGGAACATTCTGGAGCCACGTTTTCCTGGGATTGACTGGAAAAATGCCCAACCTACTTTGATCAACCAGGCAGGGGTGTGGAGACCAGATATAAGGCCTTCAAATATCTGGACATGCGTGGCATAATTTCAAAAGCCAAACAAAGATCCCACGTGAGCAGAAAAGGAGCAAAAAGTCTTGCCCTGAGGTGAGACTGATTCCTTCCAGCCAACCCCAAGCCGGCTTAACCCCAGGTCAGCTGCCCACCACACCTCAGCTGAATTCCTCGTTGATCTTTTCCTCTGCCTGAATCTCATGGACACCCTTGACTTCCCTCCCTCCAGAGGCTAAGCAGCCACTCACACACCCTTTCTAACTGACAGTTCACCCAGATGCATGCTTATTCACCCACTTTGCTTCTCCTCTCTGAGAGCACCTGGTTGGCGCTGAGGTGGGGAAATGGAAGGAACTCAAACAAGGCAGCTGCTCCAGTTCATTCCGGGCTCTGAGGCTCCAGACAGCAGGCTGCCCATGCAGGTCCTCTCATAAGGGGCACAGGGGCACCAGCCTGGAAGCTTAGGGAGGGCTGGTGGGTGCTCCAGTCCCTGCCACTTGTTCGGGGACTGAGCCCCCCTCATGTCACCCTCTCCACGGGGAGCACCTCTATGGTTCCCCCAAATGGCCAGAGCAACATTTCTAGTCTCACATGCTCTTCCAGAGCCTGGCTGCTCCTCAGCAAGAAGCAGACTCTATTTCCCCTCCCCTTGAACCAGGGCAGCCTTGGTGGCTGCCTAGACCATGGTGAAAGCGGCATTGCATGGCGCCTATGGCTAAGTCACAGAAGACCTCGACACAAACTCCTCTGGCCCTCTGTCTTGGGCTGCTCACCCTGGGAACTCTCCTACCACGTTACGAAGAAGCACATCACTTGGAGAGGCCACCTGTAGGCATCCCGCCCACAGCCCCAGCTTCCAAGTCTTCCCAGCTGAGACCCCGTCACCGGTGGGACAAAGACAAGCCCTCCTAGCTGCGCCCTGCCCAAACCCTGACCCGCAGAATTTGCGAGTGTAGTAAGTGGTCGCTTTACATAATTTTGCGGTGATTTGGTGATTCGGTCTACAACCATAGCAGCTGGAGCAAACACTTAAACAAACAAACAAAAAAAGGGTCCTGCGTGGTCTGTTTTGAAAGTAGCACATGAATTGTTCTGGGTTTCGTGTTTTGATTCTTTGCATAGAGAAGTTGAGTTCTGTCCAGAGATCATGGATGAGCCCAGGTGAGAGACAACATCTGTGACCTGCACCTGGGACTGTGTCTGAAAAATGTCCCCTCAGCAGAGCTGTTCTTGGGGCAGGCTCAGCTGGAAGGCAGCTGTCGCCTCAGAGAACACTGTCACTGCACAATGAAACCCGCTGTGGGGGAGGTGACTTGAGAAGCCCCACCTCCATCCTGTATCACAGAGTGGATGCTCACCCTCAGCAGACGAGAGGACCTGCTGGGGCTAAAATCACCGGGCCTGAGGGCTCCGCGCTTGCTTTGGGTAAATGAAAATTCTTGTGACCGTCAGGAACTTCTAAGAGCTCTTGGTGTGGGCTTCTCAGTAGCCATGGGATCCAAGATGGGTAAGGAGGACAAGAGCAGCTGCCTGGGCATTCTGCCAGCCCCACCTCTGAGCAGCTCAGCTTGGGAGGATCATTCATTGATGCTTCCTGGTAAGATCTCATTGGAAAAGAAGATCCTGCTGCCACCTGTATCTGCATACTGATTTTCTTTCCATAAACCATGGCAACTCTGTCCATAGTGCTGCAGCACAGGCAGGCTCTTTGAGTTTGGTGAGCTCACAGCACCGAATGCGTGCTTTGTGGCAATGTCATCTTCCTGCCACTTTTCTTTACTCAAGTCACTAGCCTGCTGATCCCAAAAGGATGAAAGACACATGGACAGTGCTGAGTCACTCTAATTATCCCAGCTGATCCCAGCCCAGATCAGATGACAAAAGCCAACCCCCAGACATGGAAGCAAGCCCAGTTCACGATCACCAGAGCCCACCCCAGATGACTTTGGTCATGTCAATAATGGATGCTTATTGTATGCCTATTTGTCATGCAGCAAAAACTAACTGATACATCAGTTTTCAGAATCTCCTTGGTTTCTCAGTCAGGCAACCATAGTTTTTAAAGTGGAAAGAAGCACAAAGTTGTTTATTCAATGACTACTGAGTAGCAACCACGTTCCTAGCCCTGTGCTTAGAAGTAGCACAAGGCTATACTGCTTTCCATTTTGCCAAAGACAATTCTAAGGAAACTCTGATGCACAAGAAATAGTGATACTGCTCAGTACTTCAGCCACTATCCTGGGGAAATAAATGTGGGGAGAAGCTGGAGGGCCAGTCTCAGCAGGAAGCCTGGCAACGAGCCCTGGGCACTTGCCAGAAGTCAGCGCCTGTTGAATTTAAGAATGTGGGTAAGGGATGCCTTGATTAAAACCCAAGCAGCATAATGCCAAACCAGTGCTGGCCTGGGGAGGAAGAAATTAGCCTAGAATAAAAAATGACAAAGCAAGTACACAAGAGCCATTAAGGGCTTGTAAGCATGTGTCACTGATGGAAAACCACAGTGGTGCAGAGGATGCGTGCTCGCCACATGGTACCCAGTGAGGAGCGGAGAGAGAAGTCTGAATGGTGGCCAGAGGCTGGCCTCTGATCAGAGAAAGGAAGGCTGAATGGAGCACAAGCCACGGCTCGCAACCCCTGTTGGTTACACAGCCATTTCAAAAACACAATGACAAGTGGGCCAGTTAACCTCCCTGGGCCTCCGTGTCCTCACCTTTAAAATGGGGATAATAACAAAACCCACCACACAGAGTGGATATGAGGATTAAATGAGCTGACCTGGGCAAAACATTTAGAATAGCCTGGCACTGCTTTAGTACATGCTCAACAAATGTTAGGGATTCAAGCCCCTTTCAGAGGCGTGCCAGCGAGAGCGGCACGGGGTGGTGTCTGCGCAGCTCCGCGCCCAGGGCAGCACTTAAAACAGTGACTCTTCTCGGTACACTGAGTCATCACCAGGAGGTGAGCACAATATAAGGACAGTGTAGACACAGGCCCTGTCCTAAAGGGTAACGAGTGGGCAGAGGAGGGGGGTGTGGGAGAAGACGGCAGCAGGTGGCATGGATGTCCCAGGGGAGCCTCCAGGAATCCAGGCTGCATGGTGAGGTGGGGAGCAGACCCTTGCCCCACCCAACAAGGTCCCTGGGGCAGCTGGTGGGACCAACAGGAAACTCCCCCTGCTCGGAGGGAGGCAACTGCCTCCCATTCCTCAGACCTCGGACAGCTTGCTCAGCATGAGCTGGCAATCCCACGTGTCCAGACGTTTCCATTCACAAAACCACCAACAGAAAAATGCACCAGGCCGCGCCCCTGCTGCAGGCCGTTAGGTGTCCCCCTCTCCTGCTCTCCGACCCAGTTCCGGAGAACAGTTCCCAGACAGGACCTAGGCTGCCGGAGCTCTGGCTGCCTCGCTGCTGGGGAGCAGAAAGCCAGCCAGGCTGAACCGCTCCCTTCAGACAGATAAGAACTAGTCCTTCCTCCCTCCTCCAGCTACCTTGTCCTCCGTTCAAAGGTGCCATGCATGGATCCCTGTAACCTGACTCGAGCCTCCGGGTCCAGGGAGGTCATTCCACAGGTGGGCCCAGCGCAGGGCCCTTCTCTGAGGCCGGCACTCTCCCTTTGCCCTCTCACTTCTGAGTCACCCGAGAGAGTGCCAATAAAAACAAAGACCTCCCTTCAGAAAGTTCCCCACGCCCTTGGCCTTCACTTACTAAAAATAACCAGGCTGCATTTCCCCTCACCCTACCGACCTGAGACCTGCGGGGTCACCCTGGGGCCTCCTTACTGCTGCAGCAGCCGCCTGGTGGGAAGACAAAGAGGTCCTTTCAGGCCCCAGGAAGCTGCCCTGCTTCTGCCCTGGTCTGGATGCCTGTGGAGGAGGCAGGGAAGACCTGAACAAAGGCTCCTCCTAAACAAAGCCTCTTCTCGAGCACCTGCTCACGGGGAACTGGACCCCTCGGATAAATCCGATACGAATTCACTGTCCTCCTAGAGGCACTGGGCAGGACCTCAGTAAGGCAGGAGGAATCCACCTGCGTCTAGCTATGGGGCCCAAACGCTTCTTTGTTGATCCTGTTTCTGCCCTGAGTTTCCTAACTCTATGATTTTCTACCATGTGAGAAGTGAGAAACAGGTAAAGCCAAAAGGAACAGCCACCATGGGAAGAGGAAAGAGAAGGAAAGATTCAGAATAATCCACACTAGACTCTTAGTATGTGAATGCTTGAAAGGAAGGACCGAAAGTGGGCTGGGTCCTTAGCCAGCCTATGGATAAACTCTTTTCAGATTATCAAAAATGCTCAACAAAATATTAGCATATTGAATGCAACAATATATACAAGAATATAAGTGTACAACCAGTAACTAAAATTTATTCCAGGAACACATGCCTGGTTCAACATTTGAAAATCAGTGTAGCCCTGGCTGGTGTGGCTCAGTTGGTTGAAGCATTGTTCCATAACTCAAAGGTTGCAGGTTCGATTCCCAGTCTGGGTACATAAGGGAGGCAACCAATTGATGCTTCTCTCACACCGATGTTTCTCTCCCTCTCTCCCGTCCTCTCTTTCTAAAAGCAATGAAAAAATGTCCTTGGGTGAGAATTAAAAAAAGAAAAATAAAGAAAAATAAAATCAATGTATGTACCCTATTAACACATCAAAAAAGAAAAATCAAATATTCATATCAATTGATGCAGAAAAAGCACTGCACAAAATTCAATACCCATTTATGATAAAAACTTTCACCAAACTAGGACAGCAAGAAACATCCTTAACTTGATAAAGGACATCTACAGGAAAGTCTCCAGCTAGCATCATACAGTGAGGAGACTGCAAGCCCCTCCCCGGGCAGGGAACAGAGACGGGAGGGCCTGTCTCACTGCTTTCATTCAATAGACTTACAAAAGTTGCAATAAGGTAAGAAAAAGAAATAAAAGGCATACAGATCAAAACCTTTTTTTATTTGTAGACAACATGATTACCTACAAATAAAATCCCAAAGACTCTACAGACAAAGATCCAAGGAGTAATAAATGAGTTCAATAAATTCAAGATTAATATACAAAAATCAACTGTATTTCCATATACTAGTAGTAAACTGAAATGAAATATTAGAAATAGATAAGACTATTTATAGTAGCAGCCAAGAAGGGGGGACATACTTTTCAGGTTTAAATCGAACTTTGTAGTATGCTAAAAACTACAAAATACTGATGAAAGAAATCAAAGAAGATCTCAGTAAAAGGAGAAATATAATAACATGTTCATGGATTGAAAGATACAATATTGTTAATATGTCAATTCTCCCCAAACTTATATACAGATTCAGCATAATCCCAATCAAATCCCAGCAGGCTTTCCGGGCAGATATTGATAAGCAGACTCTAACACTCATATGGGAAGGCAAAGGGGTCACGAGGTGGAGACAGGGGTGACTACACAGGGACAGCACAGGGGAATTCTGGAGGTGAGGAGGCTGTGGTGAGGGATGCAAGATTCCATGCATTCACCCACATGCACAGGACTGTTCTAGAAGTTGTCACATCAACTGTGGTGATGGTGGTGCGTACTCTGTGTGTGTGCTCCGAAGTGCTGCACTGCATATACTGTAAATGAATGAACTATGTGGTATGTGATTTAGTTACAACAAAGCTGTTACCAAGAAAAACTAAAAAAAAAAAAAAAACCCAACAAAAACCAAAAAACTAAAAAGGAAAATCTAAAAAATAAAAAATAAAAAGAAGACGACATCTGCACAGAGATGGTCAGATGATACTGTCAAACCGCAGAGTAAGAGGTCACGGAGATAAGATGAAATTAGGACCTCACGGCCCTCACTGCACTGTGTAAAAACCTCACTGCGGCATCTCCACAGGGGTTTTCAGAACTGTGGCTTTCTCTGCCCTGAAGTTTCTTGATACCAACAGAAAAAACCCTGATGTAGGAATGGGGCAGCCTCCGAAACTCACAGTGGATGCACCCCAGCGCCCAGGCTTTTTTGAACTTGCCAAGCCATTCATATTCAGACCCCACCCATTCGCGTGGACACGGGGTGGGGCAAAGTAGCGTTACAGTTGTGAGTATGTGAAACAGTTTATTCTTGCATTATTATTTATTAATCATTGTATTATTTTCCATACGAACAAATGGAAATAGACTTTTGCTTCACCTTGTATATATGTAGTGACTAGAACAGTGATCTTGACAATTTCCCTCCTACTTTCCTGGAGATAAATTTGAGACCAAGAAAAGGCATGTGCTTTATCTGGGGTTACTCAGCTTACGGGTAGCAAATGCAAGAGCCAACTGGACGTGCTTTCCCCATCACCTGGATGCCCCTCTGCTTGGTCAAAAACACCAGCCTGGCACATACCATGTGCTCTACACTTGACAGCTAAATGCAAAATACAGTGTCTGCAATACCTGAACGAAGGCAGTTTCCCTCCTCACTCAGACACTGACCTGTCCCAACCCAGCATTCCCATCGAAAGGACCAGAGCCAACTCATAGGAACAAGATGGGGGGGACATGCAGAGGGGAAAAGAGGATGGAGACCTTGTAAGCAATAGAACTATAATGAATATGAAGACCAGTTGACTTCGGAGAAAAATATTAAAGATGAAAGCTCTCACGAGGGCACCGAGAGGAGGTAAGAGTAATAACCAATGTTTTCTCAGAGCCAAAATGCTTCACAAAGGATCGGCATGGTAACCCTGCGGACCAGGTAATATCACCACCCCCATTTCACAGATGAGGAAACCGAGGCACAGAGAGATGAGGTGACTTACTCTCTTCCTAGCTACGTGACCTGGAGAAGCTACAAAACCTCCCAGAGTCTCAGTTTTCCCATCTGGAAAGTGGAGATGACAAACAGCACCCCACTTACAGGGCTCTCTCACCTGAGGTAACACCTGAAAAGCACTAAGCGCAGCACCTGGCACGCATTACATGTTCTGTCGTGTATTAAATGCAAAACAAAACCCTCATCGGATTCACGGAACGATGTTGTTATGGTGAGCAATCTGCAGGCCCCATGAAATAACATTCCTGGGTGACAATTTCCTCTTCCTTACCAGAATTGTCTGGAAGGAGCCTTTCTGTGCCTTGAATTAGAAACTATGTAGAAGCTGTCACTTCATCAGCCTTCCTTTCCTTTCCAGTGGAGAGGGCCCACCCTACGTTGCTCGGCGTTTATTTTTGTTCGCATTTCCCTCGGCCCCAAATTGTGCAGATTGATACTTAAGTGGACATCTGTTTGGGGGCAGATGGTCTGGGCCATTTGAATACTTATTATTTTAGTAATTCATATTTGAACTCTTCCTAAAGTGAGGAGGCAATGCAAGGAGCCTTAGTAAGAAACGTCAAAGATGAAGGGAAGAGCAGATTTGCACCAAATGGGAACTAGGAACGCAGTGTTGAATCATCGTTGTGAAGAGCCACAAAGAAGGTGCAAACGTTCAAAGTCAACGCAAAGTTAAGAATGAAAATTGAACCAAAGCTTAGGTAGGTCACTAGGAATGAGGTGGTGGGGGGCGGTCCCTAGAAGGAGATTCTGAAACATTCCCAGGCCCCATGACGGTTAAGAGGCAGACATTAAGTGAGAAAAGAAGCAAATCATTTGAAGTAGGGAACCCCACGGTATGGCTTCAAATACATACTGTTAAATGAAAACAGCAACGTGAAAACCGAGAAAAAAGCCAGGTGCCCACTGTATAACCGAGCGATCAGGCTGACAGCACTTCAGCCCACTGGTCAGTCCTGACACCATGGAAATAAAGACTGCCAGTCATCACGTAATGCCCGCTGGAAATGCACACCACCACCCAGGAAGAGGTCCTGCAACAAACAAAGCTGAACCTGATGAAACTCTGGATCTAACTGCCAACCTGTAGGGAACACGGGGGACTGAAGAACTTGTTGGTGACACCACGGAGGTGCATTCACACACACCTTCCCAGCGGGAAGGCACCCCAGGAATAAATGACCACATTTATTCAGGACATGAATTGTGAGGAAGGAGGAGGGAAAGGACCCACAGATTAAAAGAGACTTGAGAAACACAGGAGTGAAATACAATTAAGAACTGTGAGAATTGATCTGAATGACAAGAATTGGTGCTTCAAGAGGGGTTGGTTATGAGAGAAATGTAACTTAAAAAACTGAGTAAAACCAAACTTGCTTTGTAAGAGTTTCTAATTATTATAACCTTATAATGGTCAACGAATTGGTTCATTCATTTGTTCTCATTACGTCATGGTCTATATGGACCATATTCATGCTATAAATTAGAAATCATTTTGAAATCAACGTTTGTATCCTATAAGTGAATAATTCCATCCCTCAGAATTTCTCTTTAGGAAAATTAGTCAGAAGGAAGTTCTATAATAAGATTTGCATTTGGTGGGGGTAAAGAACCAGACAGTAAATATTTTAGGGTTTGGCACAGGCTGTTGGAAGAATGGTCAGAACACCCTTCCAACCTTTTCCCCCTGCCCTGCCCCTTTGCATGCTCAGGTCTCAGCCTGAAGTTTCCTTCCCCAGGAAGGTCTGGCCACAGACTGCACAGGACTCCTGTTATCGGTGCTCACAGCATCCTCGGCTTCCTCCGTGATGCTCAGCCCTGCCACACTAACCATGTGTCACTGATTCCAAGATGTTCATTCTTGCACATCTTCACTTCCCTCAGTGCAGCAGTGGCCGGCGAGACGAGACAGCGGCTGCGGGCTGGTTACTACTGCCTGCCATGTGCCAGCATTGGAACTTGCAGGATGAGAGTCAGCGGTAGGGGAGGAAATCCTAGAGTAAGAGAGGAGTGCTCTGCAAAGCCCTGGGATCCAGCTGAGGTGGTGGGATGGTGAACCAGGCCTATTTAGCATCATTCCCGAAACAGGACACAAGGGCAGCTCATGCGCCCAGCCCCAGTGGCTTTTAGTTCTTTTATGGATTCCTAAATCCATAAGCGTAAGGAACGTCGCCGTGCTCACATGCCTGCTGGCATGGAGGACGACAGTGTGCAACAATACATTTTTACAAAAAGGAATTTAGGAGGGCTCTGAGTGTAAAAAGTTTTAAGGATATCTTAACCAATTTATTTTTTTTTTCACCAGTTTTCCTTGGGTGTCCAACCTGCAGCCCACGGGCCACATGCGGCCCAACACAAAATTGTAAATTTACTTGAAACATTATGAGACTTTTTGGTGATTATGTGTCACAGCGTATTTAATGTGAGGCCCAGGACAACTCTTCGTCTTCCAGTGTGACCCAGAGATGCCAAAAGGTTGGCTACCCTTGGATGAATTCACAAGAATATATAAAAATCTCTGTTTAATTGAGTCTGAAAGACCTCTTTCGATAATCATAACATAAAAATTCTAAGGGATAAAATGGATTTGTGTCATCGTATAATTAAAAACATTCTTTCTTAGCAGTGCCTAAAACAATGGTTCCTTACAGGTGAGGAAACACCACACCTGTTCAGCTGAGACTTTCAGCCCCTGGGGAGGGTATGGATCTGCCTTGTTCAAGCTGAACCCCCAGTAGCTGGCACAGACCTGGGGCAGCAGAGGCACCAAATAACTATCGGATGGAGTGGCTTGATGTAGCCTTGGCCAGGCAAAGAGACACGGCTAGGACCACACCAAAGGGTTAACTCCTGAGCCAGACATGGAAATCCCAAAGTGAGCTGGCCACATCTGGCACTCAATTCTATTTGTCTTTAATCCGATACAGTAATGTCATTATTCAGTGTTTCCTGGTGTTGTTTTAAATGAGGAACCTGTCCTGACAGCTTGACAAACTGACAGACACTGCTCTCATCCCTCAACCTGTCTCTGTTTACCTTGGCGTAGGAACCCGCTGTTTTGATGGTGTGAGTCAGTGGAAACCTGTCAACTCCACTAAATCAGAAAGAAAGGTGTTGTCATGCTGGCAGCCAGTGCAGAAACTGCATCTCCATCAGAACTCTGGTTGGCCGTCCCGCCCTCTCCTCACCGGGGTCCCCACCTGCATCTTCTTCTCACCTCTTCCCAGAGACTCCCCACTTCCTGGCCTGCAGGCCTGACATGATGTGCCCCAGGCTCCTTAGCACATTCTGGACCTGGCAGAGGGGCCCTTCCCCAGCAGAGCCCCCACCCCACCCCTTGGCGGGCACCTTCCAACACATCACTGTTGTGTCTCCTAAGGAAGGCCCAAGTCAGTCAAGCACATCGCCCAGGCTGACTTCTTTGAAAGGAGGGCAAATTCCATGCCTTACGTAATTACAAAGGCTGCCCTCTGCAGCTCAGTTGGTTGAGCAACTCCTGCAAAGCAAAAGGTCGCTGGCTGGATTCCTGGTCAGGGGAACATGCCTGGGTTGTGGGCCTGGTCCCTTGTGGCTGCACATGCGAGAGGCAACTAACTGATCAATGTTTCTCTCTCACATCGATGTTTCTCTCCCTCCCTTCTCCTCTCTCTAAAAATAAACAAATAAAATCTTTAAAAAAATACAAAGGCTGTTAAGAAATGTCTGTCTGCACAGTGGTCAACCAGAAACAACCCACACGGTGAAAGAGGAAGCATGAGCTTTGCAGGAACAGCTAAATATATCTACCATCAAGTTGACCCTGTATGGCAATATCTGACTGCATAATTAACATGAATTCTGATGCTTGGCGAAAAAATATGAAAAATAAAAGTACCTAAAAATATGAAAAATAAAAGTACCTAAATGCTGCTGTGAGCATTAAATGAGGTAATTCATGTCAAGTTCTTAGAACAGGACTTGGTAGAGGATAAGACCTCAATAACTTTTAGCCATCGTCTCAACTTGAACTAATAGCTAACTTCAGATGGGAAGGCAGCAAAAGGGACTTTTGTGAAGACAAACGCACTGAAACTGAGATAAGGGGAGCCGTGAGCCAAACGGGTTCCCTTCTTCTTCGGCCTCCATCACACCTGCAACATGCAGGCATCACAGAAGGGCCCTCCAACCAACTTCGACATCCAGTGCTGGGGCTGCTCGGTCCCGGACTCTTCACAAATGTCAAGGTCATGAGAGACAAGAAAGGCTGAGAAGCTGTTCCGGATTGAAAGGGATCACAGAGACATAACAACTGATCGTGTGAACCTGGATGGGATCCTAGGCCAGAAAAAGGACACGAGTGGGTCCACTGGTGAAATCTGAATACTTCCGGTCGGTCAGGTAACAAATAGCACTGGTGTCGTGAACTTCCTGACCCGGGAGCTGCCCTGCGGACAGGTCAGAGAACTCCTTCTCCTTAGGAAATGCACAATGAAGTGGTTCAGAGAAAAATAAAAATAGGTATAGAAAGGAAAAGGATTAAACAAATGTAGTAAATGTTTACAAATGGAGAACCTAGGGGAAGGGCATATGGGAAGTTCTTTGTATGGTCCCCGCAACGTTTCTATAAATCTAGAATGATTTATAAATAAAAAGTCACACAAGTGTGTATATAAAGTTTTAAATCATCGGGCACTGCTACAAACATTTTAAAAATAGCAACGATATTTAATAAGCAGTACATTAAGCAGGGTTAACTTGACCACCTTAATACATATTTCTTGAGCTGCAGTATCTTATCTTGAAAGATTCTGCTAGAATGCTGTACGATTTGGCAATCTAGTGGTTTGGGGGGAACTGGGGAGACTTCATTCAATGCCTGCGAAAGGCCAGAAGCATGCTTGTTTGCAATGTGCTTTCGTCTTTTGCCTCCGCCCTGTCATCTACGTTCTCCTCGTGTTTTTGTATTTCTCCATCTTTCTACTTCTGCTTTTTTTCAGCAGAAATTCCAGTGCTGCTTTCTCTTTGAATAAGCTATTAAGGGAAATGATAGATGTAATCGCTGACCACAATGGCAGAGGGTGGCTGTTAACCTCTCTGAAACTTCGCTCCTGGAAACGAACAAGCCCTTCTAAAAGGAGAAAACATCAAATGTCTGTTTTCTGCTGTGCTGAAGACTTTTAGAATCTGATCACCATGGAAAGTCCTTAATCAGCTGGATTGGTTTCCTCTGGTTGCTGTAACCAATTATCACAAACTTGGTGGCTTAGAAAAATAAAAAAAAAACTTATTCTTTCATAGTTATGGAGGCCAGAAGTTCAAAATCAGCATCCCTGGCTCCAACCAAGGTGTCAGCAGGACGGCACTCTCTCTGGAGACTCCAGGGAGAATCCAGACCTTGCTTCTGACAGCTTCTGGTGGCTGCCCTGGCACCCTGGGCTCACCGCCGTGTCCCTGCAATCTCTGTCACACCTGCACATCCCCGTCCCTTTCTCCGCCTCTGTGTGTCACTTACAAAAACAGTTGCCATTGGATTTAAGGCCCATCCAGATAATCCAGACAACTATATGTTGAAGTAACGATCACATCTACACAAACAGGCTCGATGTCACCATGACCTGTGTCAGCAAGGAGACACCCATCAGGCCAGGGGATACGAGTTATGCTGCAGGGTGTTTTCTCTGCCCAAAGTGGCAGCCAGGAAACAGGACACACTGCTCAAGCACAGTGACACTCGAGGAACCCTTGTCAAACCATCAACACAAGAGTCAGACGTGTCTTTTACCAAGTGACACTCACAACAACATGTGTCAATAAGGCCCCCGCCTCTGAAATCAAACACCTGTTCTCCAGGAAACTTTCCCCTGGTTATGGTGTTAGGGCCTTCCAAGAAGTTAAAACAGATGCATGCGGTCAAATTTATACTGCAAGTCACTGCTTGTAATTCTCCCACGAAAGGTTACAGGAATATTTTTTCTCCCTCTTGCTTTGGTTTTTCACTCCGCAAACATTGATTTGTTTTCTTCTCCCCTCATTTCAAATAGGAGTTGAAAAAAATATCAGCTCTTTAAGTGGACAGCAAAAAGTAACATCAAAAGTCCTGTGTGGCCATGGCCAGTGTGGCTCAGTTGGTGAGAGCATCATCCTTTACACCAAAAGGTTGGAGGTTCGAATCTTGGTCAGGGCACCTACCTAGGTTGCGGGTTTGATGCCCGGTCAGGGTATGTATGGGAGGCAACCAACTGATGCTTCTCTCGTACATTAATGTTTTTTTTTTCTCTCTCTGTCTCTCTCTCCCCCTTCCACTTGCTCTCTAAAATCAATACACATATTAAACAAAGCCAGTCCTACGTGGTCTGTCAGGCAGCTGCCTGGCATGGCAGGTCCACAGGGATCTTGGGCAAAAATTCTAATAAACCGGTTTTGCAGGTGGAAGGAGGCTGTAGTCAGGCACGTCCCCAGAGTGGATCAGCTTAGAGCCTCAGTAGAGATCAGACAGATGAGAAGCAATCCAGATGGCTCCTGGGGAACACAAGCAGGCATTCCATTCACTGCTGCCTGCTCAGTAGGCTCCCTTCAGCCAGGCCACTGCACCCCTTCCCCAGCTAGGGCAGGGGGCACCTGCTGCCGACTCCTCCCACCTACAACCTTCTAATGATTTCCCTTGGACAGCTGCAGCTGTCTGGCTCAGGGGTCCGAGTGTAGCCAACAATGGGTACAAAAGCAACTCCACTGTCTCAAAGCATGAGAATATCTGTGGTGCACCTCACTTCCCAGATCTCCCTGAAAAATCAGGATGAGGCTAGCCTTCTGAAACCCATCTTTGTCTGGCTCCTTCTCCTGCCCTTGCCTGCTTCCCTCACTCAACAAAATAGTCACACAAGAATCCCCATCTCTAGCTCTGCTTCCAGGGAAGCTGTGTTCAAGTCCTCCTGTGATAGACGTTGGGAAACTCCAAGAACAATGCTGGTCCTGCAGGTCTTCTTGTTCCCAAGACTTTGCAGGCTCTCAGTATCTTAAAGTGAAGTGGGATCCTAGAGCAGGGACTCCGATCACTGTCCAGCCACTAAGCACAGTCTCTCCCGATGCCAGCGGCTGCGGAAGGCCCCTGACGCCCTCTGGGAGAGGATCACGGGTGCCATTCGAGAATCTGAGTTATTGGACAGATGGAAAAATTACCGAGAGCAGACAACATCTGGCCAAGGAAATCTCCTTTTGAGAATTTATCCTTCTGTTCCTCTTGTACACACAAAACTACAATATGTACAAGGGTATCCTCAACAATAAGATAACAAAAAAAATAATCAGAAATAACCAAAATGCCTGCCAACAGGGGGTTGGGTAAATGCATTTACTGTAGTAAATCCATTTTCTAAAACACAATGCAGCCGTTCAAGTGGATGAGGAGAATGAGAAAATTCTAGTAGCTACGGAATTATCTTCCAGATCGAAAGATAGGCAATAAAAGTAAAGAACAGGGCAGTAGGTTCCATCTCTGGTGAGAGAGCACACACACACACGCATACGCACACCACCACCACCACCACCACCACCACCACGACAACTCCTGAAGAGTCTACGAGTGATGGCATCCCTGGTGGCCTCCAGACAGGAAGAGTGGGAGTTGGGGGACTTTTTGAAATCTTGATCATCTGAACATTAATTATTCAAAACAGTAGGTAAAACTTTAACAGTTGTACAACCATAGTTACTATTTAAAACCAGGTTTTTATTTTTTAGAAGCGTTCTGGGAAGAGACCACACCATGGAAGAGGGAGGGACAGCTGCGAGATGAAGGCAGTTCTTCAAGCCCAGGGGCTGCAGGTAAGGCCCTGCACAGTTTGCCCATCTGTAAAGTGGGAGTACCCGTACCTCCTGGGGACGCTGCAGTGATGAGTGAGTTCTTGCATAGAAAGCATTCAACACAATGCCCAGAGCAAGAACTCAACCAACAGATTTACTCCACAAGAATTCAATGATTATAACCGTAGCCCACATTTCAATTTTATTATTATTATTAAGGTGGACACTGTACCTTCTGCTTCCTGACTAAGGAGCAGCCATGAGGGTGCGGACCCAATGCAGGATACACGGGCTTCTACGGGCAGATGAAGTACCTACCGCTAAGCCACTTAAACAGCATATATTTACCATCTCACAGTTCCTTTGGTTAGGGGCCCCGGACAGGAGTGCTCCACTCAGGGTCTCACAGGCTGCAGTCTCACCTGCGGATTGGGGCCCTCTCCTCTCCGCAGCTCACGTGGTTGTGGGTAGAATTCGGTTCCTTGCAGCTGTAGGACTGAGGTCCCCTAGTTTCTTACTGGCTGCCAGCCAGGGGCTGCTCTCAGCCTCTAGACACCGCCCTTAGATGCTTGCCCCGGGGCCCTCTGCCAGGCTCTCTCCCAACAAGGCAGTTTACTTCTTCAGGGCCAGGCGGAAAATCTCTGTGTTTGGGATGGGCCCAGTACCTCTTTTAAGGACTTTCATCCAAGTCAGGCCTGGAGACAATGTCCTTGTGATTAACTCAGAACCAACTGATTTGGGATCTTAATTATATCTGCAACATCCCTTCACCTTGGCATGGGACATAATCACGAGAATGATATCCCATCACCTTTGCCATGTTCTGTTGGCTAGAAGCAAGTCCCAGGCCCTGCCCACACTCAAGAGGATGGAACTACACACGGTTGGGACTCAGTGGGAGTCACCCTAGGGTGTGTCTGCCACAGTGGGGTCGCCATTCTGGAGAGAGGGCGCACCACAGTGTGAAGAGGCTAGGCCTTGGCCACACTGAAGTTCAGGTGCTGGCTCCAGAACTTAATGGATATTTTGAACCTTGGGCAAGTTGTAAAACCTCTTAGCCACTGTTCAATCATAAGAAGGGGGAACAACACACAGAGTCTCTAGAGGGTTAAACAAAGGGCGACCGCACGTGAAATCGCCTGACGGTGCAGCAGACACTCAAACCTCAGTTCTCCTACCTGGAGGCGCTCTCGACTTAAAACCAGGGATAATAATACAGGGATGGGCAGAAGTAAGTTCACAGCTATATGTGAAACAGTTCATTCTTGTATTATTATTTATTAATGACTGTATTATTTTCCACAAGAACAACTAATTGTAAGCCCACTTTTGCCCACCCCTGTATCAATGGCTTTTTCTGCAATTTGCCAGCAGCCCTGAGGGTTTATAAAACACTGCACACATATTGTGTGTTCAATACCCCAGTGAGGGGTTTTCCCCACTCCAGCTGATCTCATCTCTGGGGGAAATTGTCACCAGCACCTGAAACTGTCACACCTCACAGCCCCTCCTTTTAGATCTGCTACCACGTGCCCACCAACAAGGAGCCAAATTGGGTAAATTATGGTACAACCAAATAATGGCCTCATTTGCAGTTATTACAACATCATTGTCAAACAAGGTTCAATGACACGGGGAAAGACTCATGGCCCCGAGCTGTCCTTCTATGAGCTCAAGATCTGGACTCAAACTTCCTGATCTAAAAATCCAGCCTCACTATTATTTATGTCCTTGGACACATTACCTAACCCTTCTGCACCTCAGTAAACTGCAGATGATGACAGATCTACCTGTCACGAGAATACAACGAAGGGACACATCTAGCCAAGTGGCTGTCACCTAACTCAATCATAGATGTTATTATTATTAAAGTACCACTTTCATAACAGGAGAGGTACAGGCAAAAAAAAAAAAAAAAAAAGACTTCTTCATAAACAGTATTAGCATTACAGCTGCCTTCTTAGGGCAATAAAGAAAACCTAAGAGGAAGAAGTGAGTAAAAATACACTGAGGTCATACTACACTTGGCAATTCCCTCTGCTTCCAGAAGCTTCCAATGTATTCTGTACCCAAAAGCATTTATGTCTCCTTTCCCCCCCCCTTGCCATTCCCTTCTGAACTGAAGGAACTTTATTTTCTCCATCTTTAAAAATGAGGATGACGCTCTCAAGTTTCACAGCAATCCTTTCTGTGGGTAATATGCAGGGTGCAGCAGAAGTAATGCCTGCTTGAGTGTGGTTGGTAGGGTAATAATAGGGGTGGAATACTTTATAGTTTGAATTTGAATATTTCACCTAAAATGGCATATGATGTACTTGAGAGTGATATTGTTATGTTACAGAATGACACGCATATGATTTTGTAATAAAAAAGGGGCATTTTTTTTTTTGTGCTGGGCCCAGTATATAAACCACTCCAAAGGCGACTTCACTTTCTTTCTCTATCAATCTGTCCTATCTATCTAAAGTTAAAAAAAAAAAAAAAAAAGTGCGGCTGCCCAGGGAAAGGAAGAGCCCCGTCACTGACACTTCTGTTTAACACAAACCAGGGGGACCGCTTTCTCCACGGGAGGCTGAGAAGTGTCTCAGTGAATGGTTTCTGCCTGCGAGAGTGGTTAGGGCCCGGTGGCAGTGGCGAGAGATTCCTTCTCATGCATCCTCCTTTCCCTGATTCAGGAAGACCCAAGACCTCCGAACAGCCAGCGGTCAGTGCTAGGCCCTGAGCCAGGCCTCTGGTGCCAGGGGTTGCTAAAGATCCCAGTGAGGAATGCCAGGGAGTGAGCAGCAGGCAAGGGAACCACTGAGCCAAACTGGTGACAAAGAAAGCATGTGGCAGGCGGCAGGTCAGAGGGAGGCTGTCACGGGCGGGGCTGGCGGTGTGCCTGGGCCAGCCGAGGGAGCAGGGAGCAGGGAGCAGGCAGATGGCAGGGGGAGGAAACAGATGGAGGTCCAGCCGCGCTGAGCAGGAAGCGCAGCACTAGGAGCCAGGGGCTGGGAGAAAGGAGCGGAGAGGCGGTGTCCCTGGCCTGAGAATTTAAATAAATACACTGATGCGTCCCCCGGAGTGAGATTCAGGGTGGCCCTGGAGGGTCTCCAGGACCCATGCTAATGCCAGACAAACCCATGGGCCTCTCTCCACATACATGGGACCGCTGACATACCTACACGCCACCCTCCCCGGGGCAGCCTGGTGGGCCCTTCTGCTGGTGTTTTCTTCAGTGCCATCTCCTCGGGGCAGTGGCCCCCAACTTGGGGGCAGGTGGTTATTTGGGGTACCTTGGAGAGGAATTCCTGCCAGGACTTA
This sequence comes from Anoura caudifer, assembly GCA_004027475.1. NCBI lineage: Eukaryota > Metazoa > Chordata > Mammalia > Chiroptera > Phyllostomidae > Anoura > Anoura caudifer. Next base: position 142,169 of record PVKU01000329.1, on the reverse strand, counting down.
AGAAATCCACATGCCCTACAGCTTGAATAAATAAGGTCTTGCAACTGTGTGGTATATATACATTCTTCCAACATAGGCAGACACTGTTGCCATGTCTTAAAAACAAGTGCATTTAAGCACAAGCACGTGGGATTTTCCAGCCTATCCATGTCGTTATCTTTTCCAAACCATCAGACACCAAAAATACTAGTACAGCTTAAAGTATGATTACTGTTCCATTTGGCCCCTTGAAATTTCTGGCTGATAAAGGGACACCTGTTAACTTCCGGATGTTAAAACGTCTAGACAGTGGTTCAATGCCACCTGCTCAGAAGGGCAAGAAGCACTTCATTTCTCTCTGTGTGAAAGGTCACTGCCATTGATTCTGAGGACGTGCTTGTGGATTTGTACATTAGGAACTTCTCTGCAAGGAAGTTCACCACGGCCTTGTTTGTGCCTTGGCAGAACTGGAAACTCCTTGAGCCACAATAAGGGGAGGGGGCTAGGCACATCGACCATGCTACATCCATGACTGGCTACAACACTGTTAAAAACCAAATTGCAGCCCTGGCTGGTGTGGCTCAGTGGATTGAGCACCGGCTTGCAGACCAAAAGGTTGTTGGTTCGATTCCCAGTCAGGGCACATGCCTGGGTTGCGGGCCAGATCCCCAGTTGGGGGAGTGAGAGAGGCAGCTGATCACTGTTTCTCTCCCTCTTTCTCCCTCCCTGACCCTCTCTCTAAAAATAAATAAATAAAATCTTTTAAAAAATCGACCAAACTGCAGGCCAACATTAAGTGACATGAGAAAACATTAATCACATATTAAGCCAAAAAAAAAAAAAAAAAGAGCATTTTACAAAATATATGTAGTAACCTAATTTTGTAGGGAAAAAAACCAAAGATCAAAACACCCAAATTATATATGTCCACTATGAAATAGTATACAATTTTACTTTCACATTAATCTCAGTGGAGAGGGAGTAGGAGTCTACTTCCTTCTTCTTTGTGTCCCATAGTTTCTACAATGAACAGGAAAGGTGTTGCTTTTGTTATTAGGAATAAAGCCTAGAACTTACTTTGTTTTAGTATTTTTATTTGTTTGACCAGTGATGGAAAGTAGTTCCTTGTTCTTGGGTCAGGACTGGGCTGGAGTCAAAGAACCTTGGCAGCGGGGTTGCTGCCCTTAACGCTCCAGCTGCCAGGCAGTGGGACAGGGGCATGCGGACTGCCTTTGGGAACCACACTGGTGCTCCCCGGCTCCACAGACCCGGACAACGCAGACGGGTGGACCGTTCTGGGTCATGCCCGGTCGTTCTCCACCCACAGGTCCATGCACGGCTAGCCCAGAGGCTGACGTCACCCGCCGTCTAACTGAATCTGGGCACTGGCCTCCTCCCCAGTCTCACACACCCCTCAGGTTCCACCCAGCCTCGCTGCACTCCTGCAGTATGATTTCAGACAAAGCAGCTCTCGGATACTCAGCGTTGGCTGTGGCCTCATTACCATCCTGAAATGAGTAAATGGATACCTAGTGTGCTCCTAATCCCCAAAGAGATTTCAACAAAGTCCCAAAACGACCCCCGTTTCAGAGGTGGGTAAATATTGACCCATGACCCAATGCTTCCCTGATGTTTTTAGAATAGGGGTCGCACCCTCACCATGGTCTGGCGGACTACGGATCGTCTGGCGCCTGCAAATCTCTCCAGTCCCCTGCAGCCTCTGCTGCCCTTGTTCCCTCCACTCCAAACACAGCAACGCTTCACCCTCCAGACTCGGACCTGTCTGTGCTCTTCCTTCTTCTACAAATGCTGTTCCCTCATCCTTCAAATATCTCTTCCTCAGAGAAGTCCTTCCTTATCCCCTAGACAGGTCAGACCCCCTAGCTAATTCTCTATGGCGCTGAGTAGCTCTCAATTATAGCCTTTATTCCAATTTGCAATTACATATTTATAATTAGTTGATTAATGTTTACCCTATGAAAGCAAAGGAGGACAGGGGCTGATCTGTCTTGTTTACTGGTCTATCCACAGTGTCCTAGCAGGCAGTAAGTGCTCAAATATTTGTTGAATAAATAAATGAACTTTCTGGAAGACACTTAGGTTTCCATCTTCGCTACCTGTGGAACTAGACATTCCAAACCTCCTTGCATACTGCGTTCCTGCAAATGTCACAGTCTTTTTCCACACAGGCCAAAGGGGACTGTCTTGTTCATTGCCATATTCTACATGCCTCACACTAAGTTAAGAAGATACTGGACGTTCCATAAATGAGATAAAGTCTCTTTCCAAGTGTTAGGGGTGGGAAGGTTAAGAATTGCCCAAATATTGGCTCATGTCTTGCTACATCTTCTTCCTTTTCACCTACTGCCTCCCTCAACATATCACTTTTCTCCAATTGAACCACACTGAACAAAAGCACTCGAGAAATAAATGAGGCACCCCCAACCTGACAAACTCAAACTCAAATTTTTTGAGAGCAAGGGCTTTGCCACAGCCACCTGTTTCTGCAGAAATGGAAGTGAACGTGGCACTCATAAATGTATGCTGGATAAATGAGCCGACTGGTGGGAAGAGCTGGTGCGGACACAAGCAAGGGCCTCCGGACCCCTCCAGACCTTGCGGCCTTCCATCCGTCTCAGGCCCCTCAGGCACCCAGGTGAAGTCAGGAGACCCGGTGCTTCCGCTTGGGCTCTCTGAGGTCCCAGGAGCACATTCCTTCCTCTACTAGCGGACATGGTGGGGACCAAGGGAGGTTCCTGAAGTGTAGCTGTGGCCTTCCCACACCCGATGCTTCATGCAGAGCGTCCCTTCCCCAACCCCAGACTCCTCCCTAGATCCATCTCTTTCTAGCAGCTTTATTGAGATACAGTTCACACATTTAGAGTGTAGTTCAGAGGTTTTCAGTATATTCGCAGAATTGTGCAACCACCAACCCCAATCAATTTAGAACATTTTTATCACGCCAGAGAGAAACCCCCCACCTACTCCTCATTACTCCCAAACCCTCCAGCCTGAAGCAACCACGACCCCACTTTCTGTCTCTACACATTTGCCTATTCCGGAATCACATACCATGTGGCCTTTTGTGCCTGGCTTCTTTCATTTAGCATCATGTCTTCAAGATTCACCCGTGCTATAGCATGTGTCAGTAGTTCATTCCAGGTGCTGCTGAGTAATATTCCATTACACAGATATACCACGCTTTATTTATCCATCCATCAGTTTATGGACACTTGGGTTGTTTCTACCTTTCGACTATTACGAATAATGCTGCTGTGAACCTTCATGTACACATTTTTGTGTGGACATGTTTTCATTTCTCTTGAGTACACACCTAGGAGCAGAAATGCTGGATCACACAGCAACTCTATGTTTCACAGTCTGAGGAACCAACTGCCAGACTGTTTGCCAAATTGGCTGTATCCAATTGACATTTCCAAAGCAAAAAGAGGAAGCTGCTCTCCAAAGGAAGAGCCTTTCCAATGATGTCATAATGCTATGTATCGATAGGTCCATCGATGAGACCATGATGAAAACACTGTAAAGGAAGTCTAGGACAGAGGGTCGTACAGGTGAGACATCAGTGGTCAAAATGAGAGACCCACAGAGTGCCCTAAGGGTGGCGCTGGCTGCCTCTGCCCTCCCCCAGTGCTGGAACGTGGCTATGAGTTTTCCCACAAAGAAGACAAGTGAATATGAAACACCCAAGCAGGTGGCCCAGAAAAGAGGAGAATGGGAGGAGTCAGACAAGAGGTCCAAGTAGACAGTCCTAAATAGTCTCTCTGTTGTAACAGGACCACTCTGCAGGGCCATTTCACTCCCAGGGGAATCTGCTCAAATCAGCCTGCAGCCACAGGGAGCTCCCCAGGGAAGGAAGGAGGCGTGACAATCCCCTGGGCATGGTTTTGTGCGGGGCACACAGAGGAGCAATTCTCCAAGTCCTATTCTCTTCTTTGGCACAGGCCCCATCAATGTCACCTGCAACCCGGCACAAAGGCCACAGGCGGGAGCTAATTGAGGAACTTGAAATGGAGGCTTCTCTTCTCCAGTCTTTGTCCACCACACGCATAGACTAACAGGGAGCCTTCTCACCCCACTGCTTCTGTCCACCAAACTCACAGACCAAGGCGGACACTTCTGATCCCAATCTTTGTCCACCATCATTCGGCCCAGGTATGTCTTCCAGTGCTCAGGTACATCTGTACCACCCCATCCATCTTTTAAGGGTGGGAGGTAAACTGGTCCCCTTTTTGGCTGGTCAGATCTCTCTTAATCGGAGCCCGCCCTCCCTCCCAAAATGCCTTGCTCAAAATCAGCATTGCTCAGTACAATTTTTCTTTCATTAGCAGTACCTAACATTCCTATACTTCCTAATTTGGGGTTCATCCAGACGTCATTCTTAGATCCGGCCCAGGCAGGAAATGAGAGCCCCCTCTACATACACCAGAATGACAGTGTTAAGCATGCGTGGGCAGCTCTCAGCCTGTGTCCAGCCCCCTGGGGCTGGTCCCCCTTGGCAGGCCCAGCTTCTGGGGCTGTGACCTCGTTCCTATCCCCACATTCTTTTCTCCACATCCCGCTTCAGAACGGCCACTTCCCCCTTCTCCATTCTCACTGTAAACAACACAATGAGCAGAGAGCCACGAACAATCCAACCCAGCTTCAACGGGAAAGGTGTTTAAAATTAACAAATTTTTAAGAAAAATACGGAAGGCAGAAAAGAGTGGGGAACAAGAGCACAGGCCGGGCAACAGCTGCCCTCCTGGAAGACCCCCTGCGCTGACACACTCAACCCAGACCTGCATCCTGCTTGGCTCCACAGGTGACCCCCTTTCGGGCGACTCCGCCTTCTCCAAATAAGTACGGATTCCCCAAAATAGGCCTTCCTCACTGATCATCTGCCTTCCACGGTCCCCTGAGATCTGGGCACCCCTTTGAACTCGAGAGGGCGGGGGCCCAGGACAGCCGCGCCGAGGTCCCAATTCTTATCCCCCACCCCGGAACGCGAGACCTCTGGACTCCCTTCCAGGGACGAAAGTGTGCACAGAGTGGGGAGCCCTGCGCGCTGGGTTCGGAGGAAAGAGGAGGCCGGGCAGGGGAGGAGGTCGGGTTTCGCTGCCTCAGCGCCGCGGCCTGGGCGACTCTTCCGCCCCCGCGGCTGGGGTTCGAAGCGGCGCGGCCCAGAGAAGAGGAAGACCTAAAGGAACTTCTGCCTGCGGTTTCCATCAGGAGGTGGGCGAGGCCACGCAGAAGGGTGGCTGGAAGAGCTTGGGACCCCGGAGATGGGTCCTCCGGAGCAAAGGCCTGGGAGAGGGGCTGAGTTCCGAGTCGGCGGGGGCTGCGCAGCGAACTTTCGGGGAGGAAAACTTCCTCCAACTTAACTTTGGCGCCGCCGAACCCCGTCCGCGGCGCGATGCTCCGGCGGGTTCCGCCTGGCGCGCCCTCTCCCGGGCCCTGATCCCTCCCGTCCTGGGCCACTCCGTGTGACCCCGGTCTTGCGGCCCCGCCTCTCTTACCATCTGAGCCACTTTCAGCAAGGCCCCATGGGTGCGGGGGTAGACTGGGTCCAGCAGACCCTCCGAAGGGTTCGCGCCGTGCTGTCCCCCACCAGCCCTGGGTCCGAACGTGCTGCCGCTGCTGCACGTGGTGCGGACGAGCCCGGCGCCGTGCGACATCGCGCGGCCCTGCCAGCCGGCCGCCTCCCCGGCTGGGGGCACCCAGGGGCCAGATAAGGCGGGGCGGAGACGGGGCGGGGCAGGGGGCGGGGCAGGGGGCGGGACCTGTTCGCGGGTGTGCGGTCAGCCGGTGGTGTGGAGGGCGGGGCGCACACGTCCCCTGCCCAGGCGGGAAACGCCCATCCAGCTGTGGTGAACTGACCCGGGAGGGGCAGGCCGAGCGCTTTCCGGAAAGGTACTGCAGGGAGGAGGCTGAAGGCTTTCCGAAGTGGGCAAGGCGAGGGCCATAGCTGGGTCTGAGCCTCCTGGGAAGGTGTGTGGGCACGGATGTGTGTTAAAAGAACCTACTTTAAGTATAACTTGCATACACTAAAATGTCCAAAGACCCCGTGCTCAACAACCTTAACTTTTCTGTGTGTCTACCCCTGTGTAGCCACCACCCAGATCAACAAGTAGAACATGCCAACACTCCCAAAAGTTCCCTGCTACTCCTTCCCAGTCAGCCTTTCCTCACTGCGCCCTTTTCTGCCATGCTTCAGGTATCAACATGGCGGGCTTTTATCACTATGGTTCTGCCAATTCAACACCAACGGGACCCAATTTGGAGTGCAGTGAAGAAGGAAACTTTTTTCAGAGCAACAACTCAGTTGTGATACATCACGGCTGTGGAACAGCTCAATGGTGTTACAGCTCAATCATGAAGCAGCAAGGCTGTAAACACATAGCTGTTAGGATGCGCTAGACAAGACCACTCTACGCGCTCTGCTCTGCTCCATGCCTGTCTCCTCTGCGGTGCTCTGTTCTCCTCTGCCCTGCCCTGTCCGCTCTTCTCCACTCTAGCCCTGGCAGGTGTCTTGAGTGTTTCATCTTTGTTTCAGTTCTAGCCAGGGAACCTCAGTCTTCAGTAGAAAGGGAGAGTATACTCTTGGAGCCAGAGAGGAGCTGACTTACAGAGACAAAAATCCCTGACCTTGGTCCCTGATTGGTCCATCTTCATGCAAATGACTTCAAATCCTCATAGTTTGGTCCAAAAGACACTGTCCTGATTGGTCAGAATAGAGCCACTCTGATTGGTTGGTGAAGATGGTGATGGGGAAAGCCTCAGTCCTATTAGTTGAAATACAATTCCAGAAACTCCTTTCTAAGAGCTGGCTCAGATGGCATGAATACAGTGCAGAAAAATGGTTCAGTGCAGAAGGCAGGCAGCTGAGTGCAGGCTTCTCCTTGAAATAGTTTGTGTGATAGGTCCCTGTGTAGAAAAGACTGGTGAGCTCTGTGGGGTTTTTTTTTGTTTTGTTTTGTCTTAAATTTGAGTCAATTAGCCCCCAGGCGCCCTTTCTCAGGGTCCACAATATACTTGAAATAATATACAATAATCTTATTTATATCTGACTTTTCTCACTCAACATAGTGCATTTGAGATTCATTCTACTGCACCCAATAAAGCTGTGATGAACATTCTGGTAAAATTTTTTTTGATGGGCATAAACTCATTTCTTTGGGGTAAATACCAATGAGTGGATTTGCTGGGTCACACGGTGAGCAAGTTTACTTTCATTAGAAGCTGCCAAACAGTTCTTCAAGGAATATACTAGGCTGCAGTCCACCTGGATTAATTTTGATTGAACAAGCCCAAACAGGACTACCCCAGTGAGATACGTTTATCAGTGTTTCTTTTCAGCAGAGTGTCCCTCTGTGGCCAGGCTGAAACTGGAAAAGCTGGCATCTGTGCTGCCTGTCACTACCAGAACCAGTAAGTAGAAACAAGGACTGAAGCTTTATGGGCAGCTCATTCAGATGCCAGCAATCTGAGAAGATGACAGGTTATGTACCCTAAAAAAAAGAAAAACAAAAAAAACCCCAACAACAACACCCAAAACAACCCAAGTTTGAACATCTCATTTCAAGCTGACATTTTTATAGGGAAAAGGTAAGGGGTTTGGAAAAAGGCTAATCAGATCAGAGTTGCAGTTGGACAGCAATTTTCTTAGTATTTCCTTATCTGCTGATCAACAACTCCTTATCTGCATCAAAGAAGTTCCTTCCCTGGAACACAGCGTCTCAGATACCATCTCCATCAGCTGCTTGCAGACACCCTTGGGCACAAAGGTCCAATTGCTTGTGACCTCCTGAAGTCACAGGTCCTACACTTCAGTTCCTGAAATACAGCTTCTGCATGCATTAATCACTTAAGCCTATCAACTATAACTAAGGCTAAATTTTTTTCTTTAATCTTTAACTCTTGAGTTCTTCTATCAAAACTTGTATCTTTATTTGGAGTTAACATTAAAAAGATCTCCTTTATGAGATTATTGGATGCCAGGGCTGTCCTGTCATCAGAAGACTGTCATTGTATGTGGCCGTCTTTATAATTTTAGAATGTGGAGATATTCATGCAACCTCTGTTTTGACAAAGTCTCCCAGGTGATTCTGGTGAACACTCAAGTTTGAGAACCAGTCATTGCCACAGTTGAGACATTGTCAATTTTCATGACCCCACTCCCCACCCCCAAATTGCCACCAATATCTGTCTTTTCTGCTTAAGATGATTGCTAGCAGTCACCTGGACCATCCATTGTTTCTTTGAAAAACAATGATAGTTGCTCCTAATGGCTGCTGTGACAATGCAATGGACATGCAGAAATTCTCTAACATTTCCAGCTCTGCACCCCCAAGCATGAAGTTGGCCTTGTGGATTATTTTTCATGTAGCTTTAAATTTCCACTCCTGTCCTTGTCCCAGGCTTCAAAAACCCCACAGTGGAGACGGCAGGGAGTCTTTGCTGAAGTGAAGGTTCAGGGAAGCAGAAAAACCAAGTGGATAATTTCTACTCCACTGAGTGGCCTTCATCCCATTCTCTAGCAATCGTCTAAATCAGTGATTTTCAAAGTATGCTCCCCAGACCAGAGCAGCATCTGGGAACTTGTGGGAAATGCAAATTCTTGGGCCACACCCAGAACTGCTGAATCAGAAACTCTGGGGGTGAGGCTTAGCAATCTCTGTTTTGATAAGCCATGCTCCCCACCTCCCACATGATTCAGATGCATGCTGGAATGTGAGACCACTGTCATTTCCTGAGCTCACTGGAGTTGAAACTTTGCTGAGTTTGACGGCTGTTGGCTAATGTGTCACCAGCGCAGATAGGAAATAACAACTGGTAGTGGTCACTTGGTGTCAATCACTTCATCATGACCATGTACGAGCTTGAGCAAGACTCCTGGCAGCACAGGAGCCGTGTGCTGGCCTGATGTTCAAGAAGAGGCTCCCCAGATCGGAGCTGCTGCCAAGTCCGCTGAGATGTCTACACTGGCGTTATGCTTTTTTGGTGTGAGGGGCTGCCCCCTGGGGGAGCAAGAGCTTCAGCAAAGAACTCCATAGCCCCATTTAAAGATTTCATCCTCAAGGAGGGGAGAAGCCAGATAGGTAGCTGGTGAGAATTCAAGAGTTCTTCTCCATCCACCTACCCTGAGCAGGTGCAGTGGCCAAGGCTTTGATTAGTGTCACTGTCTGACCACAACTCATTTACACCAGTGTGATTAGATTAGGATGACGTATCTGGTCAGATACAATGACAAGAGTTGACTCTGTATTTTTGGTGCAAGTGACAGGAACAAAACTCTGTTTTGGTTGCAAGTGACAAACTAAACTCAAGCAAAAAGAATTCATTGACTTGTGTAACTATGGAATGCAGACAGGAAGCCTATTTCAGGCACAGTTGGATCCAGGTACTCAAATCAGGCAGTCAGGACCTCTGCTTCCTGGTTTCAAACCCTGCAGGGTTTGCTTTTCTCTCAGGCAGGCTCTCTTCTGACCTCTGGCAGCATGTAGTTCCCCTGGGCTAATGACGCCATATCTCTATAAGGGTACCTGGTTCCCAGAGGTTCTGGCACAGTGCTCACCTGCTTAAGATGTTGTAACTAGATATCACAGTTTGGGAGGTGCAAACAACAGATTTATTTTCTCAGTTTTGGAGGCTAGAAGTCCAAGATCAAGGTGCCATTGGGGTTGATTTCTGGTGAGGCCTCTCTTCCTGGTTTGTAGACAGCCACCTTCTCACTGTGTCCTCCTATGGTCCTTCTTCTCTGAGTGAAGAGAGAGCAAGCGAAAGAGAAGTATGGTGTCTCTTCTTCTTAGATTAGAATCCCATCTCCAAATACAGTTACATTGGGGGTTAGGGTTTCAACACATGAATTTTGTGGGGTAGGGGGATACAATTTAGTCCATTACAGGCCTTCTCATTGGTCCAAATGTGGGTCATGGCTCTACCTTTCAACCAATTATATCCAGAGAGGTGGACCACTTCTATTGGACAGGCCAAGGTCCATTTGGGCATGGAGCTGGGGGTGAGCAGTTCTCCAGACCACAGGAACTGAGTGGGAGAAGGGTGATCCCCCCAAGAAAAACTAGGGTGCAGATCCCAGAAAAGGGAATGACTATTTGGCAGTGTTATGGAGTGAATATGTACCTTCACCCCAATCCTAATGTTGAGGCCCTAACCTCCAGTGCATTGTTTTGGAGATGGGACCTAAGGTTGGGTAAGGTCATGAGGGTGGAGTCTTCATAATGACTTCAGTGCCCTTATAAGAAACACCTGATCTCTTTCCTGCCCCCTCTTCCCCTCTTACAGCAAAGGCAGCTTATGCACAAGCCAGGAAGACCCCTCTCACCAGAGCCCGAAATGGCTGCACCCAGACCATGGACGGCCCAGGTTCAGGACTGTGAGAAAATAAATTGCTGTCATTGAAGTCACCCAGCATACGACATTTAGTTTGTCACCACAGCCCAAGCTAAGACAGAAAGGCAAAAGCAGCAGGTCTCCATGACACTTTCCAGGGAGCTGCTTTTTAAATCCTTTTTCTAGTGAATTTTTTATTAACCTGTGTTCCTATTTGTGAAATGGGCTGATACCACTTGTCTTTGAGGTCCAAACAGAAATGTATTTGGAAATGTTAAGAAAGGTAATAAAACAACATACAAATGCAGGGAATAATTACCTTCTGGTGCTAATGTTTTCTACCACAATTGGTATTTCTTCTATGAAGTTCTCAGGAGGGGGGGGCGGGTGGGGAGGAGAGGGCAGGAGAGAAGAGGGTCTCTTTCCTAATTTATCCATGAAATCTTTCACAAATGAGATAAATGATGGCCAAAGATGTCTACACTTCCCTTCAAGAGGAGACAAAGGCAATGCGTAGAGTCCCCTGAATGGTTTGTCATGCAACTGCTCTGGCCGATTGTCCACCTTTTCCCACTAATAGTGAGGATCCTGGTTTTTCCAACCTGCTGAAACCACTGCCTTCTCCTGTCTTTTATTTTATTTTTATTTTATTTATCTTTAGAGGGGAAGGGAAGGAGAGAGGGAGAGAATTATCAATGTGTGGTTGCCTCTCATGCATCCCCTGCGGGGAGCTGGCCTGCATCCCAGGCATGTGCCCTGACTGGGAATCGAACCGCAATCCTTTGGTTCGCAGGCCCGTGCTCAATCCACTGAGCTACACCAGCCAGGGGTTGTCTTTTATTTTAAAATAGGTGTTATTTCCTGATCATGAATCTATTTCCTCCTGCTCATAGGAAAAAATTGGGCGGGGCGGGGGGGGGGCGGCGCTCAGTAAAACAAGGAAAACAGGAACCAGCCCATGATCCCACCGCTCCTTACAACTGGGTTTGCTCTGCCTTTTGTAAACTTCCAGTTACACCACAAACATGTCCGATGAAAAATTCCTCAGTGTTTGGCGGCAGCATCGAGTTTTGCGTGCGCGTACAACTTAAACTTACTCTTCTCCGTTATGTATTTTTAGAAAGACAGCACTTGAACAGCTGATCTTCCATTTAATCACCACTCTTGCAGCCGTGGTTCAGCACAGCTTGAGAAGTGTATTCAGAAGAGAAAGTTCAATCATTAATGACGGTGCTAATTCTGACTCTGGATATATTTGGGAGCAGGGGAGGGTTGTAGTGAGTTAATTTCTAAAGGCTTGCTCAGTGGGTTTGTTTAAACATTCTCCTACTGTGAGGGTTTTAGGCTGATCCTGTTTTTCATTTTCACCTGTTACACATAAGACCAGGATTAACACCATTGTGCATGAATCTGAGACTCCTAAAAGAGATTCCCGAGTCCAAGAGAATGAATATGTTTTTTCAGGCTCATCATACATATTGCCAAACAGATTTCTGGAAGTGTTGTACCACTTCATCCCCACACCCTGGACATGTAGTTTTCACCTGGTTCCTTTCTTCACAGGACTGATGCTTTCGGTCAGCCTGGCAGAGGAGCTGGGACCAGGAGTGAGCAGGCCTCCATGTCAGCTCAAGCTGTTCTCATAACTTGCTATGTGACCTTAGACAAGTCGCTGGCCACTTAGTGGAGACTCAGTGGTCCTCACCAGGTAAACGGGGCTGTGGACCCCTGTTTTATCTGAGGCAAAGATGTTTTGAGGATCAACTGATATCATGTTTGAAAACTGACTAGTCAGGTATAAAAAGGTAGGTTCAATTATATGAAACTGCCATTTTCGTGGGCCAGAGAGGCAAATATTGACTATTTCACTTGGTTCAACCTAATACTGTATCATTAAACGGTTGGAAGTTGTTATTGTTAGGCAATTGGTCATTCATATGTTCCAGAAACCAGTGAGCAGTTGTGTGTTTCCCCAAGTACCTAGCTCACTAACCACCTGGTGGGTCTTTTACGAAGCACTTTTCTGACAATCTACAATCTATTTCCGAGCACCATAAATGGACCCACAGATTCGGCTCTTTGCCTGCAGGCCCCTCTGTAACGCCCAGAACCCTCCCTTGGCCAGATTGCCCCCCACCTCCCATCCATCTCCTGGGCAAGCTGGTATTCCGACAGCTCCGGTTTCAGCCACACTCAGGCTCACCCTCTCTATAGGTTTATCTCATCCTTCAGTCTTCTGGGACTCTTCACAGACTTCTCCGTATCTTCACCGCAGCGGGCGTTTACTGAGCACATACTCTGTTCCATGCAGTGTGCTGAGCTCCAAGGGGGAGCTGGGAATGAAAACCCACCATTCCAACTGTCCCGAACGTCACACACCAGATGGGAGACAGGCGGCAGTAACCGCTCTGACAGCATGGCGGGTGGGAGAAGGGCTGTCGTGAACATTAAAAAATATGCCACCTTTCTTTTTCTTTTAAAATCAACTTTATCAAGGTGTAATTTCCATAAAATAAAATGCACCCACTTTAAGTAAACAGAGTGTGAGTTCTGATGAAGGTACATGCACATGCAAGCCCCACCACTGTCGAGACACAGAGTGTTTCCTCTTCAGAACGCTCCCCACGCCCCTCCCGGGCCAGTCCCTTCCACCCCCACCCCAGGCAACCACCGGTCAGCTTCCTGTCACTGTGGATTTGTCTTCCCTTTCCGTGGACTTCATACAAACAGGACCAAACGTATATTTTGGTCTGGCCCGTTTCACTCAATATACTATTTTGGTGATTCCTCCACACTGGTGCACGCTCCAGTGGTTCACTCCTTTTTTATCGTCAGTAGTGTTTCCTTGTACAAATACACCACCGCTGGGATAGTCACTTGGGTTGTGTTTAGTTGGGCCCATGATGAATAGAGCTGCTGTGCATACTCCTGCATGAGTCTTTCTGTGGACATGTTTGTCTTGAGTAAATACCTATGAATGGAATTGCTGGGTCAGATTGTAAATGTATGTTTAACTTTACTAAACATGGAATTGTGGATGTAAATTGTCAGTCCCACCAGCAACATCTAAGAATTCCAATGGTCCACAGCCTCGCTAACACTTGGTATTGTAGCCTTTTCCATTTTAGCCATTCTAGAGGGTGTGGCATAGCATCTCACTATAGTTTTAATTTGATAAAAAATATGCACCATCTTTGATTTATTTCTAAGCTCTTTTTTTCTGTTAGGAGTTTAGGGTTAACCCTTACCCCGATAGGGTCAGTGTTCTTTGGCACTTAATGGCTGACCTCCTCCCAGAGAGGGAAGCAGATTTTCAGGAGGGACTGTCTGTCTTCGAGGCACAAGGTGGAGTTCTCTTTAAGTTAAAATGCTTGGAGGCCAGATTGTTTCGTATTTAACTTCACACTGAGCTTTCCCATTGCAATGACCAGTCAGGTCATGGAAAGTCCTCTGAGAACCCATCGTTCCAGCTGCTGCTCTTTCTAGAATCTTCCATGCTATCACTGCCCTTAGACAATAGCCACAGGAAGGCTTGAATCACTCAAGTGGATTTGTTTTTAAGAGAGAGAGAGAGGGGAAAGAAGGGCGAAAGAGAGGGAGAGAAACATCGATCAGTTGCCTCTCGCCTGCAACCCGACAGTGGACCAAATCCACAACATAGGCGTGTGCACTGACCGGGAATCAAACCAGTGACCTTCGGCTTTGTGGGATGATGCCCAACCCACTGAGTCATGCCAGTCACAGCAGTGGACTCTTAAATTTCCCATTTTTAAAAACCTTTCTTTTAATAATGACTTCTGGTGCTAAAATGAATTTATCCCACCATTACTGTCATCTACCAAAGGCCCTGTGGTGGCTTACTATTTGAAAATAAATCAGAACCAGTATTTTATGCCGTTGCTTGAAAGCCATTTGCCAGGATGTCCTGTGTATTGGTTAGGATGGATACTGTGCAGGTAACAGAAGTTAGTTGAAGTGAAGTGGGTATGGTTGCTCAGGTTAATGCAAAGCCCAGCGTGTGCCAGCATGAGGGGCTGAATGAATGCAGTGGCTCGGTGATGTAATCAGGATGAAGTTTCTTTTCCCCTCTTTTTCTCTTACTTCTTGTTGCTGTCATCCCATGGCTGGCTCCCCCTTGTGTTCACAATATATTGCCAACAACTTCCTGCATCCGTATGTCCTCACAACTTCTTTTCCAGAACTTCTGAGCAAGCCTTGGGTCATACACCCACCCTTGAACCAATCAGTGGGGCTAGGGGGTAGAATTACTTCGAGCCATGTGCTCCATTCCTAGAGTCACAGTGGAGTTAGCTTCCTGGAAGTAGCTGGCACCTAAGTGGGTGGTGGAGGGACTCAGTAAAAACCACAGAGGTTAGGTAACAGGAGGACGGAAAAGCGGTGTGGCGGAGGCAGCGACCAGGTCTGCTACATTCTGGATTTGCTTACTCTGAGTATTATTTGAAAAACCTGCCATTGACATGGACGTCTCTCAAAAAATACCTTCTGCATGAAGAGTTCCTGCAGCCAACGTCTTTCTCCTGCCTCGCCATTCCTAAGTGTCTGCAAAGTCATCACCTCTGTGTGGCCAAGCCCGTTCGTCCCCTGGAACCCTGTCTCCTTTTACATACACACCACACACCTCAATTTACTGACTCTCCAACTCATCACAATCTGCAGTCTAATCTTCCCGATTGTCCTAAGTCAGCAACACTGATGCATTTACCTCACCTTGCCGCTTGGCTGTCGGCTCCCAGTTCGCACCTGGCAGAACACCAGCAGGAGAACCTTCGCGTGAGGCCAAGTTAACAAACGCTTCTCGGGTCAACACCTTTTCCAGTGTGTCTGTGCACACCTGGCCTGATATGCCTGGATTATTATTTTTTCTGTGAAAAATCATCTTTCAGCTAAAATAATAATTGTCTAGGTGACAGAAATAGAAACTCTAAAATTGATTTTCTTCTACCCAGGGCTGCATCTTCAGTTAGTGTTTTTAATGGCCTGTGCTCTACGCAGAGATATTTTATGTCTTTAAAATCTTTGGTGTGCTGATACCCGGAAGGGATTTTCCTAGGAAGGATGCAATTTAAAGATGTACAAAAATAATTGATATTGAACATTCTTGTCTCCAGCTTCTCTTGTAGTTTTTTTTTTCAAATATTGGCTAAATATTTATCTTTGGGGGGCTCTGAGCTGGAAATAGAGCAATGGAGAGGGATGAATTGCTTAAAGCATTTCATTGATTGGCCACGAGCGGGCCAATATATCAAACTGAAAACCCACCCAAATCCATCAGAGCAACGTGCTGGTTTTGGAAGGGCTGCGAGGTGAATGCACACGGTGCTCACAGATGGCAGAGGAGAGTGTAAGCGCACAGACCACCCCTGTTCCAAGCTTTTCCACAAACCTGTTCTTCTGGTGGGCTGTGCTGCAGGCGGCTCTGTGTTTTCCTTCTTTCTTAAGAGAAAAATGAATGCAAACCCAGTTCAAATCTTATTGCTTCATCTGGACAACAGACACTCATTTGTCGTCTAAAAACCCACACTTAAGAAATTTTTCTTAAACAAAGTCTCTTGATAGTCAAAAGAGGAAATAATAGTTTCCTTTCAGTTAAAAATACATGCTGGTTTTTGTTTGTTTGTGTTGTGTTGTGTTGTGTTGTGTTTTGGTGACCTCTCAGAGCACCACACAGGGTCACAGTCCTGAAAAACCACAGGTAGAGATGGGACAGCAAGTGACCCTGCAAGGACACAGTCAAGTCACTGTTTTCTCGAAATAGGTCTGTTTGGTGCTACCGGCTCCAGAAAGACCTACATTTGTCATCCATTTGGAATGTATCTGCGAGTGGTTTATGGAACACTTTGCCCCAGAAGTTGCTTCCTTGAATGCAGACAGGATTATAGAAATCACACACACTCGTAGGGAGACAGAGAGAAGAGAGAGACATAAAAGCAGGCTTCTTTCTTGATGACTGTTTCCAGAAACTGATCTTTGTAGGTTACAGTTTTTCTGCCTTTTATTGAGACTTGATTGCAACATGAAGTGCTTTAAAAAAGCATAGCGTACATGGAAGATGAATATGCCTCTGTGTGAGTGATGAACAGAGCAGAGCACACAAACTCTGATCAGTTGTCTCTGCTTTTCTTGCAAAATGAGCGAGTCAGGCTGTCTCGGTGATGACCGGGAATGTGGCTCCAAAGAAATCGCAGCGCCGATCACCTGTAGGTCTACGCGGCTAATGCTCAACCTTCATGGCTGGCTGCACCTTGGACTCAGAGCAGCTGCCTGTGCCCTTAGTACTCACCCTTCCCCACACATCCGTACCCCACACCACCTCTCATTTGTGGTGCCCCCTGCCCACTACCTCTTTGGACCCACAACTTAGGGACATTCTTCACTGTTTCCTTCCAAGGTCTGGAGTGGGTGTTGTTAGACACTGAAGGAATGCCACCTCTCCTGGATAGGGGCAAACAGAACTTGGATAAGGAGTTAGAATCCTATAAACAGGAAGACAACACAAACAATAGAAAAAACAGCTCTGTCAAACCAGAGCAGAGGTCTCAGGGGGCGTGTCCACAGAGTGAGTACCAGGCTGAAACTCTCTTTGCTCCCATCAGCTATACTAACGTTTCTGTGGTTTTTTGTTTTTCAAAAAGAAGCTCTGTTGAAAAACCACCCAAGATACACTGCTGTTGGAAGAACCGTCCTGCCTAAAAACACTTCCTCTAAGTGCACATCTGCCTTGCTGACTGGGTCCTTCCCACCATCAGAAAACATCTAACAATGTTACAAAGTATCAGTGCTGGACACTGGAGCTCTGGGAACTTTTGGTCTGGCATTTCCCATGGAATATGGTACACGTGCCACTGAGGCCACGCAGATGATTTTAAGGTACATGCAAGTATTTATCCTCTTAATGATTATGCACTGATTTTAATATTATTAGGGAAAAAATACCACTAGCGCAGCAGTCACTGCACTCAGCAGTGAGAGCTCATTCATTACCAAGCTCCAAGGCCAATGTCTCATCAGATACTCCCTGGGTCTACTGGTTGGCATGTGAGAATCATGGACACCAACGATCCCCGAGTTGGGAAGATGGCTCTCTCCTACCACCCTGGCCTAGTGGCCATGGACAAGCGTCTCTTAGCAACACTGTACCTGCACAGCCCTGAGAGAATGAAGCACAGCGCCACCCCCCGGGCCTTGGGCTTCAGCCACAGGCCTTCTTTCTCAAATCAATAAAACGTTATTCAAGATTTTGAGACATTTAATCAAAAAAAATCTGGCATTTTAAGAGTTAGGTTTACAAACTTGACACTTTCCTCATATTAGCATTTTATCCATTTATACATTGTCTAAGAAAATAATAATAAGGTGTATGAAGATATCAGCAAGATCTTTAAGAGGTCATTATAACCTATAGCACTTTGCAAACAAGTATCCAGTTTAATTGTAACAAACCATGGAGCGAAATTTAACTAAGTATATAAAAACATTAGTTAAATATAATTCTCTGGAAATATACATTATACCTACAGCTGTTTTTACAGTGAGATTCTTCCTTTTCTCCCCCCTCTTAATTCTCAGAATGGCAAATCACTGTAGGGTCCTGGATCTCCAAGCTATAAAACTGAAATATGTGTTTCCAGCGTAGCAGATGGTGACCAGGAAGGCGAAAAACTGGAGGAAAAAAAGGCATAATAGAAAAGGGGTTTAAGGCACATTCTAATTAGCAAAAGTTATCACTCACCTCCACCGAGTCCCACACTCAGCATCTCTCGACTCCAGGACTTCTCATCGAAAACTGCTTTATTGGTTCAATTACCTTCCTTCTGAAATGATTTCGGGCTATCTTGTTTTTGTTTTTTTGGAACATATCTGGAAAGCCTACAGTTTTGCTCAAATAACCCTGGGGCTGTCACGTAGGGGTGAATGTGGGGGAGTGCATCTGAGAAAAGCACATGCATTTCTAATTTAGTACATCAGTGCCCTCCTATCCACAGGAGATACATTCCACGACCCCCAGTGGATGCCCGAAACCATGGATAGTACCAGACCCTATATGTGCTATTTCTTCCCTGTACACATATACCTATTATAAAGTTTAATTTATAAATTAGGCACAGTAAGAGATTAACAATAATAACTAATACCAAAATAGAACAATTACAACTATATACTGTAATAAAAGTTACACGAATGTGTTCTCTCTCTGATAACCTATCTGATAACAGAGAAGGCGATTAAGTGATTAAGGAGCAGGGAGCCTATACCATGTGAATACGAGGGACAAAGGGAGGATTCACGTCCCAGGCAGGACAGAGTGGGATGGTGCAAGATCTCATCATGACACTCGGGATGGTGTGCAATTTAAAACTTATGAATTGTGTGTTTCTGGAATTTTTCTATTTAATGATTTTGGACTGTGGCTGACCATGGATAACAAACTGAACAAGGCAAAACCATGGATAATGGGGGACGACCGTACAGGCAATTTTAGACCCGGGCTTGACCTCAGATTGCCACAGGGTCAGCTAACCAAACTGAATCGAGCGGCGGGAGAAGTGAGGAGCCCACACGGGGCGTGCGGTGAGAATGGTGAGTTGGAAAATGCAGGCCCCTCTTGCGGGGCAACTTCCAGCAGAAGTTGCTACATTCCAGTCCCAGTGGATTCTGGCTACATGTTAACTGGAGTCCAGTGCTGCCAAATCTTGTGATTTTTAATCTCATGAGCCCCATGCTTGCCACCTTTAAACAGTAATTTTGAAATGTAAGTAAAAACTATAACGGATAACCATGTCTCATCAATCAGCTTTAACACCATCACTTCAGCATTACTGTGCAGCCACTCCCTCCCACCCCCTCCAACACTTCTTTTGCAGATGGAATATTGTAAGGCCAATATTAAACAAACTTTTAAAATCAGTTTGTTTTTTTTTAGCAAACTAAGCAAACAACTAGACCAGGAGCAGGAACACAGAAATGGAGATCACATGGAGGGTTAGCAACAGGGGAGTGGGAGGAGGAGAGAGGGAGAAAAGGTACAGAGAATAAGCAGCATTGACGGTGGGTAGAAAATAGACAGGGGGAGAGCAAAAATAGTGTGGGAAATGTAGAAGCTAAAGAACTTAGGACACATGGACATGAACTAAAGGGGGGAATGTGGCTGGGAGGGAGTGTGCAGGGTGGAGGGTAATGAAGGGGGGAAAATGGGACAACTGTAATAGCATAATCAATAAAATATAATTTTAAAAAATCAGTTTTTTAATTAGAAAAACAATACACATTCATGGTTTTAAAATGCAGACAGCACAGAAACACATTAATTATTGGGTTGGCCAAAGAGCTGGCGTGGTTTTTTCCGTGCGATGGCTCTAGCAGTGTTTAGTTGTGTTTAACCTCATTTGAAACAATTTTGTTAGACTGTATTATGACAGCTGTCATATCAGCGTGCATTAAAAAAAACTGATCAAAATTGGTGAATTTTTGTGCAGCCATTTTAATATTGAAGATGGAAGATCTGCAACATTTTTGGTATATTATTATTTCAAGAAAGGTAAAAATGCAACTGAAACACACACAAAAAAGATTTGTACAATGTATGGAGAAGGTGCCGTGACTGATTGAATGTGTTAAAAGTGGTTTGTGAAGTTTCTTGGTACTACTGACATTTTGGCCAAATAATTCTTTGCTGTGGGCTGTCTTATGCACTGAAAGATGTTTAGCAGCATCCCCTGGCCTCTACCCTCTAGAACCCAATAGTGGGAGATACCCAACATACTCAAAATATCCAAATCGAAATTATTGGTGAAAAGGAAACATATGTCTTTTATTTTACAGAAAAAACTAAATGGACTTTTTGGCCAACCCAATAAAAAGTAGAAGCCCCTCATTCCACACTCATCATCCAATCACAGTCCTTGGAAGGAACCTCTCTGTTCGTGTATATTTTTCTAAGCATTCTCAATGAATAATCAAACGTTTCTACTTAAAAATAAACAAACAAACAAGTAGCCCTGGTTGTTGCGGCTCAGTGGATTGAGCACTGGACTGCGAACCAAAGGGTTGCTTGTTTAATTCCAGGTCAGGGCACATGCCTGGGTTGCGGGCCAGGCCCCCAGTAAGTGGTGGGTAAGAGGCAACCACACACTGATGTATCTCCCTTTTTTTCTCCCTCCCTTCCCCTCTCTAAAAATAAATAAAATCTTAAAAAAAACCAACAACAAGCAAATAGCATCATAGTGGGCTCATTTTCTGCAAGACTCTCCCCACTTAAACTGCAGTCCGTGTGGTTATTCTTAGAATGCTTCAAATGTTTTTTTTTTTCTCCCTCAAATACTTGTTTTGTTCCAGCCATTTGGCTCTCACTCAGGCAGAGTCTTTCAGCTTCTTTGCACTTTGGGCCAAAGGGGCCCCACCAATTTACGAAGCTTTCAAACCAACCAAGTCATTGCCCACGTGTCACATTGCAGGTGGCGCTTTTTCCGGGGACGACTCTGTCCTCCTCCTGGTCCCCAGAGGGCCTCAGGGAGGAAGGAGGTGGTCATGGGGGACGGGTGAGAGGGCTCACTCACCGATGAGGCAGCCCAGCTGTTGAAGTTGTGGCTGTCCCTCTCTGGAGAGACGGAGGACGCATCCACAATAGCGGCTGAGAGGTATAGGACGAAGGCGCTGCCATTGAAGCACAGACCCTGGGGGAGACAGAGGGGTGGAGGGTTTAGGGAGCGTGGGGAGGACTGGGCAGCTCTGAACCTCAGATGTGGCCAGGACTGCACCCTGGATGTGGTCAGGAGCTCATCTGGGTACCCAGGAGAGGGCAGGGGACATGGGCTCTGAGAAGGCAGCTCATCTGTGTTTTGGGGAGGAGAGGGTTTTACACCAACTCACTCACAGCAAACTCAGACACCCCTCCTTCTCCTCCAACACACCCAGGCTGCCTGCTGCCCCGTCAGGGCCTTCTCTCTCTCTCTATTTGCTCTTGACCCTCATTTCTTCCAATGTCAGCCATGGTGACATACTGGCTGAGGAAGGAAGATGGCAGAAGGTGCCACCATTGAGATGTGCCTCAGCCCATGGTCCCCGGCAGGAGCCTCACCCTTCAGCACCTGCCCTGGGAGAGGAGAGCTTCCCCCAAAGCAGGCCCAGCTGATTTTCTGACCACTCGCTCTAGGCAGGGAGGGGCATTTAAGTGAGCTCCTCAAGGCGCTGAGAGTTCTTAAAAATGAAAAGGAGATTATACACATTAATAGAGCCCTTTGGGAACCGACCTCACCCATGGCTTTGTTTTTTCCTTTTCTTAGAGAAGGGAGATATGTAACTCCAAGTAGGAATTTGGTTTTCAGTTATATTTAAACTCTAGGAAACCATGCTCTGAAAAGGTTCAAAGCTTGTTCTTATCTGAACAAGGGGGAGGGGTGTGGAAAAATCAATGCTTCCCACAGCGGGGAAGAGGGGTGACTCTCAAGGAATAGGGCCCTTAAGATCTAACACCTATCCCTCTGTAATTCAGGGATGCAGAGATGGGTAGGGAAAGGGGTAGGAGGCGGTATCTTTTTCTTCTCAGAGAAATTAAAGGCACATAGACTTTTCCAGATTCAGACTCCAGCACTGAGAAACAGGTTGTGTACCCCTGTTACCACCTCTACACGTTGCTCACATTGTTCCTGGGTTAGGGCGATTCACCTGTAAGAGAAGGGTCAGCCCCAGGGTTTGGGCCACCCAGGGTGCTTGTCTACCGTTAGAAAGGTGTCCCCAGAAAGCCCTGATTTCTCTGGATGACTCAGTACGCTTGTTGGTGGTGGTTTTTTTTTTTTTTTTTTTTTGGGGGGGGGGTGGTCCAGGAATACATATGTGCATTCTAAAAAACTTTACTTGTTTAAGTAAAAAATTGCACATTACTTCTTGAGCTTTGCACATTTGCTCTTTGCCAAGTTAAGGATCCCCCACCATTTTTAAAATGCAGAAACAGTTAAATGTAGTTACCTCTGGGAGTAGAAAACTGTAGTTTTCGTTGTGCATCCTTTTATAGGTGGGGGTTAAACTTATTTTTTCTTTAATAAACTAGCCATGCATTACTTTTGAAACATTCAAATGTTTTTTTTTAAAGGCAATGCGTGTTCATAATACCCAAACAAAACCCAGCCAGAGAACAATCCGGAGTGAAGGCCAGTAGCTCCCTTTCCACGTCGACCCCGGCCTCTGGGGCACAGGCACATCTCACACCAGTGGGGCCGCATAGTTGGTACTAATTCTTCATGCCTAACTTTTCCCCTATGGAAAGGCATTTTGATGTTCCTAGTGTTTCTAGGATGATAAACACTACTGTAATGAAGGTGTCTGAACACGTATTCCGGGGCACCCGTGCATGTCCAGTCCCCATAAAGGGGATCAAGATGAACGGGAGAACACTCAGAGAGAGCTCACCTGGCCAGAATGCCATGACGCATTGAGATTGTGCCCGGGTCTTGCCCGCATAGCTGCGTGGATGAGGGGCCAGAGAGGAAATGGGGAGAAGACGGCCCGGCTGTATGACTTGTGAATTTCCTGAGTATATGACCCTGTCGCTTATTAACCTTGGCCCAATCCATTTTTCTAAGGAAATGAGGAACTCTTATTTCCCCTGGAGCGAAGCGGGGATGGCGGGGGTGGTGGAGAGGTAAGTAGGACGCGTTCTTTCCCCGTATACCTCCCCACTGGGGGCCTTGACAGTTTATCTCACCCAGTCAGTTGAAGGCCTGAGTAGAACAAAAAGGCAGACACTCCTGTGAGTCAAGAGAGAACTGCTCCTGCCCAACTGCTCTGAGCTGAAACATTGATCTTTTTTCCTGACTTTGAACTTGAAAGGAAACATTGGGTCTTCCTGGACCTTGAGCCTTCCAGCTTTTGGACTAGAGTTTACTTATACCATCGGCCGTCCTGGGTCTCCAGCTTGCTGACTGCAGATCATGGGACTTCCCAGGCTCCACAGTCACGTGAACCAACTCCTTATAATGAAGCTCCTTATACACTTTCACATACATATCCCACTGCTTTGGCTCCTTTAGAGAACCCCGACCAATACAGAATTTGGCAGTAAGAGTGGGGCAGGCAGATTTTAGCACAAGGAGTGGAGGGCTACTGTGATAAATACCAAAACGTCTAGAAAGGCTCTGGGGCTGGACAATGAACAGAGGTGCATGCTGGGAACACGAAGGTTAGCAGTGCCTCTAGTGAGAGTTCAGAAAGAAAAGAGGAAAGCTGGAGAGAAAGCTCCCACCTCCTTAGAAAGTACATAAATAATTGCAAACAGGATGTTGGTAAAAATATGGGTGTTAAAAGCAATTCTACTGAGGTCTCAGGTGAAAACAAGGAACATATCACTGGAAACTGGAGGAAAGGTGATCCTTGTCATAAAGCGGCAGAGAACTTGGCCAAACTGTGTTCTATTGTTTTGTAGAAGGGACAATTTGTAAGCTATGAAATTGGATATTGAGCAGAGGAAATTTTTAAGTACAGTATTGAAGGAGCAGCTTGGTTCCTGCTGACCGCTTATAGTGAAATGCAAAACTGACCCGAGGAGGACTACACTCCACCCTCCCTGGTGGGCAGTGGACGGCTTCCTTACCACGGTAGTCCAGGGCACCTGGGGGATCCTGGTGTAGGTCATCGTTATGTAGATGACGAGGAAGAAGATGGTGAGGACCCAGTAAAATACTGCTACAAACATGACCCAGCCAAACGCAGGGACTCGAAAGTACTCAGTTCCAGCGATAAGTGTCCATACCAGCAGTCCCAGAATCTGTAAAATGACAGAAGCAGTGGAAAAGGGAGGAGAAAGGAGACAGTAAAAAAAAAAAAAAGAAAAGAGGAGAGAGAGAAAAAAATCATTAGAGAGTGTCAATTGCAACTTTCATACGCACATACACATGGCTTACAAATATAGTAGGGGTTACACACTTACGTGCCAACAGAGGCCAGGAAGCTAAAACAAATGAACATAGTAGGCTGGGCAGAGATCATGGCAAACAAGAAAAACTATGTCTTGTTTTAAGGGCCAGTCTCTACTCAGCTCCAGCCAATTGCTGTGGGCTGATTTTGCTTTATTATTATTTTTTCTTTCCCAGGAGAACACAGAAACTCAAGTTTCTACATGATGACCTTGATTTTTATTTATTTATATTTTTAAAAAAGATTTTATTTTATTTTTTAGAGAAGTGAAGGGAGGTTGAAAGAGAGAGAAAAGTCTCTGTGGTTGCCTCTCTCATGCCCCCTACTGGGGACCTCACCCAACAACCCAGGCATGTGCCTTGATTGGGAATCGAACCAGCAATGTTTTGGTTCTCAGGCCGGCACTCAATCCACTGAGCCACACCAGCCAGGGCTCATTTCGGTTTTAGCTTTCTTCATGGTATGTGGAACAAAATACTAGAGCCATTTTAACCACAGAGCTAGGACAGAAGCTTTCAGTCATCTGTTTAGTAGTTAAGGACACCTAACATACGCCAGGCTGCCCGCTACCAGGCCCTGAGGCCAGAGCGGGCACACGCACAGCTAAAGGTCTGGTGGGGGTGCATATTTGAACACACAGGCCACACTGAAGAGTCACCTGAAGTCTGAGGGAAAGCGACACTCTAGGCAGAGGTTAAGCGCTTTCTGCCTTCTGGAACCCATGAGGAAGTGTAATAAGGACATCGGTGCAAAATGCTAGAAATGTTGGGAAGGGTCAGATAATGTGGGCACAGGATGCTTAAGGAGTTTGTACTTTATCCCAAGGGCAGCATCAAGGTTTTGAGCAAGGCAGAGATACAATCAAGTTCAGTTTTCCTAAGACCACTCCGAACCCATCTCTATCCATGCTTCCACATCTGCAGATTCAGCCAACCGGGGATTGAAAATATTCAGAGAAAAAAGTTACCTTGTTGCTGATGTGCACTATGTAGCTAGGCCTACGATGGTGTCTGTGTACTGAGCACCTGCAGATTTTCCTTGGCATTATTCCCTACACAGTACAGTATAATAACTATTAATGGATCATTTATATTACATTAGATATTATAAGTAATCTAGAGATGATTTAAGGTATATGGGAAGATGTATGTAGGTTGTATGCAAATACCGCACAATTTTATATAAGAGACTTGGGCATCATTGAATTTTGGTATCTTCGAGAGTTCTGGAACCAACCCCCTGTAGGGATCAAAGGGTGACTGTATCCAAGACCAATGCAATAGCAGTGAATAATTGGGAGGTGGGTGAATTCAAGACAAACTTCAGAAGCAGACAGGACTTTATAATAGACTTAGGAGATTAGATTAGGATAAAGGGGAATGACCCCCAGGTCTCTGGAAAGATTTAAAAAGTGGATTAGCATGTCATCTCCTCAACAGAGGAATGAAACAGGAACAGGCTAAGTAAGGGGTTGATCTGAACGATTCGTGAGCTCTGTTCTCAACATCCCCCACCCCCACCCCGCAGGATGAGGTAGCTGGGGCCCTGCAGAGAGGGATGAGGAGAGGTGGATGCTACAGGGACGTTGTTAGTTCAGTCCCCTGTTTAAGGAGGCAGACTTACAGAGAAGATCATTAAGCCCCCAGACACGTTTCCGAGGGACACTGGAAACTGCTCGCTGCGAGAAGCCCACCTCCCTGTCACAGTTTGGATGTCTGAGCTGGAGAGCAGGGAATAGACTCTGAATGTTGTTTGCCCTCTGTAGAGTTGAAATTTGACATTCTTTTATCTGCTTGATACTGTAAATAAATTCCAAAGAAATGCTTAATGAAGATGTGTTTTTGTGCTTGCATCTGTAGCAACAGAATTTATGAAAAGTGAAGATGCACAAAATGAAACAGAATTCTAGAGAATGTCAAGCCTCATGCTAATGGGGCTCTAGGGCCGAATTCACTGTAACTGACAGGTAATCTATTCACGTACATTTAACATTCCACTGGATCAGTAAGACTGGCAACAGACATAATCCAACATGGCAGGGTCTGAAACAACATTTCGAGCTGCTTGATTCAAACTGAAAGGGTCAGGGCGGCCCTTGGCTGATGATCCACACAGGAAACATAAGCGTTCACGAAGACGCATCGCACATGGGGCTGGGGTGT
Organism: Anoura caudifer; assembly: GCA_004027475.1. Classification (NCBI taxonomy): domain Eukaryota; kingdom Metazoa; phylum Chordata; class Mammalia; order Chiroptera; family Phyllostomidae; genus Anoura; species Anoura caudifer. The sequence goes on along the minus strand of PVKU01000329.1, from coordinate 115,752 downwards.
CTCTCCAGGGGAGTGAGTGTTTACGAATTGCCAGCACAAGCCCGTGTCTGGCTCAGCAGGCTTAGCTACAAGCTCTTGGCTCCCAATGCGAAAATGTTTTTCATTATTAAAGCAAGCTGAGCCCACTGTCTAGAGATGCTTTGTCTAGTATGCTAGCGGGGGTCATCTGTCACACACAGGGACAGTATCGTTAACTGAGCCACCTCTCAAAGAGCAGGAACACAAGACTCACGACCTCACCAGCAAACAGTAAAAAGAATGTCCCTTAAGAAAAGAACTATTCTACCCAAGTGAATTTCCTAGGTAACCAAAATAGCTCTAGAAGTAGACCTTTTGTCTCTCCCTGTAAGCAATACTGATGAAAATCAGTCTACAAAAATGTTATTCACCTCCTGCTTTGTGTGTGTTTAAGACAAACTCAAGATCTTTATTTGCCTACACTACAAAATTACTGTTTGTTTTTTCACCAATAAGCATTTCCTTAGGCTAAGATGTTTTTGAGTGGCAAAGCTAAGCCTAAAAAAAAAATTCAAAAGGGATAAATGCAAGTGAAAATAAACACAAAAGAATATCACATATACATAAAGTGAGCAAAGGAATGACAGCCCCCACCCACCAGTTGTAAATTCTCAAGAGAAACCAGTATACAAATTTTATATCTACCCTTCTTTCCCTCTCATTTATAACAACCATCTGCACACCCTTTTCTTTCTCCCTTAAATATATGGGTCACTCTGTGTGCCCAGTGCCCATAACTCGCTTCTTGCAGTCAGCAATGCCGTGGAGGGCTTCCTTCCACGCTACTGCAAACAGATTGATGCCAATTTTAACAAGTGTCTGTAATTGAACAGTTTTCTGTAACTCACATGACTACTTCCCTGTGGAGAAAAATGTAGTTGTCTCCTTTATGTTTGTATAAAAATGCACAGGGAACATTCTTATAATGTCTGCCTCTGCATAGCTGAAACCCAGGAGAGGCTCCTGCAAGTGGAATTTCTAGGATATTTTAAGCTTTAGAGGCACTGCCAAATAACTCTTCAAAAACCCTGTACTAATTCGCCCTCTCATCAAGTGTAACCGTGCTCTTCCCGTCCACCCTCACTAAATTCCTATGTTTGAAATGATTAAAAACCCAATGAAGAAAAGAGAGCTCATGTTTTGTCTTTTTAAAAACAGATTGTATTTATTTCTTTTTAGAGAGAAGGGAGGAGAGGGAGAAAGACAGGGGAACATCTGTGTGTGAGAGACCCATGGATCAGTTGTCTTTCGCACGCACCCTACTGGGGACCTGGCCCACAACCCAGGCATGTGCCCTGACTGGGAATCGAACAGGTGACCTTTAGGTTCACAGGCTGGCACTCAATCCACTGAGCCATACCAACCAGGGCTCATGTTTTGTCTTTTACTGCTACTGAAATACAGCATAGAAAAAAGTCTATGAATCCCAAGTGAAAAAGAGCTCAATGATTTCCCCTGAGCTGAACACACCTGTGTAACCACATCCAGAGACAGAAAATGACCAGCTCTGGGGAGCTTTGTCCTCACTTCTGGTTGCTCCTTTCCTCCTCTGGGGGTAACAGCTCCCCCGATTTCTACCGTCCTCGATTAGTGTTGCCTATTTGTGAACTTCACATAAATAGAATCCTATAATACGTACTCTTATATCTGGGTTCTTTCACTCAACCCTGAGAAATTCATCCATGATACTGAGTGCCATTCAATGATTCTCTGGGCCACGCAGCAGTGATTATCAAAGTGAGCGCGTGCCAGAACCACCTGGAGGGCTTGACCAACCACAGAGTTGGTGCTTCAGTAGGTCTAGGGTGGGATCTGAGAATTTACATTGCTAATAAGTTCCCAGGTGAGATGCTTGCGGGGCCAGGGGCCACTGATTAAGAATCACTGACACAGTACTCACTCTTCTTGTTTGAGTTTGCATGGCCCCAAGCAGTGGTAAGAATGGCTTGAAAAGATACGCTACCTTTTCAAAAGCATATTGGCCACTTCTAGCTCTTTCCTAATTTATTGATGTTTTCTAAAAAATTACTTTTTCACTGATTTGAAGAAATCAAAGAGGGATGATAATTAACCACATAATGGCAGTATTTTCCACATCCCACTTTGTTTTTTTACTTCCCAGTCTCGGCTGCTCCTTAAGCCTTCTTCTGTTCCAATCTACTTGGGAAGGTCTTCCTCAACACAAGCTTAGAAAAATATTTTCCCATGTTTTTCTTACAGGTTTGTATATATGTTTAGATCTTTACTCCAACCTAAATTGAGTTCTATACATCTGTGGTGAAAAAAGGCTAATTTTATTTATTTTTCTAGCAGATGGTCAATGGATCCTTTATCGATTACTCGTGACTTTTCATATATTGGGTCGGTTTCTGGACTCTTGATTCTGTTCCACTTGTCGGCGTTGGCAGCTGGGCCCCTACCACCTAACGTTGCTTCAGCATGTATTTTAGGCATCTGTGTAAAGATGTCAACTGAGCACACAAACCCAGCTTTGCGCCTTCCCAGACCCTTCTAAAGTCACCATGAGAAGGGGATGAGTAGAAAAGGAGACAGAAGGGACACATTTTTGGAAGCTTAGAACACACACAGATGAGGGATGATTGACTTCACCACACTGGCAAACCTGACCTCTAACTCAGCTGGTTGTTGGGGAGATAAAGAACCAAACCAGGTATGCAGCAAAGTCTGAAAAGACCCAGCTACCTCTGGGCCTGGGCGTGAAGGTGGAGGGGGTGGCTGAAGTGAGGAGGACTCATGGGAAGCTGCTTGGAAGTGGCTATGCCCTTATCTTCCGCCCTTCTCCAAGAGGCTGGGTGACTCCCCCACATCAGTCTTAGTCTGAAAGTGTATTCTCTAGGCCAGGATGCCTCAGCCTCAGCCCTAGTGATGCTTGGACCAATAATTCTTCTGAGGAGGGCAGTCCTGTGCATTGGGCCTAGCAGTACCCTGGTCGCTACCCACTAAACGCCAGCAGCAAACTTCCCCGCCTTCCTGTTAATGACAATCAAAAATGCCTCCAGAAATTGCCAAGTGTTTCCCTGGTTGAGAAGCACTCTAAAAAAGGTTAAAACAAAATAGAGGGTCTCTGGGTTGAGGGGCACAGTTCAAGGTTTGAGTATCACACTGAAAATGAGAGGCTATTCAGTATGACTATTGAATGTGAAAACCCTCACATTCTGATCTCGAACCTGTCCCCTCTACTGGGTCCTTGGAATACTGGCAGCCAGGCCTTCGCTAGCACGAGAGAGAAGATCCACAGACACTGACTTTGGGCTTCCCCAACACACAGCCCAGCCTGGTCAATCTGCAATGAAGTTCAAAGTTGATAAGCTCCACCTTTTTGCTTAGAGCATCTGAACAGCTTTGTACTCTTAAAACACAGACAACCAAGGGTACCAGATCTTGGATGAAAGCAAAGCCTGTATAACAGGACAGAAAGCTGAGACCAAAATACAAACTAGAAGAAAGTCACTTTGAAGAAGGAGAAAAAAATTAAAAAAAAAAATCAGTATCCACAGGGAGAAAAGATATTACAATTGTGAAATGGAAACAGGAGGTTTCAAGGAGGACACAAACAGTCCTTCAAAAACAAAATTCACTTTTGAAATGAAAAATAGGATGGCAGATATTAAAAAATGCAGTAGAAGTGTTACATGATAAGATGGAGGAAACCTAGGAAAGACAGCAGCAAGACAAAAAGATGATAAAAATGGGAGAGATAAGATAAGAAAGTTACAGTACAGGCTCAGGAGGTCAAACATTTCATTAAAAAGTTTCAGGAGGAGAGACTGGAGTTCCTGTCTCTCTTCCTCTCCCTCTCTTTTTCCCTCCTCTCTCTCTCTGTTCCCACAAACACACAACATGCACCAAGAAGTCATGTGAGCACACAGCACGAAGGCAGCTGTCTGCAACCCAAGGAAAAAGGCCTCACCAGATGCCAACCCAGCTGGCACCTTAGTCTTGGACTTGCAGCCCCAGAACTGTGAGAGATCAATTCCTGTTTGGTAAGCCACCCAGTCCACCACATCTTGTTAGGGCAGCCCAAGCTAAGACAGATGGTAACAGGAAGTTACCAGTTAGCATGTATAAAATCGAATCAGAAGATGGCAGTGCACATATTATTTATAACTATGAAAGTGAATAAAGCCAGAGGTGTCTCAAGTAGCTGTCTCTGGGGACAGAGACCTCTGGAGGGAGGAGGTTTGGGGGTGAGAACTGCTGTTGGCTACAAGCCTTTTAGTTCTACAGGTGTCTGACCACCCTAGTGATCTCAGTTGATTCCCTAGTATTATCTGGCTAAGGCACCTGCGATAATGCTACTTCTGATGCTTTCCAATACTTATACCACTTGTTTGTTTTCTAGTATTATTGCATTATCTAGACTTTCTGGAACCATCTTCCAGAACACAAGTGACAGTGACCATCCTTATTTTACTCTACCCTGTAGTTCACTTGGATGTTTTCCATTTGCCTCGTGACTGCTATGGATAGGTGGCAGAGGCTCTTCATCACGCTAAAGACTTCTGTGTTTCAGCGAACTGCAAGGTCTCCCCACCCCACCCCCCACCTCCTTCCTGAGCAATAGGGTAATGAGCTCAGCTGAATGCATTTTCTGTTTCTCCCTTTTACAGTTAACCCTTCTGGTGACCTAGGCTCCTCACAACAGAACGTTTCAATGACAGCCTTGTGCCGTGAAACGAGATTGCTTGCCCCTCCTCTGAATGGCAGCTGGCATCTGTGTTTTTCTAAGAAGAAGATTATTTTTAAATTGAAAATCATCCACGGTCACTTCCTGAGGCTCTCAGGGAGCCGATTCCATCGGTTTTCCCTGCACGTCACATGTGCACGCCCATGAACATCCTCTTTCCTCTGGAGCCCTACAGACTAAGAAAACAGATGTCTTAGATTTTTAAAGATCATACTGAAAGACACAGCCAGTTTGTCCGTGAAGACTCTCCTGCCGAGTCAAGCCCATGCAGCCTGTGAGCTTCGTGGCAGCTACTCTGCCACCAGAGGAATCACCCGATGGCGGTGCTGAAGGGTCCCATTTATTCAAATACCTACTGAGCATCGATGACGAGCCGGCGGCTTTCCCAGGCACTGGCTGTGGGGCAGGGGATGATGCTGCACTGCTAGAGCACATAGGTGGGCTGACTAACTTGACTTCAGCCTCGACTGGCACGAGCACCACGACTGCATCTGTATTTCGGCCTTGAACACAGACAGGTGATTCTGACGACTGCCTAGGCGACCCTCAGGAGCACTGTGCCAGCTGTTCCCAGCTGGCTTTGCCCAGGGCGGCTGCGTTGTTGCAGATGTGAGCTCAGCACACCTCTGAAATACCTCTCGGGGCTTTAAATCACTTACTGCACTAAGTCCTTGCAGTCAGGGGGCACTGGAAATCAGCTACTGTAGATTCACTCTTCTGCGCCCTACAGCGAGGGAACTGAACAGCATCACCCTGCCTGGCTGCTCTTCTTCTGACGTGTGTTTAATTAACACAGCGCACACGGGACAACATTCCTTCCTTCAGAACCTCACTGAGCTCTCACTGGTGGTACGGCAATGGGGGGAAACAGGTGTGATCTCTGCCCCTGGAGAAGGCACAGCCATGGGTGTTTAACTATAAAGTGTGGTAGGTCCTATGGAAGGACACTAGGCTGATAGGAGAACGTAGAGCACACGGACCCGACCAAGCCGGGAAGGTGTCAGGGGAGAGCGAGGTGTAAACAGGTGACTGGGAGCTAGCCAGGCAACATTTGCATGGGGAAGGGAATGCAGAGGCTCTGAGATGCAACACCCTTTGGTAACGTGAGTCAACCACGGTTAAACGGTTAAATGGTGCAATGCAAAGGCCGCCTGGCTTGGGAGAAAGATTCAAGCTTTGAATTCTCACCAGCTGTGTGGCTGGGCAAATAACCTTCATTCATTTAACCAATATTTATCGAGCACCTACTCCGCGTTCACACCCCAGGTAATAGTAGCAGCATAATAGCTATTACGGAGTAAGGAGTGCTTTACACGCCTTACCTCACTCCACCCCACAGCTGCCCTCCGAAATGACTTTCATCATGACCATTTTGCAGGGAAACTGAGGCACGGTGAGTTAAATAACTTAGTTCAAGCCTTTAACTGTACTATGTTATACCACATCACATCATGCCCCAAATGATTTAGGTTTCCTGTGCCTCCGTTCCTTCAGGACAGGGATAATGCGTGCTTTCTAAGATCGACATGCAGAGGCAAAGGGCTCTGTGCCTCTGTGACTGCTGATGGCAGAAGCACAGCGGTTTGGCAGACCGCAGACCCGCCCTGGAGGAACAGCCAGGTGCAGTGCTGAAGAGGTGGGGGTTGGGAAATGGAGAGGCTGGCTCCCGCTGTTTTGTTGCTGTGTTGGGGAAGTGGCATTACCTAGGGTGCTCCCGGCCAACCTCTCCCAGGTGCAAGTCTCTGGGAAGAAGTAGCTTCTGGTAAAATTAGTAGATGCCTCAGTGCAAAGTCATGCCCAGTTCTGCACAACACGACTGCTACCAGGGAGAGCCATCCTCAGGGGAGCACGGGGCTGATCATCACAGGGCCTTTGTATCTCTCGGTCTCTCACTTGACACTTGGGTTCATTTTCACTGGGGGCAAACGGAAAATAAACAAAGTTGGCAGCTAAGCCTATTTGCTCTGATGGTTTAAACGTCCGGTTCAGAGAGTATGCTGCTTTTAACACGATCACGTCCAAGAAATCCTGGGAGAAAGTCGCGATATCACAGAGGATGGCATAAGATCCATCTCAGAGCAGCAAACATGCTCTGAGTATCTGCTACATGCCAGACACGGAGCTGGGCACTCAGGGTTCAAGGGCAAGCAGGGCACGGAGTCCTGACCCTGAGGGATTTACCATCCAGTGTAAGAGACAGACACCGTTCAGTTCATCCTTCTTCACCGGGGGGTCGACAGCTATAGCCCGTGGCCACGTGCGGCCCGCTGCCTGTTGCCTGCAGCCATGAACACAGCCGTGCTCGTTCACTTACGTATTATCTGTGGCTGCTCTCGTGCTACAGCAGCCATAGGGGACACGGGCTTCGGCTGCAAAGCCTAGAATGTTTACTGTCTGGCCCTTTACAGAAAAAAATTTAGCCAATCCTGTCAATCACCATACATGTCCTCTGCACCAGGGAATACACACACAAGCACCTATTTCTGCACTCACACTTTTGTTCCTGCATCTTTTCAAATAAACCAGATTATGAACACATCGAACCAGAGGAGATGATAGGACAAAAGCGTGTATACCTGCCCTGCACCGACAGGGAACTACACCTACACCTGCCCAGCATTTTCCTTCTAGCGTCAAGGAGAAGCTTCAAGCCCGTCATCTCCACGCCCATTCTGTTCAGAAGCATGGCGACCTTCTCCATGTATCCACTAGAGGGTAGCCAAGCACCGTTGATGAAAGAATTGAGGCGCCACAGTCCCAGTTCAATGGAGAGAGATCAGTTTCCCATCTGCCGGGATGTGTTCCTACATCCTACACTTAAAGCACATTCCGCAGAGGTGGCAGGCCGCAGAAGAATAAGCTAAGTCTGGTGCTCACCCATTAGAACCAGACATTGCCTGGAGACAGATCTGAGGAGAAAAGTTATCGGCTGGCTGAACTAAGGATTCCTTAATACAAAGACTTGGAAGGGCAAATATAATCCACAAAGTCATGGCCTCCACGTGGCCCTGCAGAGTTTTGAGTGAAGTATGTTCAGTACTCTGCAGGAGGGTCTCTAGGGGCCAGGTAGCAACCAGGGTAGCCAAGGGACCTCGGGCCCTGCTGCTTTCTCCAATAAGGAACTTTGCCTCTTTGAGCCTCTTCCCAACCCGGGAACTGGGGAGAATGGGGTTAGAAAAGCAGTTCTCAAATAGGAGTGGGGCCAGCACTCGAGGGGAGCGCACCTGAGTCACCTGGGGGATTTCAAATCACCTGGTCTCCTTCCCACTTCTACACAGGCCACGAAGCAGGTATCTCCCTCTGGCTCTCCCTGAGGCCTTAGTCGGTGACAGGAGCCCCGTGGATGCTCCAGAGCAGAATGAAATTTGAGGCCTGGAAGATGCTAGTAACTTGTGACTTAACCTTGCTCTTGCTTAGGACATCAGTCTGACATTCTATGACCAACTAGACCTGCAATGAGGACAATAGCACAGGACCCCAATATGGCCGGCAGGCAATGGAGTGGAAGTCTGCATCCTGGGCTGGTTTTAAAATATGTCTACAGCCCTTTGACACACCACCTGAATGCAGGCTCCTCTTGCACGTGGGCACTGGGTTCTGATGAGCAGAGTTGGTGGAAATGATGCATGTGACTTGGGAGGTTAGGTCATATTATAAAAAGGATACGGCTTCCCCTTAGCAATCTCGATCGCTGATCACGTGCTCTGGGGGAGTGGTCACGCTGTTGGGAGGACATGCGAGCGGTCTGCTGGGGAGGCCCGCACGCAGAGGAACTGAGGCCTCCCACCGACAGCCGGCACCGACTTGCCAGCCAGGTGAGTGATCATCTTGGAGGGGGACCCTCCAGTCCTGGAGGACACCTGACTGATCACCAGGAAAACACCTGAGGCAGAACTGCCCAGCCAGGTTGGTTGTGAATTCCTGACCCACAGAAATTGTGAGTGACAATAGATATTTACCGTTGTTTTAAGCTTAGTTGGGGAGTATTCGTTACACAGTAATAGATGACTAATGCGCCAAGTTCCATCCCATCTGGGCTCATCTACAAAGGGCGCTGTGCTAGGCAGAAAGGACAGAAGACCTGGGATTGTCCCTGACTTGCTGTGTGAGCCCAGGTGAAGCCATGTCGCCTCTGGGCCTCCGTGTGTCCCTGCAGAAGATGGGTACAGCACCGCCTAGGTGGCTGCAGGGTCTCAAAGGTAATTCGTGATCTGCAAAGATCTAGCTGAACAGCACTGACTACTCGTCTCATGTTTTCTTCTTCCAGGAAATATGATTTAATGCCCAGCCTAGCTGGCGTCTTGGCAGTAAGGGTCCTAGAGCACTTAGCCAGTGAGAGAGAGGCGGGGTCTGTGCTTATAATTAGAACCACTGGGCTGGGGGGACTGAGGAATCACTAGAGCAGAGTTGGCACACTCTGTCTGTGAAGGGCCAACTAGTAAATATTTTCAGCTTTGAGGGCCATATGGTCTCTGTCACAACTACTCAATTCTGCCATTGCAGCATGAAAGCAGACATAGATGGTGCGCAGACGGGTGGGAGCAACTGCTCCACTGAAAACCCATGCTTACAAACACGGGTGGCAGGCTGGATCCGGCTGGTGGGCTATCATGTGCCAACCTCTGCCCTGGAGCCCTGCTTCTCTAAGTGTGTGGTCCCCAGGGCAGCAGGATGAGCATGCCCAGGCCCGATGAGCATGCTAGACGTACAGACTCTCAGGCCCACCCAGCCCTGCTGAACCAGACTCTCTGGGGAACAGGGCTCAGCACCGTGTTTTCACAAGCCCCCCCTGCAGCACAAGTTAGAGAAGCTGTACCTCCTGTCCCTCTCTGCCAGCCAGAGCCCCTGTGCACCAGGGACTTAAGAGGGTTCTTAGCCCTAGCTGATGTGGCTCAGTGGATTCAGTGCCAGCCTGCGAACCAAAGGGTCTCCAGTTCAATTCCCAGTCAGGGCACGTGCCTGGGTTTCAAGCCAGGTCCCTGGATGGGGGTATGGGCGAAGTAACTAATCAATGTGTCTCTCACACATTGTTGTTTCTTTCCCTCTCTTTCTCCCTCCTTTCCCTTATCTAAAAATTAATAAATAAAATCTTTTAAAAAATATATTTTATTGATTATGCTATTACAGCTGTCCCATTTCTCCCCCATCACTCCCCTCCACCCTGCACACCCCCTCCTACCCACATTCCCCCCTTTAGTTCATGCCCATGTGTCATAAGTTCTTTAGCTTCTACATTTCCCACACTATTCTTGCCCTCCCCCTGTCTGTTTTCTACCCACCGTCTGTGCTACTTGTTCTATGTACCTTGTCCCCCTCTCTCCTCTTCCCACTGCCCTATTGCTAACCCTCCATGTGATCTCCATTTCTGTGTTTCTGCTCCTGTTGTAGTGGTTTGCTTAGTTGGCTTTTGTTTTAGGTCTGGTTGTTGATATCTTTGAGTTTGCTGTCTTTTAACTGTTCATATTCTTTATCTCCTTTTTCTTAGATAAGCCCCTTTAACATTTCATATAATAAGGGCTTGGTGATGATGAACTCCTTTAACTTGACCTTATCTGAGAAGCATTTTATCTTCCCTTCCATTCTAAATGACAGCTTTGCTGGATAGAGCAATCTTGGGTGTAGGTCCTTGCCTTTCAAGACTTCAAATACTTCTTTCCAGCTCCTTCTTGCCTGTAAGGTCTCTTTTGAGAAATCAGCTGACAGTCTGATGGGAATTCCTTTGTAGGTGACTGTCCCCTTATCCCTTGCTGCTTCTAGAATTCTCTCCTTCATTTTAATCTTGACTAATGTAATTATGATGTGCCTTGGTGTGTTCCTCCTTGGGTCCAACTTCTATGGGACTCTCTGAGCTTCCTGGACTTCCCTTTTAGTCTATTTCCTTTGCCAGATTGGGGAAGTTCTCCTTTATTATTTGTTCAAATAAATTTTCTACTTGTTGCTCTTCCTCTTCCCCTTCTGATACCCCTATAATTTGGATGTTGGGATGTTCAAAGATGTTCTGGAGGTTCCTAAGCCTCTCTTAATCTTTTTGAATTCTTGTTTCTTCCTTCTTTTCTGTTTGGTTGTTTCTTCCTTCTGGTCCACTCCATTGATTTGAGTCCCAGTTTCCCTCCCATCTCTACTGGTTCCTGTGCATTTTCCTTCATTTCACTTATTGTAGCCTTCATTTGTTCATCTAATTTATGAGCAAAATCAACTAATTCTGTGAGCATCCTGATCACCAGGGCTTTGAACTGTGCATCTGATAGGTTGGCTATCTCTTCGTCACTTAGATGAATTGGCTCCGGGGCTTTGATTTGTTCTCCCATTTGAGCCTTTTTTTTTTTTTTTTTTTTTTTTTTTTTTTTTTTTTTTTTTTTTTTTTTTTTTTTTTTTTTTTTTTTTTTTTTGGTCCAGTCCTGGCTGTTACGGAGTAAGAGGCGGAGCCTTAGGTGTTCCCCAGAGTGGGGCAGTCCAGTTGCTGGGTAGTGAGGCTGTATGTGGGGGTGGGCCCGAGAGGGAACAATGGTGCTTGCTCCTCTCTCTCTCTCTCTCTCTCTCTCTCTCTCTCTCTCTCTCAGATTTCAGTCCCTTCTGCCTCTTCCTTTTCTCCTGGATTATCTGCACGCCAATGTGGGACCACCTGGTCAGCCAACCGCCTTGTGCAGCCTCACTGGGTCTGCACAGTTGCCACCCCATGCCCTGGGTCTGCTAGCTGCCGCCTGCACACCTGGGATCTGCCAGCCGCTGCTGCCTGCATGCCCGGGTCCGCACCTCCACTTTTTCCTGCCGTGACTCCGCCCCCCTTACTGGTATGGATGAATGGTTTTGGACTTCCGTACAGTTCAATTTTCTATCGGTTCTGCTTGTTTTCTTGTTTCTAAATCTTTGTTGTCCTTAATTTTGGTTGTGAGAGGAGGCACAGTGTGTCCACCTACGCCTCCATCTTGGCCGGAATTCTTATTAAATTAAATCTTAAAAAAAAAAAAAAAAGAGGAATCTTAGATGACAATGACCTGAGCAAAGATCTTCCCAGGCCTCACAAAGAACACACACATATCTCAATATTCTCCATGAATCAGTGAAAAACTGAAAAGCTAAGTGGCACCCAGTCCTAGCCAAACCACTTAGTTGTCAAGAAACTTGAATGAACTGTGTGGTGACGCCACTCCTAGAGAAGAGACTGGATTCAGAGGTAGCCCACGCCACCTCTGGAGGGAGCCCTTCGTGGTCAACACCAGCCCGGCTCCCAGCCCTACTTGCTTCTTTAAGCAAATTTATTTGAACCGTTTTGGTGAACGGTGGGGGTATAAAGGGCAAAGAAGGGAAGGAAAAAGATTATCGTTTAAACCAGCAGTCCCCAAACTTTTTGGCACCATGGACCAGTCTCAAGGTCCTGGGGAGTGGGGGGAGCAGGAGGCAGAGCTCAGGTGAGCTTTGCTTGTGGGTGGGTTCCTGACAGGCTGTGGGCAGGTACTGGTTGGCGGGCCAGGGGATGGAGACCCCCTGGTTTAAAGAACAAAAGAGGGGTGAAAGGCTTCCAGGAAAGAAGCAATAGGAAGGGGGGAAGGGAATGGCGGGGAGGCGAGAGTCACTAGAAAAGTGTCTTCCAGTCTACGGGGAGAGAGACTCTTGATCCTACAGTGACCGCAGCTGTCCTACCTGTAAGCACCACCGTTAGCGTTTGTCTCTGGTGTGACCACTCCCATCCCTCCCACCTCATGTGGCCACAGGACAGCCGAATGATGCAGACATCACCATCCCCTTTGAGGCAGAAGAACGGAGGCTCAGAGCAGAGAAAGGCCGTGTCCAAAGCCACAACTCACAGCTCACAGCCAGGTCTGAGGACTTGCCTGCTACAGAACCTCCCAGCACTGCCCACGGGTCCACAGCTCCCTCTGAGGTCAAGGAAAACTCTTAACCTGCCGACTCCACTTGATCATAGGTCGCCTGTGGGACTGCTCACAGGAGAACCTGCTTCTTTCTACCTGGGACAGCTCCACCTCTGTCCTCCTACCTTGAGGTTTGTGGTAAAAAACGTAACATCACAAGTCACAAACCACTCTTTAATGTCAATCTCAAGAAAGCCAAAGTGAAAAATCAAACAAGGAGGATTATGAAATGCTTCCCTGTGCCAAAGACGCCGAACACTTGCCCCTCCGCTGCCAGGTGTGAAGAGCCAAACCCTCAGGTGGAGAATCATTATCTCCAGGTGGGAGGCTCCCCAGCTCTCTGTCTGGGCTGCTGTGCTCTGGAGTCTGTCTTCCTGGATGTTTAACTGCCTCCGGGTGCAGGAAATAAGACTGTGATTCATTTTCAAGTGAGAGCCCCGATCCCACGGCTTGCAGGCCTCTCGCTCCCACAGAACAGCGAGGGCCCTGGCAGGCAGGCTTGCCTCGTAGCCATCCACATTCCTTTGCTGCATCCTTTCTTAATTCCGTTTCCCGGATTACCAGGTCGTTTTGTCACAAGCAGAAGGAAATTTAGAAAGAGGGCATAAATCATAACAGCCATCCAGGAAACACTTGGGAACAGGCGACCTTCCACACATCTGTTCCACCCAATTAGCATTTGCCCTGATGGCACCAGCTGGACCCGGCTCAGCAGGGTCCAGTGGCCATGGGCAGTGAAGTCACAGCTGCAGACATGGGGGAAGGTGACCATCTGGCCCCCAGAAGGAAGCTCAGGAGTCTCAGAAGCCTTCTAGTAAGGTGAGCCTGACCTCTGCGTTTTCAAGCAGACTAATCCCTGGCAAGCCGGTCTGCTTCTGATGGGAGACGAATCTCAGCAAAGAGCCCTACTGCTCATTGGCTAGTACACCTGAGCCCGGGAAAACAGCACGGCCCTAACGCTAAGTGATGCTGAGCATCTTTTCATGTGCTTTCTGGCCATGAGTATATCTGCCTTGGAGAAATGTCTCTTCAAGTCCTTTGCCCATTTTTAAACTGGATTTTGTTGTTGTTGAGTTGTCAGAGTTCTTTATGTAGCCTGGATATTAACCCCATCATTGATACTTGCTTTGTAAATACTTTCTTCTGTTCCCTAAGTTGTCTTTCCACTCTGCTCATTGTTTCTTTTGCTGTGAAGAGGTTTTCAAGTTTGGCATAGTCCCCTTTGCCTACGTTGGCCTTTGCTGCCTTTGCTTTGGGTATTGTACCCAAGAAATCATCGGTGAACACAATGACACGCCTGAATTCTGCAGGGGTGGGGAGCGGTGTGATGCGTGACGGAGACACGCAGCCCCAGACCGAGGCTGAGGTTTGCTGGAGCTCGAACCCACGGAGCCCTTCTCGTGTGCTTCACATCCCAACCAGCACTCAGAAGCCCGGCCCGGCCTGGGCTCTGCCCAGAGAAGCCCGTGGAGTGCGAGACGCTCGTACAGCCTCTGCGGCACTGGACTCGCTTGGCTAACACGCGGCCCTGATGACACACTGGCTCGGCTTGTATCGGCCGTGTCTTCGACTGAAAGTGAGCCCCGATGATTCTGTCAGGGCTTCTCAGGGTAGCACTTTGTCAGATGCAGCGCCTGCCTTCCAACACCTTGTAGAAGTTTGCTGACTCTGTTTACAAAAGCAGCGGATTTGTGGCAGAAAACTGGGAAAATGCAGACAAGCATTAAGAAAACAAATCATTCATGCTCTTGCTCTTTTAGAATGCAGAGGATACTGCTACCAACACTGTAGTAAAAGTGCTTCAAATGTTTAAGAACTTTCCCGGTAAAAACATTATGAAAGTGATACTTCCAACACGAGCGTCACTATGAGGTTTCAGGGTTGGCATCTGACAGGCCCCTGGAACTCCGCCTGACTTAGTAAGTGCTGCGTACGCTTCCTGGGAGGTCACCTCGGCCGCTTGTTGGGAATACCGATCCTTGGGCGCCCCCAGACTCCCGAGGCTGTCTTTCTGAGGAAGGCCTGCATTTTCAGAAACTCCTCACATGATCCTTCTGTTGGGTAAGTTGAAGGATCTGCATTCGGGCTTCCATGGGAAGCTATTGTTGCCAGCTTCCTAACAGGTCTTTTATCTAAAAAAGACCAATTTTGCCTTTAAACTTAATTGACAATCAGGCTGGGTGTAGAATTTTTTTTTTTAAATGATAGCTTTGAGCTATAATTCACATACCATAGAATTCACTTAAAGTGCACAATTCAATAGACTTCAGCGCATTCAGAATTGTACCGCTCTAAGCACAATCAATTTTAGAGCATTTTCATCGTCCTGAAAAGAAATCCTGTACGTGCAGCAGTCACTTCCCATTTCCCCTTTCACCCCCCACCGCACCCCACCCCATCCGCCAGTGCTAGGCAACCACTATCTCCTGTCTGTCTCCAAGGGGGGCCTGTTCAGGACTTCCATGTCAATGGAATCATACAACACGTGGTCTTCTGTGACTGGCTCCCTTCACCTTAGCATGTTTTCAAGGTTTATTCACATGCTAGCATGTGTCAGTATTTCATTTGTTTTTTATTCATGGGTCATATGCCATTATATGGACATGCTAGATATCATTTATCCATTTATCAGCTGATAGATGTTTGGCTGTTATGAATAATGCTGCTATGAGTATTTGTATACACATTGTATGTGGACCTATCTTTTCAATTCACTTGGGTGTATGCCTAGGAGTGTCATCTGGTAACTCCACGTTTAACCTCGTGAGCCAATGTAAGACTGTTTTCCAAAGTGACTGCAAATTTTGCATGCCTACTAGTGATATGTGAGCCTTCCTATATTGCTACATTATCTTGTAATTTAAAAAAATATTTTATTTATTTATTTTCAGAGAGGGGAAGGGAGGATGAGAGGGAGAGAAACATCAGTGTGTGGTTGGCTCTCACGTGGCCCCTACTGGGGACCTGGCCTGAAACCCAGGCATGGGCCCTGGCTAGGAATTGAACTGGGGACCCTTTGGTTCGCAGATAACTGCTCAATCCACTGAGCCATACATTATCTATTGGTTTCTAGCCATCTTAGAGGGTGTGAAGTGGTATCTCACTGTAGTTTTGGTTTGAATTTCTCCGAAGGCTGAATATATTGAGCATCTTTTCATGTGCCTATTGGCCATGTGTTTATCTTTGGAAAAGTGTCAATACAGATCCGCTGATCATTTTTTAAGTTGGGTAGTCTTTCTATTATTTCGTTGTAAGAGTATGTTTTATTTTTAAATGTAACAGTCATCAATATTTTCCTTCTACTATCTTTTAAAAATGCATCGACAGCTATGTTTCCAAATATAGGGGAGCCCCAACGTTTTAAGAGCTTTTTCTAAAAGATGTTATCAAGTTGCTATAAATCAAAATTTACTTTAAAAGCCTTAGGAAAGTACTATTTACAAGAGGATGCATAAAACTCTGGGAGAATAATCTCTCTCTAATTGTTTCCATGTAAGCTCAAATTCCCCTGGATTGCATTTATTTATTGCACATCTGCACAAAGCTCCATTGTTTCATTCTTCCATCAGCTGAACGGGGGCCCCTAAGGTTTCCGGACACCAGGACAACCAACCAGACGGGCCTTGCATGAGGCCAGTGCACACAAGGAAGATGACAGAGCTCCTTCCCTGGAAGAATGCTCTGTGCGGCCAGGGAGATAAACACACACGGAAAGCAACACTGTAGCACAGCCAACAATGAGGACCAAGAAAACGCAACCATTCCAAGAAATGCTGAGTTCACTCACAAGGAACGATAAATGACTCTGGGTGCTCAGCCAGGACAAATGGCCTCAGCAAGACCAGGGCTGCAACGTGAGTAGCTGCACTCCAGGCAGAGGTGACCCTGACACCTGACACCTACCTGCTTTAAGGATAAAGGATGTGGGCAAAAGCCCAGGAGGGCGGGAACACTTGGGATGGCAGTGAGAATATGGGGGGAGAGGGCAGTTGGGGCCACCCGGTGGGGAGCTTGAAATGGCAGGTTAAGGAGTTCAGATTTTCATTTTAGCCACTGGGCAGGTGTGACAGGAGCGGAGGCACTTTTTGAAACAGGTATTTCTAGCATCAGTGCTTCAGAGTCAGCCCATCTCTAACATCTCCTTTGGCAATGGCTGTGAAGAACCGGAGGTGTCACTGGGGACTGGTCATTGGGAAGAGCTGTTTCTATGCACTGTTGCCCAGAAGGCCAGAGGGCGGGCACAGTGCAGGTCGGGGCCCCGCCAGGCTGGCCTTTACACCTCTCCTGGCTGCCTCTGCGTCTTGGGAGCTGCCCCACCTTCCTGAGAGCAGGTTCTAAGCCCCAGGACCCCAGCTGGCTTGTTTCTCAGGTCCTGTGAAGTGCCTCTATCCTGGCTGATGCCATTAACTGCTCCCGGGAGAGTAACATCCCTCTGCTTAGTGGATCTGAACGCTCAGTCCAGAATTCGAGCCTGCCACTGGTCCCTTGGGACTTCCTTTGTGACTACTGATTGATGGGAACGAATACTATATAGAATATGACTGGTCTTGGGGAGGACTTAGCAGCAAACTGGAGTATGGGAAGCCATATTATTTTAGCATTGATTTTACTGAAAGATTTGGGGGTAAGATAAGGAAGAAGTACTGTCACAGATAAAAAAAAAAAAGTACCTGCTATAAACTGAATGTTTATGTTCCTCCAAAATTCCTGTGTTGAAACCTAATCCCAATGTGGTGGTATTTGGAGATGGGTCTCTGGGAGGAGATTAGGGCATGAGGGTGGGGCCCCCATGAATGGGATTAGTGCCCTTATGAAAGAGACCCCAGGAAGTTCCCTCCCCCCTTTTACCACATGAGGACACAGGGACAACTGTCAATGAACTAGAAAGCAGGCCCTCGCTAGACACCGAATCTGCTGGCCCCTTAATCTTGGAAGTCCCAGCTTCAGAACTGTGAGAAACAGGTATCTGCTCTTTATCAACCACCCAGGGGATGGTATTCAGTTACAGGAGCAGGAGCAGACAAAGACAGTATCTTTTCATTGATAAGCAAAACCAAATATATTCAGAGGAGAAAACACCTCATAGGAATTTAAAAAATAAAACGTAAAATCCCCCCCTGCACCACCGCCCCTAAAAAAATTTTCCCCTGGGCAGGTTTGGGCTTCATCTTCAGATCCTCTCTGAGAACCAGTAAGGTCCCTCTCAGAAGTTTGGGATGTTTTGGTTGTAAAAGGGAATAAGCCCAGGCTTTCTAAGGCAACAAGACTCATTAATTTAGACACCTGCTGTGACATTTCCCTTCCACTGAGTGTCAGAAAAAGGCCAGTCCCCCCCCCCCCACCCAGGAGCAATCATCATGCTGGTGGCTCGGTGCGGCCTTTTCCCTGAAGAACACGCCCTCGTGGAAGCTTTTCTCAGCCTGCCAATAACAACGTGCCTCTGCGATCGGACTTTCCTCCCTGTAACCCAGTGGCACCCAAGCACCCTTGTCTGCGTCACAATTTAAACAGGCATCGTGACGATCCACTGGGGACAGCCATCACTCAGCGTGCCCAGTGACGCTGGAACAAGATGCTGCTGCCCACTGAGCTGAGAATTTGAACAGTTCACCAAGTTCCTTCCTGGGTAAGAGGATTCCAGGAGATTCCAGCCCCTTTTTTCCTTAGATGAGATTAACAGCAGTCATTTCCTAAACGAGGAAAATGAGGCTGTCTGCTTTCTTCAGCACACATGACACCCCATGACAAGCCTATTGCCTGAGATGATGACAGTGGCCCCTTTATCTGTTGGGCATACGTTCCGAGACGCCCAGTGCATCCCGAAAAGCACGCACAGTACTGAACCCTAGATAAGCTATGTTTTTTCCTATACGTACAAGGCTATGGTAAAGTTTAACTTATAAATTAGGCCCAGTAAGAGATGAACAACAGTAACTAATAATAATAAAATAGAACAATCATAATAATATATTGTAATACAAGTTATGTGAATGGATTTGAGGCCATTATTAAGTAAAATAAGGGTTCCTTGGCACAGCATTTTGACGACATAACAGTTGATTTGAAAACCAACACGGCCACTAAGTGACTGCCAGGCTGGACAAAGGGAGGATTCACGACCCGGGAAGGACAGAGCTGGATGCCGCGAGACCTCATCATGCTAGTCGGACGGCGCACAATTTAAAACCTAGGAATTGTTTCTGGAATTGTCCACTTAATGATTGCAGGCCCCCTGACCACAGGTAACTGAAGTGGTAGAAGGCAAGACCACGGATAAGCGGGGATGGCTGTGATTGGTGGCTTTCCCACTGGAGACGGAGTTTTTTAGCAAATAGGTCTACAAAATATTTGTAACAAGTCCATATTCTCTTTTGGAAGGAGGGAACCCAGAGAACATTTTTCGCAAGGGATAACATGAAAACATTTGTGGATGAAAGCAGGTTTTCAGAACTCACCAGGAAAGGCTCCCAGACTGAAAAAAATTCGTCACATTATAAGCAAACGGCTTCAGAACCAGACACCCAATACCACACTTCATTTTTCTTAAGTAAACGGCGCAACAGGTCATGTTGCGAATTACTGGTGAAATTAGAAGTCTGATCTTCGTGAACTACATAAAAATGAAGGCAAGGATCCCCATGGAGAGTCAAGCTCGGCCAACTCGATTAAGTGTATAAATAGAAGCTGGCACGTCAGCAGTTTCAGAGCCGTTCTTCACTGCTGCTCCCACCCAAACTTTGCGGGGCTGTTAGCGACCAGCAGAACTGATCGGCCTTGGCCTTGGCCTGCATCATTTCACAGGGGAGAAAACAAGAAACGGCTAGCATTTCTTGGACCCCAGCATATCTTGAAGGTTTCCTAAGTATCTCCACCCATCTCCAAGAGAACTTGACAATGTTGGTAATTTTGTCCATATTTTAAAAACGGAAAACCGAGGCAAAGTCACCAATTTGCCCAAAGCCAGCAACAGGTGAAGCAGGGTGTGCACCCGGTTTTCTGACCGCTCGAAGGGGTGTCAACGCGCAGCCCAGGGTGGCTGTGAACGCAGCCCAACACAAAACGCAAACTTACTTAAAACGGTTTTTTTGCTCATCAGTTTTTGTTAGTGTTTGTGTATTTACTGTGTGACCCAAGACAACTCTTCTACTTCCAGTGTGTCCCAGAGACACCAAACAGGTGGACTCCCCTGGAGGCTCAGTTCCAAGGTCTTTGGTCACTGCTTTCCAGCTTGGTTTAGAGATGGAGAGAGATGTCATACCTCAGAGTCTCTGGGAACAGACACCACCCTGGGCAAGCCCGAGCAGGGGGCTCTGTCACGAAGCTCTCGGGAGTCCTCCAAGGAGAGGCTTATGATGACTTGGTCTCGTGCGCAGGAATAACAGGGAGTGTTTCTGTGGCGTAATCATCAGGAGTAAAAGCTACATTTTGGTAAAAGTTACCAAGTTTGGAGTCAAAGTCTGCCATGCTGTTGGTAACTCAAAACTACACTTTTTATACACAGAGAAAGTACAACAAGCAACCGTCAAGCAAACAAATGGGCATGGTTGTGTTTGAACAAGAACTTCCGAAGAATACAGGCGGCGCGCCAGATCCGCCCCGCTGGCTGCAGTTTGCTAACTCCTGATGCGGCAGGTCGCAGCCACAGTTCCCCTCCCGACGCACTGGAGTCCGGGGTAATGGGCGGGGCGCACCCCTCCGCACCATCGTGTTTTATGGAGGAAGCCCCGACTTGCAGCCCCTGCTTCCGCCCCAGGTCCCGGGGAGGGCCCTGTGAGTCGGCCCACACACCCCCACCCCCACTCCCACTCCCGCTGCACGTGCATTTTGCCAGCGCTGTGTTCTTCCCTCTCTCCCCATTACGGTTTTCTATTTTCAGCAGGTTTCTAGGTGAAGAAGCTGGCATAGGACCCAAGCCTCCTCTAGGTCCCTGATATTGTTTAAATAGTGCCCCGTGCCCCTGGGAGATGACGCTCGTATTGCTCTTTCATTAGCAGGAAGCACGCCCCTGACGTGGGTGCTGTGTTTAATAATCCCCGTCTTCTTGTTGGGTCATATAAGTAAAAGGACCTACAGGGGAGAAATTTAGTTTAGTTCAAAAAATAATTTTTTTCATTCGTTTTAGAGAGAGAGGAGGGGAGAGAGGAAGGGAGAGAGGAAGGGAGAGAGGGAGAAACATCGACATAAGAGAGAAGCACTGGTTGGTGGCCTCCCGTATGCTCACAGACTGGGGATGGAACCCGCAACCTAGGTATGTACCCCGACCGGGAATCGAACTTGAAACGCTTTGGTTATGGAACAATGCTCCAACCAGCTGAGCCACACTGGCCAGGGCTAAAATATAATATTTTTAAAAATTTCCGACCACGGGAGCATAAGCGGCGAAGAATTCCTTTTGGAGGTATCTTTGAGCTCGCTGAATAGACACCATGAGCAAAGCTCACCCCCCCCCACATCCGTGTCCCCTCTCCACATCTCCTGTTTTACTACAATATAAAAACTGAGTCTTGTACATATTCACATTGAACTTTTGTTAAATAAATTTTTCTATTGGTCAAAAAAAAATTCCCATCTTTTAGAGCTATGTACTAAAATGTTTATAAATGAAATGATATGTCATCTAGGATTTCCTTCTCAATCTTCCTGAGGGAAGAATGGGTAGAATGCAGATGAAACAATATTGACCACAGATGAATAATTACTGATGCAGGGTGGTGGGAGGATGGGAGTTTGCCACGTCGTTTGAGATTTCCCATGATAAAATGAAAACCACACATTCCTGAGACTTAAACGCAGACAAAGGCCCTGGGTCTCAGCACTGTGGACAGGGCAACGGCTCATGGCAGACACCTTCATCAAAGGAGGAAGGCTGGGGCTGAACTACCTTCGGATTATTTTAACTCTCCTAACAGGTGACGTGCATTGACATGGCTCAAAAATCGAGAGGTGCAAGGAGTTACAGAGTAGAAGTCTCTTTGTCACCGGGACCCCCCTTTCGGATCTCCCTCCCCACGGCTCCCCATCCCCTACAGGCAAATACTGTTATTACTTTCCTGCGTATCTTTCCAAACTTATACGTAACTCCCCACTGCCTGCTCCTGACTTAATGTGAGTTGGAGATCTTTTCTAAGTACTTAGCACCCTTACTTCCTGTTAAACTACTAGTATTTTTGAGTATCCACTGTTTCTGCTAGTTCCCTGCAGGTGGACATTTTTGGTTGTTTCCAGTCTGCTGCTGTTGCGAACAAGAATTGCCTTGTACAAACACCACTTTGTACGTGTTCAGGTTCGCTGTAGGGTAAATTCATACAGAAGTATAACTACTGAGTCCAAGAATCTCTGCATTTGTCATTACGATGGCCACTGTTAAACTGCCCTTTGTAAAGGTTATTAGACCTCCGTTTACTTTTACTTTCCCACCAACAGTAGGCAAATTCCAAAATAAAAACCCGGACAAAGTTACAACCATCTCTTACCTCCTTCCCTTCAGCAGTAAGTCTTTCATCCGATATTAATGGTTATTTTCCTACTAAATGTCATGTTGAGTAAGATGGAATAAGCCGACATGGAGAATTTACTTTAGAAAAGTAATCACAATTATTGCTTCATCTATATTTTAAGTACTTACATAAAAAAATAAACTAACATTTACTGAGCCACCCCGAAGGGCCAAGCAGCACCCTGGGGCCTTTCTGTGTAACAACACGCTTAACCCTTGCACAGCCCTGAGGTCAGTTCTGTCACCTACGTCAATTCAGATGACAAAAGGCGGGACATGTGTCCCAGTCCCACAGCTCGTGAGTGACAAGCAGGTGATACATTCCGCCCCTCCTCCTGTTGCTGTTTGTACACAACCCCTGGCGGGCTAGGGAATGTACACATTCAGAACTCGGGCCACTGCCCAACATTCAGGTCTCTCATAGTAACATCTAAGTCTGGTATTCGATTTCAAACATTGGCATGCCCCGCACTTTTGGAAATAAATTATATACAAAATGCCTTTTTTTTTTTTTTTTTTACCATAGGAAAATATCTACTATATTGGCAAACAGATGTTCAAATCTGGGTTCACAATTGGTCAGGAATTTGATCTGAGTGTCTAGCCCTGAAATATTTATAAATGAAGAATGTTTCACATTAAAAGACTAAAATCACAATGGTCAATATATTCCAGAACTTAGAAAAAAAAGAACTAAACTTAGCTTTGAGGAGTTCTCTTGCCAGATAACCAACTAGTTTCTAAAATCTTTACTGAAATTTTGAACTTTCAAATCAAGTCGTTCAGCTCACCTTCCCACCTCGTCCCCAAGCATCATCTCCCCTCAAATACACGTCGAGTCTCAACCGAAATTGCTGCTGTCTTGGGAAATAAACGACCCCCAAACGGCAAGCAGGCATTTCTACATTCAACTTTCAGCGCATATGCAGGGACCATAGAGCTCGAAGATGACTGGACATCTCCCAAGGCCTTCCACACGGGGCCCTACACGTTTAGCCACAAACTTTCTAATAATAAAGGTCACATTCTTGTCACGCCTTCTGTCAACCATCTTCTAAGCTGCTCTAAAAAACCTGCCCATCTGTCAAGGTTCAAGACCCAGCGAGTAAACACTGGGCGTCTGGAAAAGGCCCAGTTTATCTCAGAGGAATTTTTTTTGATGGTCAAAACTTCATCAAGTCTGCTTAACCTACGGATGGATGTGAGCAAGTAAAAGGTGAAATCAAACAAAGTAGTGAGTAAAATTTTGGGTTTTGGTGATATCCTTTGTAACTTACTGGAGGGTGTCTCGCTATTTCAAGGAATGTCAAATGTTTCTCAAAATAGATCTAGTTCATTAAAAAAAGAGTGAGAGGTATTTGGCTTTCTTAAAGGAAGTAAAGTATAGGCTGTCAGCTCCAGATAATTTAGGAAGTAATTTCTAACACCACAAGCCACCAAAAAGAATGATACTTGGTCCATAAGTCATATTTTTAAAAAGATTTTATTTATTAATTTTTAGACAGAGGGGAAGGGAAGGAGAAAGAGAGGGAGAGAAACATCAATGTGTGGTTGCCTCTCACGTGGCCCCAGTGGGGACCTGTCCTGCAACCTAGGCATGTGCCCTGACTGGGAATTGAACTGGCAACCCTTTGGTTCGCAGGCCTGCACTCAGTCCACTGAGGTACATCAGTCAGGGCCATAAATCGTACTTTTTAAATTTATTTTTCATTTATAGTTGACCATAAGTCACATTTTTCAAAGTCTGTTCTCAGCGGTACTCCATGCAAACAGGGTTTATGGTCTTCTTAGTCTGGGAAAGGTGGAACTCTAGCTACTTCGTGAAATGTAGCACATTGAAACCTTTGAAGGGCCTCAGTAAATTAACCTCATCTAACGCGGCCTTTTCCAAACTTGTTTGGCCTTGGAACCCCTTTTACTTCAAACAGTGTCCCAGGGGTCCCGCTATGGGAGCCTCTTGGAGCACCTGGCCAGTGATACCTTTGTTCTAGCACTTTCTCCACCTTGCCTTGTGCTTCAAGGTCAGTGTCCACACCAACTCTTCCCTGAACTGTAAAGTTCTGAAACCACGCACTGTGGTTTAACTGCATTTGTTTCCCGCACAGCACTGAGCTTACCTGCTGAACAAATGACCAGAGGCCCCCACTGCAGCCCTCTGAAGTTGGGAAGTGTGAACAAGAAACCAGAGAGCTGTGGTGGGAATTGTTGACACTTAACTAAAGTATCCAGGTACGCTCACTAGAACACATAATTCAGGATCTGTGTAAAAGGCTGTCACTATCTCCACCGGCAAGGCCTCAATTGGACTCCCAAAGGCCCCCCAGAAATGTCTCCCTCCTCACTGAGAATGGAAAGAAAGAAAAAAGATGTATTAAGAACAAGTTCTTATCTTACTCTCCTTACCCATGCTCTCCCTAAGTGGGACCTGACTTTACACCAAGGGGTCCTTGAAGCGCTGGCTCATCCTGGACTTGTTCCAACTCGCCCTCCACTTCCGCAGAGTGACGGAGGGCTCAGGAGCTCCCACACTCAGCCACCTCACCGTCCCTCCTTTCCAGGTACCCCCACAGCCAGTGTTTACGCTCACCGAGGCACTAACTGCAGCGTAACAAGGCTGCCTGGTTCTCGGCTTGAATCACACCGCTCGGGGCCGCTGGCTGATGCAGGAGGAAGCAGTGATGCTCTGCGCCTGTGCGTTGTGGCTGCGACTGCAGCGTCACCGTCCCCAAGACGGGGAGTAAGTCCCTCGGAACCTTGCACAGGAACTAGCCCTGGTAGCACTTCTGAGACTGAGTCGTCTTCCTGTAAAAGGAAGTGAGCCTTAGACTACTGGCAGCCAAATCTCTTGGGGACTTGGTGAAAATGCAGATTCCTGGGCCCCGTCCTGCATCTACTGGGTCAGAACCTCTGGGTGTGGGTGGTCCTCAGGAAAATACATTTAACAATTTACATGTGACTGAGGCATCGTACTTTGAGAACCGCTGCTTTAAAAGACCAGGGGAAGAGGAAAAAGTGGGGAAAGGATGACTCACTGTGGTAGAAAGAACGATGCCCCGCCCCCCCCAGGACACCACATCCAGTGCCCAGAACCTGCGAATGCTACTGTACACAGCAAGAGCAACTTCACAGATGTGATTAAAGTAAACATCTTGAGATGGGGCTTTATCTTGGATTATCACACGGCCCAGTGGTCCACAAGGGTCCTTATAAGTGAAACATGGAGGCAAGGGGGTCAGAGTCAGAGAGAGATTTGAAGATGCCTTTGAAAATGGCAGAAGGAGCCACGAGCCAAAAGGAATACACCTCGAAAAGGCAAGGAAGCAGATCCTCCCCCAGAGCCATCAGAAGGAACACTGCCCTGTCAACACCTTGACTTTTAGTCCAGTGAGATTGATTTTGGACTTGACCCCTAAAACTATAAGAGAATACATCTGTGTTGTTTCAAGCCACTCAATTTAGCATAATTTGTAACAACACCAATAGGAAACTAACACACTCCAAAACAGTGAGGAGCCTGGAAAACAATAATAAATGGCCCGGTAGTAAGCTTGCAGCCCAGATGCCAAATCTACCTCCTTTCTAAGTGGTGTTGTAAGTGAAAAACACCAGCCAGACAAAGAACAGAAATGCCTTTGGCCCTAAAGACAGAAGTCGGAGGCAGGAAGAGCCGTGGAACGTAATGACGATGGCAGAGACGATGCCAGTGAGCATCGCTGAGTTCTCATGAGGTGCCAGGCGCCGTCCTGAGCTCTCACATGTAGAAAATCATTTCATCGCAACCATTCTGCGGGGCGGAGCATTTCCATTACCCCCACACGCCCCCTGCGCTCTTTTGCAACCCGCCTCTCCTCTGCTGCCACCTCCTGGAGGCCACTGATCTGCTGTCTGTCTGTGGATTAACTTGTATTTTCAAGAAGTTCACATGAATAGAATCCCACAGTTCAGGCGCCAGCACGTCTTTGCTATAAAGGGCCAGGTGGTAAGTATTTTAGGGTTTGCGGCCATAGAGGCCCCATCACAACCCCTCAGCTCCACCAGAGGAGCACAGGGACAGCCACCGACGGGGGACAGCCACCGACGGGGCACAGCCGAGCGAGCGTGGCTGTGACCCAGCAAAGCTCCGTCTGTGGGCGCAACTTGGCAGTTCACGTCGCTTTTACACACCGCAAAGGAGTCCACTTATTTTGATTTTTTTCCTCAACCATTTGAACAAGTCAAGTCCTTCTTAGTTTGTGGGTCACACACACACGCGCAGGCGGCTGGGGCTGGTCTGCAGACTGGGGGGCTGATGCCTGACACAGCACAGACCGCTTCGTGCCTGGCTTCTCATGTTCAGCACAACGCCTGGCATCCGTCTGTCCTGCGCAGTGTGCGTCACTCACCCGCACTGCTGTGCAGCGTCCCGTTGTGTGGCCGCGCCAGTGCCGGGTGTTCGTTCAGCTGTTGATAGGCAGGCCCCGCTATTTCCCTTTCCTCTGTCACAGTCTTTGTGAACTGTTAAAACAGTAAGTCTACGCTCTACAAAATGTCCAGTGTGAAAAGCGGCAATCACTGTTATACCAGCATAGATATTTAAATTTTTTTTTAATTTCTGAATGTCCAAATTTCTGTAATTTTTGCTAACATTTTATAATCCTTTATATTTGTATAACATAAGCATGCAAAACCACACTCTAAAATAAGTGGGAGTGTTTCCTAAATAGCTTGTGTTTCCTAAATAGCAGATATTTCCTAAACAGAAGTTCCGAGGCACACCTGCTACCTGGCACCTCCGGAGGGAAGCCTGTGCCCGCGGCCGATGATAAAAGACTTCCAACAGAGGATCTTGGCCGTGAAATTCTCGGGTTCCTGGGAGAAAACGCTCTCACAATTCCAGCGTTGCCCCTGACAGTATGAATTCTTCCTCGTGTTGCAAGAAAATAACCCCAGAAAAAGGTAGTAAAGGGCTACTTTTTAAGTCCAACCTATTTTCATTGGACTCATTTCTTCCTTCGGCACCCCGAACAGGCAAGGGTGCAGCCTCCGATTAAGATGTTATTTACTGGATGGGAGACTTCTAAAGCGCCTGCAGACAGTGTATCCACAAGTCAGGCATGTTTTTTCTGGGAGGAAAAACACGGCTGGACTGTAAATTCAAGCTGCAGACTCTCAGTGCCGGCAAAACTCTTCTGCTCTCCACCACCCCCACGGCAGGGCCTGATGGGCCTGCCTTCCAATGAAGCCACCTCCCAAACCTTCCCCACCGACAAGTCCAGATGTGGCTTCTTCAAAGTCATGTATGAGCCTTGAAATATTTGAGTTATTAAAAAAAAACCACAAAGTTTTAAAAAGTCATTTATAACGCCATCACTCTTTTCTACACATGCAACTCACATGGTAAATATGAGAGTGGATGAATGTCCAACTCTGTTCCCTTTGTCCCATTTTGAAATGCCCTTCGCTTGCTTCCTCTTTTCTAAAGACTGAGCTAGGAAAATAAAGACTGGCTGTGAGAATCTCAAAAGATCCTGCAGAAAACAGGGCTGACCGAGCATGGTCAAGGGTGACTGACCACAGCCATCAGATGCCCAGGAGAGCGAACAAACTCCTCCATCACAAACGCCAAGAGGCCCACAGTACGAGGGTGCTGCCTATGAAGCTCCCGTGCCCTGTTGTGACTCGAGAAATTACAAAGCCTAGAGAACACAGGTAAGGCTGGTATGGAATGTCAACACCTTCTCTGGCCTTCCTGATGGGCTGAAGGCCCAGCTGCACTCATGAAAACCCAGCTGGGCTCTCACCAGGCTGGCCTTCGAGGAAGAATGAGTCGCCAAGAGGCTCTAAGTTTGGAACATCCTGTGGGCAGATGAGTCCAGCTTGCTGCAAAAGAGGAAGCTGGTTTTCAGCTCAGGCACGCGGGAGTCCTTCCAAGTTCACACTCAAATCAGCAGGTCTTCCTGCAGCACCAGGAGAAGCGGAGGGAGACCCAGGCAATGCTTTGCACCACTTGACACTTCTGTGGGCCAGGAGTGGGTTAAGGATATTTGTCTAGAGACAGGCAACGCACTGCACATGACCAAGACACAAGCACGCCCCAGGACACCCAGCTATTTTTTTTCTACCTAAGAAACAGGCAATCCAGCAATCCTCACACCCCTATTACCATAACCCCAGAGGCAGGGGCTGTCCCCAGATGGTGCCATTCACCTCTAGTCATTGTTGAACAAAGACCTGCGATGGCAACTTTCCAGCAGACTAAGCATGTGGAGCAAGGAGCATCTCTAGTCAGTGAAACAGTTTTGATTCCTAAAGGTGCTGCCACCTTATTTCATAAAAGCGTTCCACCTTGGGATCTAACAGACAATATACTAAAATTCACCAAGTTCCACTGTTTCTATGTACCTGCATTAAAAAATAATCACACGTTACACTTATTTTGAGCACTTACTAGGTGCCTGGCAGTATTCTAAGGACTTTATACATATTCTCATTTATTCTCCATCACGATTCTGGGGAAGAACCTGTGGGATGGAGGTGCCTACTTGTGTGCTAAAGAGCTATATTGAAATTGTTTTCTTTTAAGTGTATACACATCTAGATGGAGTTTATACATTTGTTTTTTGCAATATAGAAAACCCAATATATTTCTCTGCAGCTTGATTTTTTTTTCTTTACAATATATCAGTAATATCCCTGACAACCTACAGACATGAAGCTGCTTCTGTGATTCCCGAGCTGCTGAGAGCAGGACCGCTCACCTGGAAGGTCTCCTCCTGCCCCTGTCAGATCAGAGACAAGCAGTGGGGAGAGTCTGAAGGAGCCATGGCTGTTCATCTGTCTCTTTATCCTAAACGGATGCTTAGGTCTCTTCTGTACTAAAATAATGTTAATGTGGCAAGGAAAATGTGCTTCTCACTGTCTAGCTGTCTCTTCTTTCTTTTTGAATTGTGACAACTCCCTTACTTCTTAAAACATTGTTGTCTTCTAAGGGCTTTCACCCTCTCAGACTCCTTTTCTGCTTTATATCCCTTCGTCCACTCCTTGCACATGACTCTCCAGGGTCTTCTCCATGTGGACTCCTGCCCTACACTGGTGGTTCCCAAACAGTGGTCCCAGACCAGCAGTATCAGCACCACGTGGCAGCTTGTCAGCAATGCAAATTTCCCGGCTCCACTGCAGACCCACTGAATCAGAAACTCTGGGGATAGATCTGGTGATCTGTGATTTAACGATCTTCCAGGTAATTCTGACGATTGCTTAAGTTTGAGAACCTCTGCCCTAGACGAACCTGTGCCTAGTGCTCACCTCCTCCCATCATCTGGCAGTTCCCCAAATCCTCACCTTTAACCTCAACTTCTTTTCAAGCTGCACATCACATAGGTGGGTGTGCTCTCTAAACATCTCCACCTTGTCACTCCACAGGGTTCTCTAAACTTAGCACTACCCAAAAAGGATTCCTCTTCTCCCCCAGGGTCTGTGCCTCCACCCATATTTCCCACCAGAGCATGCCAACGCCATATCCCCACCCACCCAAGACAGAAACCATTAAGTCACCCCAGACTCCTGCTTTTCCCTGTCCTCCCCCATCCACTCAGCTTCCAGGTGGGGTCGACTCCACGTCTTCCCTCCACTTCTATGGTCTTACCATTTCTCAGTTTCCAGGGAGGCATCCTACCACCTAATAACACAGTATCTGTCCCTTCCGATCTTTCACGCTGCTGTCAAGAGAATTCCTCTGAAACATGAACCTAAGTGCAAAAACCCAAGGTTGCCCAGGACCCTCAGCACCAAGTCCCAACTTCCCAACAGGGAGTCTTGCTTCAGTCCCCTGCCTCATCTCCTGGTGTTCCTGCAGC
Source organism: Anoura caudifer (assembly GCA_004027475.1). Lineage (NCBI taxonomy): Eukaryota > Metazoa > Chordata > Mammalia > Chiroptera > Phyllostomidae > Anoura > Anoura caudifer. The sequence goes on along the minus strand of PVKU01000329.1, from coordinate 85,824 downwards.
AATCCCCGACAGACGTGACCATCTGCCCCACGCCGCTTCCCCCTTTCATCTCTTTGCCCAGGAGGCTGACGGGCATGTGAAGAGATGTCCAAACTCAATAATCAGAGGAGTGCAAAACAAATCATGACAATAAGATACCGCCACACATGCTGCACCAGTCAACACTGAAAACTTGGACAACGTTGAGAGTTGGCCGTGGGAACGCAGGGAGCCTGAGCACGGCTGGTGGGAGTGAGCACTACAGCAGGTGTCCTGGGGAATGTCCACACGTGGTCACACTAAGCACAGGTCTGCACTGTGCCTCAGCAACCTTACTCCTGGGAACACATCTCCAAAATTTGCAGGTTCAAAAGATGACACATACGAGGATGTTTAGCACAGTATCCAGGGTTGGAAGCAACTCAGACAGGTGTCACTGGGAGACTATAGGTGAAAGGTGATGGGTGGATGCACCCTCTGGCTGGCTAACTGCATCAGTGGTCCCCAAACCTTCTATAACTACACCCTTTGCTGTGTGACTTTTCAGCCCCTCGCTTTAAGAGGTGAAGTCTCTTTTCCCACACTTTGAATCTGGGTTGGACTTGTGACTCTTACCCAGCAGAATATGGTGGAAATGACAAAGTTCCAAGTCGAGGCCTTGAATGTTCTCCCCTCACTTGGGACTCCTGCCCTGCCACCATGTGACCAAGCTCAAGCTGGCCTGATGAAGGATGACAATAATGTGGCAAGGCCCTCTTCAACCATCCAGCCCCCAGCAGGCCTCGGATGAATGAGTGATACCAACTAACATACGCAAAGCCAGACACATCAGCCAAACCACTCAGCCAATCCTGTAGGCTCATGAAATACGAGTCACATTACATTTGAGGTGGTTTATCGCAAAGCATAACTAATTGATACACACCCAAAGGAATACTTAGCAGCAAAAAAAAAAAAAAAGAAAGAAAAGAAAACAAACAATAGATGGACCCATAGCAACTGGAACTGATTTTAACAGCATACAGCCAATTGGAAAAGCCACTGAATGAGATATTTATGTAATGCAACTGTGTTAAGATACCCACAAGTCAATAATACACATTTTATTTTTAAAAATGAAAAAGCCAAAGATTTACATTTACCCAGAAATGCGGTTGCCAATGACATGGAGGGAAAGGACGGGTAAATGGGGAAACAGTCAGAGACCCTGAATGGGCCAACGATAATGCTGTGTGAACTGGGGAAGGTGATTTCTCAACCCTCCACACGCCACAATGCCCACTTATCCTGGAAGCTCCAGCCCAAATGAAGCTTGTTCATAGCCTACTGGGCCACCTTCTCTCAAACAGTTAATGCGACGTGTAAAAGAATAAGAAAGCCCATTTAGTATAGTTTTGTGATCGCAAACAGGTCTGCTTTCCTAACAAGATGATGGGCTCTGAGTGCCGTCTTATTTTCTTGAAACACCCCGTGCTTCAAATACTGAAAACATTTGTCAATAAAAGAACTTTTACAACCCTATTAAAAAAGAGAGAGAGAGAGAGAGAGAGAGAGAGAGAGAGAGCTTTCCACCTTGGCACCACCGGCATTTGGGGCCTGGCACGCCTTCGCTGTTGGCAGTGGTGTGGAGCAGAGGGGGCTGGGAAGGAGATGCTGCCCTGGGCACTGTAGGGTGTTTAGCAGCATCCCTGGCTTCCGCTTACTAGATGCCAAGGCCACGGTCCCAGTTGTGAGCATCAAAAACATTGCCACATGTCTTCTGCGGGCCAGAATCACTCCCCGGCTGTGAAGTTCTGCCTTAAAGGACTAGACTACACAACGCAGCAGTTCTGAAGCGGCTGTAGAAACCCTTACCCTGTTTGACAAAAACAGCATTTGAGAGGACTAAATTACACTACGCTCTGGATAATCCTTCTCAAGGAAGATTAGATTGCCAACATTTTTCCTTGTTAGATGGCTCTCACCTACTGGCCCCAAACGAATGTTTCAGTTCCCTACGCTATGCGGAAAGATGAAATACAGAATTCACTTGAATTTCCGCAGCCATGCAGAAATATTTCTCCTCATAAGTTTGAGTCAAACCTTTTATTTAGAAAGTTTAAATCCGTCTCTTTAAGTCAACAGTTCATGCTGTTGATTTTTCGCTATTATGCTGCAGAGGCTGTTTATTTAGCTGGGGCCACTGAAGACGCTCCTGCCCTGGGCTATTAACTAAAACATGAACCGCCACCGCGTAACCAAGCTGAAGAATTCAGCCTCATTTGTCTTGTGTGTGCCACCAGGGCAAACACCAGGCATTTTAATAACCTCATCCAGGCCTTCGGCAATCACTGCAGGCTACTGACTCCAGACAAATATTTGCCTTGCAGGTCTCTCTATGGAGAGACCGAGGGAAACTAAGCTGCTTTTGTTCATGTAGATGGACTGTGACAATCGGGAAAATAGAGAGCGCTTACACCATTCATTTCTTGCATTTATATACATAGAGCAGCAACAGGGATGGCTCTACACAGATCTGGCTGGATACCCTTTCTTTTTATTTTTTTCTTTCTCCGTACGCCACCTCTAACATCAAAATAAAGCTAAGAAGAACATCAGTGGATGCTGATGTCGGCAGGTGAAAGGCTTGAAAAAGTACATTCACATGGTCTCAAAATAGGCCCCCCATCGCCTTATTACAAGGGAAAAGGGTTCCCTTTCACAGATTGTAGCGAAGTGCCCAAACTTAGCAACACGTGAAACTGCCTGCTTTCACCTGCCTCCTGATGTAGTAAGGTCAGACACTACATCACCACCTCCGCGTTTTCCTGCCCGAGTTGTTTAACCTGAACCTCATCAGGAGGAAACAGACAAACCAGGCTGTGGAGCATTCCAGAAGAAAATGACCTGGATGCTCCTAAAACGTCCAAGTCATAAGACAAGAAAAGGCTGGGGAATTTCTAGATTAAAGGGGTCTAAAGACATGGCAACCAAATGTCATTTGTTGGTCCTGACTGGATCCTTGAACAAAAGGTGGAGGAAAGGACATTAGACATTTTGGGAAATCTGAATATGGGCTGCATTATATAGTGCTGAAACGAGGCTAAATTCCTTCAGGGTGATGAAGGTATTGCAATTATATCAGAGAGTATCTTTGTTCTTGGGAGATACATACTGACTTATTTAGGAAGTAAGAGTCATATCCACAACTTATAGTACTTCATCGTGATGAACAACAACAAAATTAATTAATTAAAATAATAATACACACACATACCACATTGAGATAAAGCAAATGTGGCAAAACGTTACCTGGCAATTTCAATGAAGGGGGTCTACAAAATTTAGGAGGCAGAATTATTCAGTTCTTTCTGTTTTCCTATAGATTTAAAACTTTTCAAAATTAAAGCTGGAGGGGAAAAGAACGCTGTATATAAATCTGTTGCTATTAATATGTAATCAAGCCAGGGTGCTCCATAATTGCATCACACAGGGGGGGAGTATTAAGAGCTAAATATTACTTTCTGCCTCAAATATGAAGATAAGTAACTGGAGTTTAAGTGTTTGGAAGCATAAGGTCAAAAAATTAGAAAAGAAATCTCTGAATCCAATCAAAATGTTTTGACTCTGTCACCAATTAAGAACGGCTGAAATCAAAAGTTTTGATGCATCAGAGCTCTCCAAATTCTAGAAATTTCTCATCAATATGATAATGAGCTGGAAGATTTATGCACGTACTAAATGGATTCCAAGGAAAGAGTAAAGTAATCTTTGTAACTTGTTAACACAAGTGCTCTCAAGAGAATTTAGGGAAATCTTGCCAGAAAAGGCCCCTACTTTCCAGCAAGCAGTGACTATGAGCAACATAGAATAAGAAAACAAATACTTCCTTTAGAAAAAAACTGACTTATTTACAACCTAAATTTATTTTGGATTCTGGACTTGTGCAATTTGGACGTTCAGTTTCGAGTTCATGTAACAGTGACCAAGGGCGGTCTGCTGGGAAAAGGAGAAAGCTGCACAGTCAGGTACGCGGAGGGCTGTGAGGGTTGGAGGTTAGAGAGACAGTTAGTCTAGTAGTTTAACAGGGCCACTTGGGCATTAAAAGTTGAGACCAGGTCCTTCTTCAAAGACAGGCTGCTACACCAAATGTCCTGGTTCCTTTCTTCAAACTCGTCGAGTCAATTTCTTGGTGTCTGGGATCTTAAAGATCCTGAAATTACAGGCAAAACTTAGTGTGTGTGTGTGTGTGTGTGTGTGTGTGTGTTTATGAGGAGAGAGACCTTAGCTTCCCTCAGTTCTCAACAGATTCCTGACCTTCTGAAAAAGGTGAAGGGCCAATGGCTTTTGAGATTTGCTATTATTTCCTCTCTGGGCTTGAAACACCCAAGGAACTTCAAGCACCCACATGTGTACTTTTAAATTCAAAAGGGCCTCTGATTCCGCATCTGGTTTCCATCTCTCACCAGTGTTCCACTTTGCCAGGGTGCCAACCTACCGTTTTGGGGCCTTGTTTCATCTTATCCTCCTTTAACCAGGGAAATCTTTGCTCCAGACCTAAAACTAACTTTGAACGGCAGAGTGACCCTAAGGCATAGGGAACAGAAAGATCCTGTTGGACGCACTTGGCACGGTCCCCTGAACAGCAAACAAAGGCAGACGATTCCATTTTGTACTTTTCTACTACTCTTTTCTCCAAGTAGGAAATTAGCTTGAAAGTGTTATTTTTATCTTTTATATATATGATTATTTTATCTTTTATATATGATCATTTTATCTTTTATATAAGAAGTCAAACCTGGATATCTAGACTCTGAACACAGGCTATGCTCTGCTTAGTTAGGAAAAAAACAATTAGGAATGAGTGACCACTCAATTCCGCCAAAAGGGATTTGAGTCTATTTTTGTTACAAAACGTTCAGCTTCAGAAGGAACACCAGTGACTGCAGAGTGCCAGCTTTTCACCTGACGTACGCAGAAACAAATGCTCCTGTGACACCCGAAGTCACAGAGTTGGTCGCAGACTCAAAACTGGGATCCGCTTGACATCCGGTCCAGTGTTCTCTGGGACACCACCCGGCTTCTCCACATTAATGCCTTCTGAAATTTTTTTTTCTCTTCTTAAAAATGTTTTCAATGATAGAAACCTCTGACTAGAAACCAAAATCATTCTTGGGAAATTGTATGAGATGTCAAGAATCCCTGGGGCATCGCCCACTAGGCCTGGAGTCGCAACACGGCCACTCCAGAGTCCGAGTGGACACAGAAAGGACCCCACCCCCGGTGAGCCTCTCCCTCTGCCCCCTTCATCCACTGTCACTCTCTCCACCCTGCCCTACGTTTAACCTGCAGGACGGAATACAAGGTATAAATGTTTTACTTATGCTGAATGATTTATTGAATTGCTCTGTTCTTAGTTTTAAAAACGAACAAAAATTCAACCTGGCTGGTGTAGCTCAGTGGATTGAGTGCAGACTGCGAACCAAAGGATCACTGGTTCAATTCCCAGTCAGGACACATGCCTGGGATGCAGACCAGGTCCCCAGTATGGGGTGCGCAAGAGGCAACCACACATTGATGTTTCTCTCCCTCTCTTTCTCCTTCTCTTCCCCCCTCTCTGAAAATGAATAAATAAAATCTTTAAAAAAATGAACAAAAATTCATATATTGTTTAAAATGTCCCATGTTGCTTTTTACATATACATATGTGGCTGTCAAACTACAATTTTTGAGAGGCACTTGACTCTCATGTAAATACATAATAGCACATGGGGAAGACTGATTTAACTCCATGATGGGAGAGTCAGCTGGATGACAAAGCTGGCTCAGAGGACGAGCCGAGACCTAAGTGGGCGGAAGAAATCTGCGGGGCCATGAATGCTGGAAGAGACTGAACATCTACATGTAAATGAAGTTGATGTGCTGCAGGGCAACACGCAATACCTTGTTGGTCCTGTTCTGGCTGGGAGAAATCACCGGCGTCTTAACTGGACAGAAGTCCTGTGCACCTTATTAATAGCAGCCATCTGTTTCCAGAGGGCCTGCGAGTGAAGGATGATTTTTATGTTTTTAAATGGTTGAACAAAATCAAAAGAATAATATTGCATGGTACGTGAAAATGATGTGTGTCATTTCACAACCGAAGGACTCCAACATGTTTACAAAATACAGCATGACCTCAGCCAGTTTTTCCATTGATTGGAACTGGTTTCCCTTCTGACCTCGTCTCCAAAAAGGAGGGGTAGAAGGAAGAGACATTTACATTTGGAAATGATGCCTTGACATTCTCACCTCCTACTACATAAGGTCTGTCTGGAAAAAGTCCAGCCATTGTTAATATAATGAAAACAGTTTACACAACATCGATGTAACCTGACAGCCAAGGAGAGTAGACTGGAATGCGCATGTGTGAACAATGATGAGAACAATGATGACGTCACTGTACCAGTCAGTCGGGGTGGTAGGTAGATGCCTTAAATGAGCATGTGTGCTGTGTGGCTGTCACATTCAAAATGACTGAGAGGGTAGAGCAATGGATCTGCACCAAATTTTGCATTAAGCTTGAACATTCCTCCTCAGAAACTATTTAGATGATTCAGAAGGCTGCAGCTATGGGCAACTGGTGACTGGCAGCTTCATCATGTCTTGTGCAGAGTTTTTTGGTGAAACATCAAATCACCCAGGTGACCCAGCTCTCCTACAGCCCAGATTTGGTGCCCTGTGACTTCTGGCTTTTCCCAAAACTAAAATCACCTTTGAAGAGATTTCAGGGAAGAGATTTCAGACCATTGATGAGTTTTAGGAAAATATGACAGGGCAGCTGATGGCGACTGGGAGAACTGTGTGAGGTCCCAAGGTGCTTAGTTTGAAGGGGACTGAGGTGTCATTGTCATATGTACAATGTTTCTTGTATCTTGTATCTTCTTGGATAAATGTCTTTACTTTTCCTAGCACATGGCTGGATTCCTTCTGAACAGACCTCATACGTCTAGGTCCATGAAATGTTCTTGATGGAAACATTCAACATACTAGGACCCTTCGAGGTGTGAACCCCAAGCAAATTTACACTAGTAATTTGATGAGGAGCTGCATGAGAGGACAGCGAATGAAACATGAAATCAGGATTGTTTCAATTCAATAAGCAGAAGCTGGGTGTGAGAAAAATTCCCAGCTAGGGTCTCCCTGGAAACAGACCAAGTTCTGATTTTGAAAATTTTTTAAAGAAAAGATTTCAAAAAGCGAAATGTCGCAGGTCTATTGCATGTCTCTTATTTCAGACATTCCAGCGTTCACAGAAAGTTAGGAGGCTGCAGAGATTCTGTTGGAATACGGCGAGCAGCAGCCACTGCGAATGGCCCTGACACCGGCTGGAGAACACGGGCCAGACCTCTTCACCCCTGCCCTGGCGGCTCTCATCATCTTCAGCTTGTAAAATGGCATTCTTATCCAGGGCTGCCTCATAAACAAACACCCCAAGTCCTTACGTCATACCCAAACTATTTCTCCAGCTCCTTCCCGCAGATGGATCGTAGTTTCCTACCCTACTCAGGCCTTTGCTTTAAACTGCCAAATCCCCTGAGTTTAAGAAGTTTGTTTCCCCTTAACTATCACAAGCTGGTGGTTAAATGTTCCTCCGGATGCAGCTGGTGAACAAGAGAAGAAACTGCCTTCTCCCACTGCCACTTAGCACAAGATGCCGCAATGACACCACTGGTCCGGACTGTCCACCCCAGCAGCAAACAGAGCTGGTGCCAGCTGCGTCATTCTGTGAGGGGCCACCATTTATCCCACAAGGTGGGCTTTAGTCACACATGTCGGCTCATAGAAGAGAACAGCCTGGTTAAAATGTAGATACAGATTGTGTCCATCAAGGTGGGAGATGGTGTGACCCCTCTTCAAAAGTAGAGGGTGATCTTCCTAAAGCCGTCTTTTTACATGAACACATACTAGGGAAACTCAGTCTCTGTGTGTGGTGGCTGCACCACATTATCATCCAGGAAAACAATGGTCTTTTGGGAGCAAACCCATGGGGCGTGAGTTGAAAACGTATCCTCTTGACGTTTTATTAAAGTCATTAAAATGTGGACAACATGGAGGGCTGCTCTGCTGCCCTCTCCTGGCAAGGCCAGGGATCAACAATACACAAAGGTACCCATAAGTGTGCACACGCCCCTCCTGTCCCTCTGTGGTTGAATTAGGCAGTTCTCTTACAGAGAAAAACCTGGGTGAGGAAGGCAGGGGGCCCGACCTATGGAAGCGCAAATCTGGTAGGAACACCTGGAGCAACAGAGCACACGATGCGACCCTAAGCGTTGTGTTCTCACGGGATACAATGTCAACAGAGCCCCCAGAGTCGAGCGACCCTGCGACCCCAGCAAATCACTTAATAAATGCTCCCGAAGGGTAAGTGATCCCTCCAGGGTCATCCGGCCAGTGACAGGGCCAGGAGCAGAACACACTGCATTTTCAAGGGAGTGGCAAAGGAAAACCAGAGTCCGACAAAGGAAAACAGGTTCCAACTGGGCTGGCTTCAATAAAGACAAGTCAGCACGCGTACCCACGACCCATTCTACGCTTCTACTATCCATCTGTCCACCCATCGTTCCCTGTACCTGGCACTCATTACAGATGCATTACTAGATGAGAGCTATGTCCCCTTTTCCTGGTGGGGTGTGAGTGCGTGCACGCTAAAGAATTAGGGAGATCGCAGACTCAGACAAGTAAACCAGACTGACGATGTAAGGCTGTGGGAGTCTGAAGAGAAGGAAGTCCTGATTGTTACTGAGTACAGAGGGAGGCTCGTGACCCAGACTGGAGAGTGAGGAGATCAAGGATGGCTTCCCGAAGGAAGTGACATCTAACAGAGACCAAAGGAACACTAACTAGTGGAGGTAGGCAAGGAACGTATTCCAGGCAGATGGACCAGTATGTGCAAAAAAGCAGAGCTGAGAGAGCATGGGCATTCTAGAACTTGGAGGTCCAGTGGAGCTGGGGGATATGCAGGAGTCAGGGGTAGGCAAACCACCAGACAACAGATGAGGCTGGAAAGGAAGGCAGGCCACAGGCCACACTGGGCCTTGCAGGCCACAGAAGACATCTGGACCGCACCTGGAAGGCCATGAAAAGCTGCGGGGAAGTTTCAGCAACGAGCAGACATTAGCCGATCTGGGTTTGGGTCTACTCCATCACAGCAGGCCCCAGGGAAGTTCCTTAAAGAGCACTTGTCATTTCTGCCCTCCGTGAACTTGCAGTGTGCATGCCTATCTGCTGCTGCACACTTCACTCAGGGCGTCGTTACTCTTCTCCATAGTTTTATGATGGGAGGGAGCATCGTTTCCATATTACAGGGGAGAAAACAGAGGCACGGAGAACAAATTTGACCAAAGACCTGCAGACGGCAAGTGGCAAAGCTGGAATTCAAAACCAGACTTGCCTGACTCTGGACTCCCACGTGCCCCTGGGCAACGTGACAACTACGTGACTGGTGACGGCACAAAGCAGCTACAGTAAGGCTGGCCGAGGAAATGCGGAGAAGGAAGTGGCTGGACGGTAGGGGCGTAAAGCAGAATCAGGAAGTTTCTCCACGGAGATGGCGTTAGGAGGCCTCCGAGAACGGTGGAAAGGTTGCAAGTGGGGAGGAAGAGCACTCCTGGCGCAGGACACAGTAAGAGCAAAGGCCTGGAAACAGACCCGTAGAGGACACTTGCACTGGGGGGGTGGGGGAGGAGCAGGCAAGGCCGGTTTCACTGAGCTCCTTGTCCAAGATGATTCACACTATTAAAATAAATGCGATGCTATCTATCAGGAAAATGAGGCATTTCTTACCTACGGAGCTGGCAGGAATTCCAGAGGTTTCACAACACGGTAAGGCCACGAGAAACAGGCCTCTCAGCCATTGCTGATGGGAGTGCCAAATGGCATGGCCCTCACCAAGGGCAAATCTGGCCACCACCACCAAAATGAGAAGTATTCACCCTTGGTCCAGCCACCCCACTTTGGGGGATCTGTGCCACAGATACAGCTGCACAAGAGAGGACACCTGAATAAGTGTTCTCGCTGAGCACAGGTTAGCAGACGGGAAACAAGTGCCCAACGAGAGGGGGTTGGCTGAGTCAGCTATGGCGCCTCCACTCCTTGGGATGCTGTGCAGCTGCCAAAGTGAGGACCACCTCGGTGCATGGAGGTGGATGTGCAAACGTATAAAACATACACAGAGTGGGGCAAAAGTAGGTTCCCAGTCTGAGCACGTGAAACACAGAATTTACTCTTGTATTATGATTTATCAATTATTGGGTTATTTGATATTTGTATGACAACTGTAAACCTGCTGTTGCCCCATCCCGTATATATAATCAGTAATTATACATACAAAATCAGGAGGAGGAGCTATGTATATAGATTGCAACTTTTAAGTAAAATAAAAAGGTGGGAAATAAAGACACATAGTTGCATTTGCTTCTATTTGCCTAACATGCAACCGAGGACAGTTTTGCCCTACCATTCCCACCCTTGTCCCCTCCCCCCAGACATTTTTTATTGTCCTCACTGGGAGGGGGGTTGCGGCTGGTGTGTGAGGCGATGAAGTCAGGAATGCTGATGAGCACCCACCATGCTCCACAACAAAGAACCACCCAGCCCCCAATGTCAACAGTGCTGAGGTGGAGAAACCCTAAAGGAATAGCAGGAGGATAAACAAGAAACCTGTGTAAGAGACAGGGGGTAGTGGCTGGGGCAAGACAAGGAGAGCTGGAGTCACAAGATTTCTGTGGGTAGCTTTTTTATAATTTTGCCTGTTGAACCACGTAGACACAGTAACTGGTATGTACCTGTTTAGCAATTAAGTTTAATTAAGAAAAGAGAAACATCAGATTGTGGTGTGTGGGCAACAGGAGAGGCTTGAGGCTGGGACTTGGGAGCCTGGGATTTGGACCCCTCTCTCAAAAACTCACAGTGTGTCCCTGTCCCCAGGCCTGGACCTGCTTCTCTGTGACATGAGGTGTTGCTGTCAGAGGGAGCTCAAGGCTGCTTCGAAATCTCCAGTTGCCAGCCGCTCAGCCCCACGAGGGGGCCACACCCCAAGGTGATGTGGGTTGAATGACGGGGGCAGGCATTTCCACCACACACAAACTCAGTCTCAGGTTCTTCTATTTTCTCCAATAATCACCTCGAAAGACATGAAACATTCTATTTCCAGACCATGGTCGTTAAAAACCAAACCATAAGGGAAATCTAGAGATAAGACAATGACAACAAGGTGCTTGGAGCTTCCTGAGGACAACACAGGCTGGGCTGACTTAGGTGACAGGGATGGCCTTCCTGCCAGCCCAGACAGGAGCCACCACGCAGACCCCTTTGGTGGGAGAGCATCCACGCTGCCACTGAAGGATCTACTTTCCCCACCTTGTCTGTGCCTGTGGCCAGCCATCAGGAGAATGAACTTGCCCACGATGGCAGTGCCTGCCGAGGACTGAGGGCCAAATCTAGCCTGCTGCCTGTTTTTGTACGGCTGATAACCTGAGACTGGTTTTTATATTTTTATATTTTTGAATGGTGGGGGGTAAAAAACATCAAAAGAACCCTTTGTGCTTCGAAAACTGTATGAAATTCATCTTTCAGTGTTCACAGATAAAATTGCATTGGGACGTAGCTGCACTCAGTTATTACACATTGCCTGTGATTGCTTTTGTGCCCCAGCGGCAGAGGTGGGCAGTTGCAACAGACACGGCACTGCTTGCAAAGCCTAACACGGTACCGTCTGGTCCGCCACAGAGGAAGGGCGCCAGCCCTCCAGAGGAGCGTTAGCGCTCTCACGGCCGGAGCTTCGCCTCCACCGCTCACAATTTGATTCTCTCAGTGTCCCGAGGAGGAGGCATTGTTCTCGCTGCAGCAAGAACGGAACAGCCTGAGGACTTCAATCACCTGTGCTAACTTCATTCAAAACATTTGAGCACCAAAACATGGGTCCCAGCACCGCACCTGAGCCAGGTGCTGGGTATTTAGCAGTAAACAGAACGGATACAGCTTCGGCTTTCAAGGGTTTATAGCCCCACGGGGAGAAAGGCTGACAGCAAAAACACAGACGCCTGCTAAGAGCAAAGAGTCACCACTCAGCCCAGGGTAGTGTGGGATTAAAGCCAGCTCTGTTGCCACTGTCCCTGCTTTAAAACATACACAGTTTTTATTTTGAATTACAAACTCATAAGAAGTTGCAAAAACAATAGGGAGGGTTTGTTGTACCCACCCCCCATCTTTTCTCAGTCGTGGCGATTTCATAACGAGAGCACTTAACAGTAACCCTTGCACACTGATAGGCGCACAGCACACTGAACTAGTCTACAGTGTTTGTGTGGATTTCTCCCGTTTTTGAAGGTACGTGAGGTCTGTCCAGAAAAAGTCCAGCCACTGTTAATACAGTGAGAATGGTCTGCACAAATTCGATGTGACCTGGCAGCCAAGGAGAGTAGACTGGAATGCGCATGTGTGAACAGTGACGACTTCCTGTGCCAGTCAGTGGGGGGCGGTAGATGCTGTGAGTGAGCATGTGTACTGTGTGGCTGTCACATTCAAAACGACTGAGAGAGTAGAGCAACAAACCTGCATCACATTGTGCATTAGGCTCGAGCACTCCTCCTTGGAAACTATTCAGTGATTCAGAAGGCTGCAGCTATGGGCAGCTGGCGACTGGCAGCTTCATCATGACAATACACCCGCTCACCCATCACGTCTTGTGCAGAGTTTTTTAGTGAAACATCAAATCACCCAGGTGACTCAGTCCCCCTACAGCCCAGATTTGGGGCCCTGTGACTTCTGGCTTTTCCCCAAACTAAAATCACCTTTGAAAGGTGATTTCAGACCATCGATGAGATTCAGGAAAATACGACAGGGTAGCTGATGTCTGTTGACAGAACTGTGTGAGGTCCCAATGTGCCTACTTAGAAGGGGACTGAGGCGTCATTGTCCTATGTACAACGTTTCTTGTATCTTGTATCTTCTTCAATGAATATGGCTGGATACCTTTTAGACAGGCCTCGTAATATTTATGTATAATTCTGTGCAAGGCCTCTGCTGTCTACGTCTACGTTATATAACTTCAAAACGAACCAGCTCCAGCGGGTGCCCACTGCTGCTCGGAAGCTGTGATGCCTGGAGGCCATTCCCACCCTCCCTAGGGTCCTCAGCTTTAGTCTTGCATCAGGTCAGCTGATCAGAAGGTATGCATCTAGACAGTGTTACCTAGCGTCTTTGAGACGCTATTAAACTGCCCTTTAGTGTCAGGCCTTCAACTTTCCCTCAGCGAGGAAAGGCCAGATGCATCTTGTATCTGAAGGTTCTCGAGGACAGGATCTGGGACGCCATGGCACACCTCTAACACAGCCACCCACATGACAGAACTCTCCAGACTGAGCCAGGAAAAAACAAAAACAAAGCATAATAAAACCCCTCTCCCTCAAACAACTGACTGGCTTCTTCCTTCCCTTCCAGTAGGGAAGCATAACACCATTCATTCATTCAATAAAATATTAATTGAACTTCTCCTGTCTTCCAATCCTGGAGTATGGAGATGAACAGACACAGTCCAAGGCCTCCATGTGCTGTGATCGCTGGCCCGTGGTGCAGACAGACATGAGTCATCTAGAGTGTCTACTGAAAGTCCTCTATCTGCTTTCAAAATGATGCTGTAGAGTCAGTCACTTAGATGTTTCAATAAAAACCACAGTGTGACAGGTGAGGGAGAAGCTCTAAGAGTCACATGGAAAGCACCGCAGCTGCAGGGGGCAGAGCCCCCAGCCGGTTTCCCTGGGCACTCGGCTGGCTCGATGCACAGGGCTCCCGTGACCCTCCACCACACGCCTGTCTTAGCCCTCGGGGATCACTTCCTTCCTTCCTCCTGTTCTCTCAGGCTGGCTTCTTCTCCCCCTGCCATTGCTATTTGTTAAATCTAATTGGGGTGTTATATATACCTATAAAGCTACTTCAATCCCTATTTAGGAAAAAATGGCTTATAGATAAAACACACAGGGAATATTTGCCAACAGAGTTTCAGAAAAGACAGCAAAGGCACCTCAACAAATCTCCAGCATCATGCTCTGGCCCTGAACTGAGGGTGTCTTCGAGTCTCTGCATGGAGTGCCTTCATTTCTTCGATATTCCTCCTCTGGGCCCCTCTGAAACCTCTGTCCTCGAAGTGGGGTGTGTGTGGACATATGTGAAACAGGTTGAAGACGTTTTTGGTGTCCAGATAAATACCGGAAGCCAGAGATCGTAAATATCCTGCTATGGGGGGACAATCCACACACTGGTCACCTGCGTGGCTTGAAATGCCAAGTGCCCTGAGCACAGTGGCGCCGAGGTAAACCCCCCCAAAACCACTCTGCGGGGGCCAGTGGGAGCACCAGGGAAAAAGCTAACTCCCCGACCACGTGCCAGTCACTGCCCTCCACCCAGTAGGGCATGAGCCTTGTCTCTGCAGGTCTCTGCATCTTCCAGAAGGCAGAGCAAGCCAACGCCAGCTGCAGTCCCCACTGTGACCAGTAGCGTGTCAGCCACAAGGGAAGAGCTCAAGAGATTGTGGCTCAGTCGGAAGAGAAGAAATGCTAATGGCCTTTCCCCACTTAAAGCCACTTAGCAAAGTTGGTCTGTGTGCCATGCAGATGTCACAGAAAAGACACAGACTGTCCCACGATGGGAAAAGAGAAAAATGCAATGGTAACAAGAGTCAGAGCAGGCCCGCGATGACCATGTGCTGCCCCACAGCGGGGGCAAGGCCTGTTTCTCAACCTTTTCCATTATTGCCTCCCACGCCTGAAGAAACTTTGTAAAACATTTTTTTCTCAATGCCACCTGCCGGCCCCACTGCTCCTTCCACGAAAATATTCTTTTTCTTTGAACAAACATTGAGTTAGTACCTATTATATATAAGGAGCTATTTTAGTCCTGAGGATAGAGTAATGAACAATACAGTCTCTATTCTCACACAGCTCACATTCTAGTGGGAGTATCAAAACAAACAAACAAACAAGAATACAGATGTCACGCTGTCAGAGGGAGAGAAATGTTACGGAGAAGAATAAGGCAGGCA
This sequence comes from Anoura caudifer, assembly GCA_004027475.1. Lineage (NCBI taxonomy): Eukaryota > Metazoa > Chordata > Mammalia > Chiroptera > Phyllostomidae > Anoura > Anoura caudifer. Next base: position 70,787 of record PVKU01000329.1, on the reverse strand, counting down.
CAGGAAGTGGGAAGCGGGAGTGGCCGGCCCAGGAGGGGAGTGGGACACGGCTTCTGTGGGTTGCTCAGCCTCTGGCTCTTACTCTGAATGAGATGGCGGGGGGCATATGTGACCCATCTGAGCAGCACCTCTGGCACCTCTACTGAGAACAGACGGAGGTGGGAGGAGGGGCGTGGGAGCAGAAGCAGGGAGATCGGTTGTGAGGATGCTACTTTGGCTGAGGGTGGTGAGAATAACATTCTGGATAGAATTTTTTAAATTTTGTCCTAATACAGCCAAATCACCATAATCGCAGCTAAAAAATTAACAGTAATTACTTAATATCAATACTTCGTCAACATCCAAATATCCCTGATTGCCTTATAATTTTCAACATTTATTTAGATCAGCACACAAACAAGGCCCATATATAGGATGGGGCAAACACAGGTTTACAGCTGTAAGTGCATGAAACACAGACTTTATTCTTGTATTAATATTTATCAATTATTGTACTTTTTTCCACATGAACAACTGTAAACCTACTTTGGCCCCACCTTGCACTGCAACCGATTGCCATTTATCTTTTAAGTTTCTCTTAGTCTATAGGTTTCTCCTGTTACTCTTTTCTTTTTCCTTTAAAATCTTTTTTTCCCCCCAGAAATTGGGACATTTGTCTTATACACACAGTCTGTATTTTGATGACTACATATTCATGGATTCTTTTAACATGTTTCTCTGTCCCATTTCCCCCCAAAAATTGGTACTTAGTGCTGAGTGGCCTCTGAGATGTACAAGGAGAAATGGTGTGTCAGCATATTCAAATCTGGGTCAGGGGAGAAGTCTCGGCTGGAGAGAGAAATTGGGAATCACGGACAGAGGGAGAGTTTAAGCCATGATTCTGGATGGCGAAGGGAAGGCGGTCAGATAGATGAGAAAAACACTTGATAGCTCCGTCCTGGCACCCCAGGTTTAGAGCTGGGAGATGAGGAGGTACCAGGAAAAGAGATGAGGAGTCCACCCAGAGAGGTAAGAGAGGACAAATTTATGACAACTTCAAAGTCAATAAAAGAAGGTATTTAAAGGAGAGAGAGGTCAACTATACCAATGTTGACCACAGGCTCAGTAAGATGAGAACTGAAAGTTTACTACTGGATTTGGCAAGTGGACACCGCTGGTGACCTTGAGGGTGTGGGGTGGGGTGGGGGGAGTGACAGGCTGATTGGAGTAAGTTCAAGAATAAATGGGCCCTGACTGGTGTGGCTTGGTTAGACATCATCCCGCAAAGCAAAAGGTCACTGGTTCGATTCCCAGTCAGGGCATGTGCCTGGGTTGCAGGTTGTTTCTCTCTCACACTGATGTTTCTTTCCCTCTCTTTCTTCCTTCCTTCCCCGCTCTCAAATAAATACACACATAAATAAACAAAGATTTTTTAAAAAGAACAAATGGGATGAGAGGAATGAGTCAGGAAATAAAATGACAAGGTTTTCAAGCTATTTTCCTGCAAAGGGAAATAGCAAAAAGAGGTATGTGATCTTGGAGGAAACTTGTTTTTGCTTTCAAGAGGGCATCCACCATATGCCATATTCTCCTCGTGCAATTTTAATACCACAGATAAACTGTACATCTATTTATGTACTACATGAGTGTGTATATGTCTACATATAGAGATGTATATAATTGGCCAAAAAGTTCACTCAGTTTTTTTCCATAGGATGGCTGTAGTAGCGCTTCATTGTCTTTAACTTCATTCAGAACAATTTTGTTAGACTGTAGTGTGACAGCTGTCGTATCAGCGTGCATCTAAAAAACCAGCAACACTGGTGAATTTTTGTGTAGCCACTTTAATTTTGAAGATGGAAGAAAATATGCACCATTTTTGGTATACTATGTTTTTTTTACTTCAAGAAAGGTAAAAATCCAACTGAAAGGCAAAAAAAAAAAAAAAAAAGGTTTTCGCAGTGTATGGAGAAGGTGCTGTGACTGATTGAATGTGTCAAAAGTGGTTTGCAAAGTTTAATGCTAGAGTTTTCTCTCTGAACAATGCTCCACAGGGTAGACCAGTTGAAGTTCATAGTGATCAAATCAAGACATTAATTGAGAAGAATCAATGTTATACCACATGAGAGATAGCTGACATCCTCAAAATATCCAAATCAATCAAGTTATTCATGAAAATGAAAAAATGTGTCTTATTTTATGGGAAAAACTAAACAGACTTTTTTTGGCCAACCCAATTATGTATTTAATACATAAAAAGAGTAAGTTTTTCTGCTCCCCCGCCCCCAGTTTTGCTCCCTTGCAGGCAAGATCACCTCTGTTGAGATTCCATGTACTAAAGTAACCAAAACATTGCAAGAAAAGAGGAAAATCTAGCTTCCCGACTCTCCCTACTGTCATTAGTGTGAAAAGAGTTCTTCCGTCGGCCATGGGAAGAGTTTTCAGGTACAGGCACTGGCGGTGTCCCGGGGAAAACAGCGAGCTGATAGCTGAATTTGTACTTCTATATAATACCCTGCCACGGTGGGTCAACAAGATATTTCCACATCTCACTGCCATCACAGAAGCACCAGACCTCAGAGTTTTCCACATACACAGACAGGGGTTCCAGGACCGGTCACTCCAGAAACAGCTGAGGGCACTGAGTTAAAAACCTACCACTTGGAGTCAGAAGGACTCGGTTTGACCCTATCTCTGCCCCTTTCTGGTGATGATGTTAGGTCACCAACCTCTTTTAGCCTCAGTTACCTTCTCTGTTAAATTGGATAGGGGTAGTTCTAAATATAGTAGGCACGTGTTTGTACCTGTTTTATCTCACCTTGGAGACCTATTTGCTCTGCAATGTAATTTGAGTAGAGTTGACTCCAACCCTTGGTACCAGAAGAAGGCAGGTGACAGAAGTGTGGCCAGTGTACTATATCTCCTGGCCTTAGTGACTGCACCAGGAATGGCCAAATGACCCAAGCCAGGCGAGTGAAGGACCTCCTCCAGCATTTTGTTACCACTGTGAAGAAATAGATTCGTGTCCTTTTCTTTCCCCCTGGAATTATTAGACTGTAAAGATAATACAGAACTGTGGCTGGCATGTTTCTTACGCATCGAAAACCTTCCTGAGAATGAAGTGTACAAAGAAGAAAGCATGGGCAAGAGATGAACAGAGACTGAGCCTCACCGCATCTGAGCTCCTGGCTCCAGCCACACCTGAAGGTAGAACCACAGCTCCACTTCTCAGATACATGGATCTGTAAGTGCTTCTCCTTTCTGTTGTTGCTCAAGTCAGTTTAGGCCAAGTTTACATCATCTAAAAGGCCATAATAGCCTTGGCCTGTGTGGCTGGGTTGAAGCATCATCCATGCACCAAAAAGTTGTGGGTTTGATTTCCGATCAGGGCTTTAGGTTGAGGGTTTGACCCCTGGTTGGGAAGCCTATGAGAGGCAGCCAATCAATGTATCTCTCTCACATCTATATTTCTCTCTCTCTCTCGCCCCTCCCTCACTCTTCCTCTCTCTCTAAAAGCAATGAAAAAATGTCCTTGGATGAGGATAAAATAAATAAATAAAAAGCACACAACTAATACACTAGTTCACTGTGCGGTAGCAAAAATAATGTTCATAAAAGATCTAGAAAACGTCTTTCTCTGAACAAACACTCAGTAAATGGTACCGATCATTTAGTCTGTTATGGCCCAAGTGCTTTGCCAAGCATTAAGTACATAAAGGTAAGTAAACAAAAAGGTATTACGTAAAATTACCAGTTCATGCAGTAGGATGAGACAAAGAAGAAAGAAGTCAATTTGGGGAAGGAAGGAGGGGACTGAGTTATCCTGAAAAGGAGTTTGCCAGGCCTGAAAGGGAGGGAAGGGAATTCTAAACAGAGGTAACAGAAAGAAAAAAGGCACGCAGTATACTGAAAGAGATTATGAGAACACAGCAGAGAATGCCACTCTAAATGTCTACAGGAAACAGGCAGGTAACATAAATGAAGGAAACACATCAGATACAATCCAGAGAATGGCAATGACTCTTGGCCTCAATTGTGAGAAGACAAGAGTCCAGGATTGCAGCAAACAGCTGAGTGCAAGGCCACTTAGAATACCAGTGGTCCACACTACCCACTCTGACCTCCTGTCTCTAGTAAGAACTGGATTTTAGCTATTCACATGGCCATCCAGATGGAGACCATGCATGCCCAGCCTTATCTGCAGCCAAATGTGGCCACACCAGCAGGTTCTGGCCAATAGGATGTGAGATGAAATGATACGTGTAACTTCCAGGCTGGGTCTTGACGGAGTGCATCCTCCACTTCCCCTTCCTATTACAGACCGGAGCAGACGTGATAGTAGCAAACAAAGCAGCATCTGGGACCACAGGACAGAACCCACTGCAGAGGAGGGAGAAGACAAGACAGAAGCGGCTGGATCTCTGGCACTACGGGGCCATCAGAGCTGTCCCAGGCAACGACTGCTTTGACTGTCAGATGAGAGAAAAATAGGTTTGCCTGGTTTAAAGCTACTTATTTTGGTCTTTGTCACAAGAGTCAAACATGCATCTTGACCAACCCTCTGACATGCATATGGCAGCTATTTCTCGGCTCCAGAGGATTACTGCCACGAGGGCCCAGGACTGTGGGCCCAGTGTTGTGCATTTGCCCAATTCTCCAACGGAATGTGGAAATCTAGAGTTTCTCATGTTGTCTGACTTCCACATGTTGCCAACTGATTTTGATGTTCAGCACCACACAGGCCAACAAAACCGGTCTGGGGACCAGACGCATTTCTGTTCCACGGGCATCTCTGAAACCAAGACTTTCCACTAGGACAACTAAAATAATTCAGGGTGGTAACAGTGATGAGATATTCAGAGTCCTACAAATTTGCGCAACACAAGACAGCCCCCCCAAACTCTCACCACCTTCAAATACGGAATCCAGAGCAGTTCCGCTCCCCCTGAGAACTGACTGCCAGCCCATGAGTCAGCAGCCGCGACAACCACGGGGTCTGACCTTGCCAGCTGCCTCACTGGTGAGCCTCCCTGGGTACCGATGGCCTTTACCAGGGTGAACACTGTCCCTTTCTTTCTTCCCCTCCCCCTCCTTTTTAAGATCAAACAATTTCTCTTGAGACCGGATGGACAACAGTATCATGGAAGAGTCACCCATTTAGGCAACAAAAAATCCAAGGTGAAAAAGGAATCCCTTAGTTTCGTAAGTCTGGTAGCCTCACCAAACAAGTTCACCCAGACAAACAGCTCCTTGGAGGAGTTGGAGGAGGGGGAGGTAGCCTAAGATACAGGGGATGCAACATCCAATGCTCATTTCATGGGATCCACTGACGAGACACGTGACAGAAAAACAACCTAAGTGGCATCGGCACTGTACAGAGCCCCAGTTTAAACTCACTTCTAAACAGCAAGAACCTGTGGGACGCAACCTCAGCAAAGCCCATTTTTCACCCCTGGAATTCAGGTGAAAGGTCTATACAAAAGTCCATGGTTAGCCACAGGCAATATCCTCATTGCCAGCAGGGCAGCAACTCCAGCAAGGTGTTGCTCATACAGGTTCGAACCACGTGCTATCATCACAAGACGATGTAAAGATAAGAGAAATACCATGGCATTACTGTTGCACAAGCAGCACAGTGAGCAGAATAAACACAGTCACGTTAGAGAAAAAGAAGTTCCTGTCTTCCACATCATCTGCCGTCTAAGGGGCTGGTCCTTGTTTCGGCGTGGAGCCTCTGTTCTGTGGGGCCCTCGCTGGGTTAAGATACCCAAGTTTGAAGGTAGGAGCTGCAGAGAGTTTCTCTCCACACAGGGGGAGAAGGACTTGGGGGTGAAGAGCATGAGTCATCCAAGAGGGAAGGTGACAGAGCAAAACAAGGTGGGGAGAACGGTGCGGGAGGTCTGCTTGTGGTTGCCAAGAACCTCTGCCCCCATCATTGGTCAGTACCTAAAACCAACCCAACACTCGGGCAGGTGGGCTTCTAGACATGGACACTGGAGATGGGCAGGAGCAAAGGGTAGGGGAGATGGGTGAGAAGACCAAGAATGCTGGCTCTCTGCAAATTAATGGAGATAAATGGGGGGCCTTCTGGCTCCTCAAACAGAGGTGCTGACATGCTGAGTGATATCACTAATACCCTCAAGGGGCAGGGAGGCCCCTACAACACCTGGGTAAGACCACCTTCCCCCAAACAAGAATTAGGGTTTCTTACTGTGCCACTGTGGCAAACGATTTACATGAATTTGTATTTAATTTTTCAATAATCTTAAGATGTAGGTATTATCAGATATATTTTACAGACAGCTTTAAAAGGTTAACTATTTGGCTTGCCACCAGAAAGCAAACAGTAGCCAGGGCAAGACTGAGAGCCAGATCCACCTGACCACAAATTCAGCCATTTCAGCTTAGCAGTGTGCCCATATTTAGCTTTCGGAAAAGGGACTCAGGTTAGAGTCACGAGGCACCACGAACCGAGCCAACACCCTGCGCCTCCCGACACGCCACGGTGATAAGGCCCTCACTTCAGCAGTATTCCTGACAACAACATAACCCGAATCTACTCATGAGGGAACATCAGACAAGCCCAATTTGTGGAGCATCCCGCAAAACACCTCCCCTGGATTCTTCAAAACTGTCAAGGTCCTGAAAGACAAAGGAAGACCGAGGAGCTGTTCCAGGTTAAAGGACACGGAAGAGACAGGACAACAAAACACAACGTGTGACCCTGGGACTACACCTGGGACTCAGACAGGGGAAAATAAAAGAGACTATAAAGGGTGGCATTGGGACTACTGGTAAAATTTGAGTATGAACTGTACAAGCATCAAGGGTAAATTTCTTGAACTTGATGACTATGCTGTAGTTATATAGAATGTTCTTGTTCTTAGGAGATGCATGCTAAAATACCTGGGCTATTTGGGGTTATGATGTTTGTAACATACTCTTGAATGATTCCACAAAAATGTTAAGTAGACAGGGATAGAGCAAGGGTGAAGCAGGATATTTACCTTTGAGAAATTACAGTGAATGAAGAGGAAGTTCATGACATCATTCTTAAAATTTTCCTTAGCAACTTGAATGTTTTTGAATTAAAAAAGTTAAAAGGATTCTGCCTTCAATTTCTGGTGCTATGACAGGCTGGGTATTCTCCCAAATGGAATAAACATGGATAAAATATAAAACATTTTAAAGCATGTTGCTGAGCTGGCATGAAAAGAAGGAATCATAAGAGGCCCAAAATGAAATAAAATGGGAATCCTGGGGAGTAACTGAATGCCAAAGCCAGTTTTCGTGCTGAGAGTTTGTTGAAACTCTTGAGGACATTGAGCTCCATCATTTTTTAAAAAGGCTTTTTTTTTGAGATCTAAATCATGTATTATAAAATTCATCCTTTTAAAGTGCACAATTTCGTGGTTTTTAGTGTATTCACAGAGCTGTGCAGTCATTACCACGATCTAATTTCAGAACATTTCATCACCTCCAGAAGAACCCCCCTGTGCCCATTAGCAGTCACCACTATTCCTCTCTCCTCGCCAGCTCCCTGGCAACCACTGATCTACCTTCTGTTTCTGTGGAGTTACCTATTCGAGGCGCCTCATTCAAATGGAATCCTATAACAATGTGGCCTTTTGTGATTGGCTACTTTCACTGAGCATCATGTTTTAAATCGTCATCCTTGCTATAGCACATATCAGTACTTTATCCCTTTTTATTGCCAAATAATAATTTATTGTATGGGTATACGATGTTTTGTCTACCCATTCGTCAGTTGATGAGCATTTGAGTTGTTTTCACCTTCTGGCTATTATGAATAATGCTGCATAAACATTTGTGTACAGTGTGTGTGTGCACACGTGTGTGTGTGTAAACATGTTTCATTAAATTTGGGGGGTATATACCTAGGAAGGGAATTGCTGGGTCACATACTAACTTTGTTTTTCCTTTTCAGGAACTGCCCAATTGTTTTCCGAAGTAGCTGAACCATTTTACAATCCTAACATCAGTACATGAGGGTTCCAGTGTCTCCACATCCTCACCAAGACCTGTCAATGTCTATCATTTTAATTACAGCTGTCCGACTGGCTGTGCAGTGGTATGTCATTGTGCTTTTGACTTGCATTTCCCAAAACACAATGACGTAGAGCATCTCTTCATGTCCTTATTGGTCATTCATATATTTTCTTAGAGAAACTGCTGTTCAAATTCCTTGCCAAGCTTCTATTTTGGTGCTGGATGGCAGAAGGTAATTAAAGCCAAGGACCCACCCCAAGGTGAAAGGTCTAACAGAAACCACACTCCCTCCCCCATGTAAAGCTGGGATCTTAAAAGGCCATCCCTTTAAAGTGAAGGTAGATAAGAAATTAACTCACTGTCCAGAGAAAAGAGCAAGATAACAGCTATCTCAATCTTGGCAACAACTAGGAAAAAACATCCCTTTCAATTTAGAGCCCCACTCAGTCTGCCATTTGGGTTGGGTCTGAGTGTATGCAGGTTATGAAGAGCTCAGCAGATCTGAAAAAGTTAAAGCATTTCTAAAACTGTAGGAGAATTGAAGTTAAAAATTGAAGGTCTGGATTACTAATGAAAGAATTACTACAATGAAAAATATAGTCGTAATAAATAAATAATTTATTATAATTATCAATGCAAAAGACCTGGAAGATGACGTCTAAGGATCTAATACATATTGGAGTTTCAGAATGAGATGAAATAAAATGACGATATTTTCAACATTCCCAGAGATAATGTCTAAGAATTTTCTAATATTGCTCAAAGATCAACAATTGAGCCCAAGAATCCCAACCAAACACAAGGATAGATAAAAAGAAATCCTCAGACATATCATAATGAGACTGCTATATGCAAAGACAATTTAAACAGCAAAAGCAAGTCAAATTCAAAAGGAATGGCAAACTGCAATTTCACTGCCAACTTCCACAGCAACCAGAGAAACCAATAAGACAAAAGAATGACACTTGCAATGAATGGGGACAAAAATAACTGTCAACTTAGAATTCTATAGCCTGTGTAATTACCTTTCAAGAATGAGGAAGAAAAAGATCTCCAAAAAAAACCCCCAAACAGATGGTGGTTCTGAGAAATAAGAAGGAACAATGAGCGAAGCTCTTAGGCAACTACGTGGGCTGTAGATAGAACTAAATTGTTGACTGCGTGCAACAATTATAATGCTTAGCTTGTCGGTGGAAAAGAGGATAGAACTAAACAACTAGAAAATATTGAAAATTGTGAGGGACGTCATCAAAGTCAGAATTCTAAGGTTGTTATTTTGTTTCACAGCTGAGTAAAAATACCGATTAATTTTAACTTCCATCAACAGAGTAAGTGTGCACGTTAAGTGAAGACAGCCAGGGGATCCACTGAAAGTGCGGACAGAGCCTCACCTCTAAACTAACAGGACAGAGAAAACGGATGAGAACTACAAAAAGGAACACTTAACCATCCTGAAACGCGGCAATGCAGGGCGCCATCCACCTGGAACGGACAAATGATGGTACATTCATACAATGGAATACGACACAACTTCAAAAGTTAATGAGCAGCTCTACTTATCAACCTGGAAAACACTCAGTGATGAATGAAAGTAGCAAGCCATAGAAGGAAATATGTGACTTTATATTCTGTGAAGTTCAAAATGAGTCAATACTAAACAATGGCCAGGACAGCACCTACCTCTGTGAAACCAGGCACGGCACACGAGAGGACTCTGAGACGTGGTAGAGTTCTAGTTATTAAACTGGGTCCTGGGCACGGGGTTACTCATTTTACCATTCTTTAACTTGTCTGGAGGTTTCAGTGCTGCACGATATTTCACACACCAGAATGTTTTAAGGAATCCCAGTTCTGGGGGCACGGCACAAGTCCGCTGAAGACACAACCCTATTCCACAATTATGCAAGTCAGCAACTGAGCGACTGGGGACCAACCTTTTCAAGCACCTTAAGAGACAGGAAACACAAGCACCAGCTCCCATCTGAGCTTCCTTTCCACAGGCAAGTAGCTAAGCCAACCTGGTATTAACCAGTGACCTAGTTAACTGAGCTTGGTCTTTCACTAAATCATTCTAATCACATAAAGGTAAGTTTAAAAATCCAACATGAGCTTCTTAGGCCAGTGTGAACATAAGCTCGTGATGTGAAGTGTGAATGAACAGGAAAACCATTCAGGATTCTTGTCACAGTCAAAGGAACCATAGATGACATGCTTTCCGCAGTATAAGCTAGTAGAATATTAAATACAGCTATTATAGATCTCCTCGGCTCCAGTTCTAAGGAAATTTCTGGGCCCGTGAAACCAAAAGAAGACCAGAGCCTCAAAACACACAGACCTCCCCCTTCCACCCATGCCCTAAAGTAAACCTAAAGCTGAAGGGCAATTAGCTGACAAGTCCCCAATATTTTGTCTTCTTTCTCCAGGCAGCCCAACCACTTTCTGCCTCTAAAAAAATCTCCTTCAAGATGCCCCTTCGAATTTACTCACAGTTTAGTAGTTCCGATCGAGTTTTTCTTTTCTATCAAAGATCGAGTGATCTTTGATGCCTGTCAATCCTTGATTGATATAGATTTCTTGTTGCATTCTTCAAAGCCTCAGTTTAAAGATTTCTGTCCTGCCTCAAGTCCGTTCTGGGAATAAGGCAGGATATAAATCAACAATAAAGACATCTTTCAGCTCTGAATTATTTTTCCCCCTGGCAAGTGGCACCTCTTATAATTAGATTTTGGACAGACGAAGGAAAGGGTAAGGCAAGATAAGAAGCAAGAAGCAAGGTCAGAGCTTTGTACGTTTTCCAAAACAGGCCAGTAAACTCAGACCTCTGGAAAACTGACCCACCCCTTGGGTTTTTAGACCTTCTTTGAATAAAGTCTAGCTAGGATCATAAATCGGTGAAATCTTTCCACTGGACCTGCAAAGCTGGCATCAAATTGTGGTAGGATCATTCTACTAATCTTCCACAATCTAAATGATCTAATCATGTTAAAAGTTAAAATAAGCAGGTATTTGTTGAAAGCTAAAGCTTTCTTTAGCTTTTCTTTAAGCTTTCTTTAGTTAAAAGGATGACCCTAATCCTAACCCCAGTATGTATAACAGAGGCTAAATTCTATGTTCACACTCATTGCTGGGTATATAAAAATTCACTAGAAGGTAAGATGTGCCATCCATTCTAAAAGCAGCCCTAAGTGGGATTAGTTGACAAAATCTGGACCTATTTAGGAAGGAAATAAACTAATCTTTACCCCTGGGACAGGGTTTACACGTATCTTAGCTCATTTTATCTTCTTCAAACCTGTGAAGTCATCAGCACCCTTCTCATCATTGCCGATGGGGGTTCAGGAAATAGAGGGTCAGCTGTGCAAGGCCACACAGCTAGAGACCCAACGCACGTCTAGACAGAAAAAGGGCAAGCCCTTAGAACGCCACAGAAGTGTGACAGATCAAAGGAGGTCTTCACTTCCCACGGTGATCCTAGCGATCTACAACTGAACCTTGACGAGACAATGGCTATCCTACTTTCCCACAGAAGGGAGATTCCACTGGGCTGGTTACCATGAATCCTGTGCATGGGTATGGAAGAGGGAGAAGCAATCAGATGGGTGTTTTTTCACCTTGCATTCCACAAGGGTGTGCCTGACTCATTCATATATAATTCAGGAACCGTATCCTGAAATCATGGCACAACTAGAAATGGAAATGAGAGAAGGGATTTCCCAAACCTAGGGCTGGCTTAATGTCAAGTGAGATAATAAATCAAAATTCATTTAGTTTTAAATTAAAATTAATGGTAACATGTTCATCTAAAGAAAAGTACTGCCACCTCCCTGCGAATAGCTCTAGTTATAAATATGAAGAAGAAGGAGAAGGAGAGGAGGAGGAGGAAGCAGCAGCAGAAGCAGAAGTATCATCTGAATACACTAAGGTTGTGGGTTCGATTCTAGGTCAGGGCACATACAAGAATCAGCTAATGACTGCATCAATATGAGGAACAACAAATCGATGTCTCTCTCTCTCTCTCTCTGTCTCCTTTCCTCTCTCCCTCTCTCTAAATCAATAAGTATATTTAAGAAATTTTAAAAAGAGGTTTCTAGATGTACAAGGATTCAAAAAGTTTACCATCTTCAAAACCTTCCTAGAAGAATTACTCAAGAAGGTACCCTGAAACTGAAAACTAAATCAAGAAACAAGACAAATAATAGTGTGAAATTTAGGCTTGTAATTAAATCTAAATAGTTTTCAGTAACATGGGTAGGAAGTTTAGGACAATGGGCATGAAAAAATTCCTATGCAATCATTTTTTAAAAAGTAGTCCAGGTATTGTAAAATGGTGCACCCACTCCAGAAAACAGTTTGGCCTTTTCTCAAATGGTTAAATGTAAGGTTACAAGGTGATCCAGAAATTCCATTCCAAAGAATACGTCCAAGAGAAATGAAAATTTATGTCCGCGCAAAAACCTTGCACATGAATGTTCTTAGTAGCATTATTAACAGTAGCTAAAAGGTGGAAACAACCCAAATGTCCATAAACACATGAATGGATAAATAAAATGTGGCATGAGCACATTATGTTTTATTTTATTGTCATAAGTTATTTGGCAATAAAAATGTACTGATACATGCTATTAAATGGGTGAACCTTGAAAACATTATGTAAGTAAAAGGCACCAGTTACAAAAGACCACATATTACAGGATTGCATTTACAGGAAATGCCCCATAGGCAAATTTTATGGAGACAGAATGTAAACCAGTTGTTGCCTAGGGCTAGAGGGGAGAGCTTGTGGGGAAGTGAAGAATGACTGCTAATTGGCATGAGGTTTCTTTCTCGGGGACCATGAAAATGTTCTAAAATTGATAGTGGTGATGGCTGCACAACTCCGTAAATATTCTCAAAGTCACTGAGTGATACACTTTATGTGGGTGTACTATATAGAATGTAAGTTACATCTCAATGAAGATGTTATGGAAACAACAGGAAACATTGTCTAACCGAGTACATGGTGAGGAACAGGTAAGAAAGACAGCGCTGTCTTTTGAATGCAATTATGTGGTTAAATATCTTAATCCTCAGAGTATTTAAAAATGTTTAAATATTGGTTAAAATTCTAAAAGGAACTGCAAACAAAATAAAAGTAGAATTCATAATTTCAACCATTACTAGAAAAAATAAGAATTGTAAATAAGTCATTACAACATGAGGTCTTTCTGGAGAAAGTCTAACCACTGTTAATATAATGAGAACAGTTTGCATGAGACATCGAGGTAGCCTGGCAGCCCAGGAGAGTGGACTGCAATGCACACGCATGAACAATGACGACTTTACTATACCAGTCAGTGGGGGTGGCAGACACCATACCATTCAGTTGCTCACTGAAAAACAGTAAATTTTACGTTATGAATCTTGCCTCAATTAAAAAATAAAGAAACAAGAACATATCAGATGACTGCTAGCCAAAAAAGCTGGTATGGCAAATAATCAAACCAGACAAATAGGTCACAGCAAAGGAATCTAAAAGGCTAGTCTTATATATGGGCATAGAAACAACACCCCCCAAATATGATATTAACGAGCCAAATCCAAGAGTGAAAAAAAAAAGTTTTAAAGTCCAATAGTAAATTAGAAAAATACATTTCAGCAAAGTAGAGATTATCCCAAGAGTATATAAATGATTCAACATTAGTTTCCTGATACAATTCACTCTGTTGGCAAATTGAGGGAGACAAAACCCACTATGATCATCTGAATAAACACCCCCCCGACATACATCGAATCCTGTCTCCTAAATTCAACACTTACTCCTGATTAAAATGAGTACAAATTAAAATTTCCCTTTCTTACCTCAATAAAGAATATCTACCAGAACCTACAGGTAAACCTGTACCACCCATCATTCAAACATCGAAAACATCCCAATTAAAGTTATGAGCCAGCCAAAGATATTCATATAACCCCGATCATTCAACATTATACTGGCAGTCCTAATCTACAAATAATGAAAAAAAGAGAAGTATAAATATAAAAAAATCCTTATTCACAGATTTTACCATAAATTACTTTTTAAATAATAAACTATTAAAATAATTCAAATGGTTACACATTAGATTAAAATAACAAAATTAACAGCTTTCTTACAAACAACAAATAATAAGAAATTGATAAAACCAATTCATTTATCGAAAAATAAGAATACTTAACTCTAGTAAGAAATACATAAGACTCATAAGGAAAGAAACTTAGGGCTTCAAACACATGTAATGACCAAAGTGGAAAGATAAAATACTTATTCGTAGGTGATAAGATTTAATATCATAAGGACATCTTCTCAAATTAATTTGTAAATTTAATGCAATCTCAATCAAAGTTGTAATGGGGTTTAAGGAACGATAATTTTGAAAATCACCTATGTAGTGTAGGTATATGATAGCAAATAAATACAAATACTTGTATGACTTACCCTACTAAATATTAAAATGCATGATAAAGCAATAGCAATTAAAAGGATTTGGAGTTGACTCAGGAATAGAACAGAATAAGGTCAAGAAAGAGTTACACGTGCATGCAAATATGATATGATTAATGGTGAGACTGCTACATATCCATTTGGGAAAAAAGTGAAATTATATTCCTACCTATACACACAGAAAGAATGTATGACAGTGAATAGTCTTAACACTAAAAACATTATCCTGTATTTTTCCCCAATATTTGTATAATCCTGACATTAGGGAAGCTATGTTTAAGCAAAGTAAACCCCAGAAGGCTAACAGTTTAGATTTCATGCAAATTAGAAACCTATTTTAATGAAATAAAATGTCATAAATGATACTAACAAAAAGTAACAGGCAAGAAAATGAATTCCCATAATTCACAGGAAACGTGCATCAACCAAAAATATCAAGATATTTTTAAATGAAAAAAAGTTGCAGAATATGCTCATTCATGTACGCGTGTGTCTTATACTTGTGCCTGTTTGCACATGTACAGAAAACAGTCTGGGAGAGTGTGAATGGTAAGCACACAAGGGCAGGTGGGTAGATGAGCACTAGAGTAAAGGCCGTGGGCATGCAGAGACTTTCAATTTTCACTGTATTTAATTTTTTTCTTTTTTTAATGTATTAATTTTAGAGAAAGAGGAAGGAAGAGAGAGAGAATGAGAAACATCAATTTGTTGTTCCACTTATTTATGCATTCACTGGTTGATTCTTGTATGTGCCTGACTGGGGATTGAACCTGCAACCTTGGCGTGTCGGGATGACACTCTGAGCAACTGAGCTACTTGGTCAGGGCCTGTCTTTGAAATTTATTTTTACAATGCAAACATTATTCTGCTGTAAGCTTCTTTAGTTACATCAACGCATAAATATATTCTCATTAGAAAAAAATTAAACCATATACATATGTAAGGCATTGAAACAGGAACATCCCTATTCAAATACAATCCCAAGACCAATCTTATTTCCTTTCTGGGAGGTAATTTTCTTTAAAGTTTTCCCTCCCTTTATATCTTTAAAATACTTTTTAAAGAAAGAAAGAGCTCCATTTTCAAACAGGTAGAGGGGGGAAAAAAAGGCAGTTACCCCCCAAAAGAAATAAATGACTAGTGAGCATATTTAAAATATTCAACTTTGAAAATCACAGAACTGCAAATAAAAACAACATGCTCTTTACCACATGTCCAGGGCTCCCCTGAATATTAGCTGATGTTCTTTCTTAATAATGGGTGCCTGTGCCAACCTGGTTTTTAATTATTTTGAATATCTCCCAATGCAATAAAATTGGCAAATATTAAAAGAAAGTTTGTCTATGTGCAGACACAAACCCTGTTACACACTGAAACACCACTAGAGGGAATGCATGTTGATATAAACCTTTCTGTACAACTTGGCAGTAATATCAAAAGTCTTAAAAAAACACATATATCCCCCCCACGCAAACTGTAAGAAATAATAAATGAGGTCAACAAAGTTATAGGTTATAAGGTCAAGGATACCGAACTCAATTGGATTTCTATGATCTAGCAATGAACAACCCAAAAATAAAATTAAGAAAATGATCCCATTTGCAATAGCATCAAAAATAATAAAATACTTATGGATAAAATTAAGAGAACAAATGTAAGACATGTATGCTGAGAACTATGAAATGTTGAAAGAAATCAAGAGAAGACCTAAATAAATGTAAAGACATCCATGTTCATGAATTGGAAAATTTAATTCTGTTAAGATGGCAATCCCCAAATTGATCTACACACTCAACACAATCTATATTGAAATCCCAGCTACCCTTTTTGGTTAAAATAGACAGACTGGTAGTAAAATTCAGATGGAAATACAAGGGACTCCAAATAGCCAAAACAAAATCTTTTTAAAGAACAAATTTGGTGAACTCACACTTCTGATTTCAAAACTTTGTCCAAAGCTATACTAATCAATACAGTGTAGATATATAGATCAATGGAATAGAACTGAGAATCCAGAATTACATGTCAGGCTATCCGATTTTTGACAAGGGTGACAAGATAATTCAATGGGAGAAAAATAGTCTTTTGAACAAATAGTGCTGGGACAGTTAGATATTCATATGGAAAAGAAGGAATTAGACCGCTACCTCATGCTATATACAAAAATTAACTCAAAATAAAACAGATCTAAATGTACGACATAAAACTATACAACTTTTAGGAGAAAACGTAGGAGTAAATTGTTGTGACCTTGGATTAGGCAAAGGTTTCTTAGATTTATCAAAAAACAAGCAACAATAGAAAAGATAAGTAAATAGGATTTTATAAAATTAAGAGCCTTCGTTCTCAAGGGACTCCACCCACAGAATGGAAGAAAAATATTTGCAAATCATACATCTGATAAGACTTGTATCCAGACTACCCAAAGAACTCTTACAACTCAACAATAAAAGAAATTAATGTAATTTTTTAAATGGCAAAGGATTTAAATAGAAAGCTCTCCAAAGAAAATATACAAAAGCACATGACCATCATTAATCGTTACTGAAACACACACAGTCAAAGTCAAAGTCACAAGAAACCACTTCACACCCTGTAGGATGGCCAGGATTGAAAAGACACAAAATAACAAATCTTAGAGAGGATGTGGAAAAATTGGAACCCTTGTGTTGCTGGTGAGGTTATAATACAGCACAGCCACTTTGGAAACAGACTAGCAGTGCCTCAAAATATCAAACAAGGAATTACCATATGACCTTGCCATTTCATTCCCATGCAATTGCCCAAGAGAAATGAAAACATATGTCCACACACAAATTTGTACACGAAGGTTCACCGCATCATTGCTTGCAATAGTCATGATGGAGAAACAAATGTTAACAAATGTTCACGATGGAGAAACATCACCAAATGTCCATCAAGTGATTAATGGATAAACACAATGTTATATATGTCATACAATGGAATATTTGGTAATAAAATGAAGTGCTGATACATACTATATAGCATACATGACCCTTGAAAACACTATGCTCATTGCAAGAAGTCAGACAGTAAGGGCCACAGGTGGGAGGACTCTATTAATGTGAAATGTGCAGAACAGACAAATCCATAGAGAGAGAGAGAATAGATTAGCAGCTACCAAGGGCTGAGGGAAGGAAAGAATGGAAAGTGACTGCTAAGAGTTATGAGGTTTCTTTTTGAGGTGACAAAAATGTTGTGAACTTAGCTAATAGTGGTAGTTGTACAACTGGAAGAATATCCTAAAAATCCCTGGGTTGTACACTTAAAATTAAGAAAAAAACGTCAGTTTTAGCCCTGGCTGGTGTGGCTCAGCTGGCTGGAGCATCGTCTGCATCCAAAAGGCTGTGGGCTTGATTCCAGTCAGGACACAAGCCTTGGTTGTGGGTTTGGTCCCCAGGGGCTGGGGGGAAAGGAGGCACCAGTTGATGTTTCTCTCTCTCCCTTCCTGTCTCTAAAAGCAATGAAAAGATGTCCTTGGGTGAGGATAAAAAAAATAAATAAATAAAGAGACCAATTTTATTAAATGAATGACATCTCAATAAAGCTGTTTTTTAAAAAATGCATGTGCCAAAACTCAGAACTTTCTACTAAAAAGAAGGAATTTTAGAGTACACCTGAACACACTTACTTGACTTTAAAACGCTCACATACCTTTTATTCAATTCTAAGTACTCATCCTTAGAAAACATCAAAGAACGCCCAGAGAGATTTAGTTTAAGGGATATTTATTACAACATTGTTAAAGGAAAGAAAGAAACACAACGTGAACAGTAGGAGCCTGAATATTTATGGGATACTATGTAGCTATTAAGCATATTACATGAAATTAATCATTGACAAGGAAATGCAATTTATCAGGTCTCAGCAGGAAACTGGGCACACTCAGACTGGGTAATTTGAGTGGAGTTTAATAAAGGTGTTACTTATAAAGCAGGGTGCTGGAAAACTACGAGTGATAGTGCGGCACCTGGCAACAGTAAGCACTCGGGAATGTACAGTTATCAGAGTCTGGGGAATAGCTGCCAGACAGCCCGCCTCCCAGAGCCGGACACAGCCCGCCTGCTGAGATCCAGCAAGGAGGAATCCTGGGGAACGAACACCCAGAACCTGCCCTCCTCTCACCCTACAGCCTCCTCGCAGGTGCCACCCTTGGATGAATCCAGGTGGGACATGAGAGGGAAGCCCTTGGAGAGGACAAGCATGTGTGCCTTCAGGGTGGGGAGCAGGGTGAAGTAGGCAGGGTGGAGGGTGGACTGAGGGACAAGCGGAAGATATCAGTACAGGTGGCCACGGTGCTAAACAAAAAGTAGTTGACAAGTGACTGCATTTGAAAAATTACAGATAAATAATATAACCACGTGAGAAATTCTGGAATGGTTTACTCCAAGAAGTGAACAGTGGGTTCACTCAGAGTTCCTTAACTATGGTGCTGTTGGCAGCTTGGTGAAGCAATTCTTCATTGTTGGGGACTGTTCCAGGTACTTCAGGACATTTAGCATACCTGACCCCCAGGGTACTAAACACCAGTAGAAACGATAACCATTAAAAACCAAACAAACAGCCCTGGCTGGTGTAGCTCAGTGGATTGAGCGCAGGCCTGTGAACCAAAGGATGGCAGTTAGATTCCCAGTCAGGTCACATGCCTGGGTTGCAGGCCAGTTCCCAGCAAGGGACGCATGAGAGGCAACCATACATTGATATTTCTCTCCCTCTCTCTCCTTCCCTTCCCCTCTAAAGATAAATAAATAAAAAATGTTAAAAAAATTAAAACAAATAAAAAATAAAAAACAAACAAGCAATCAAAACTCCCCCAACCAAACTGCCCACTCCCAGACGTAGGGTTGCACCAGGCCTGTTAGGGACCACGGTGAAAGCGAGAATTACATTTTTTTCTTTACCAATATTTTAAAAAATATTCTCCAAAGACTAGGTATTGTTTTTTATGAAATGGAAACTATGTTCCCCATTTTTTTAAAAAAAGAACTGAACAGGATAGGGTCCCTTATTTAGATTCCAGCTCTTGGTAAACCCTATTCGTCCTTCCCCAACCGAGTTTGCTCATGACAGCAAGTAAATGAACAGTGACCTAACACTATTACACGGATGCTGTAATTCATTTTGAAGTCAGCAGTAACAGGAAGGGTGCAACTCACTCAGTTTCTGACAAATCACTTCTGTTCTCCGGGTACTCGTGATCGCTCTGAGATCACAGTATCCTACAAATCGCAGGTCAAGTACTGCATTGCTATTAGTTCGTTATAAAATTTTAAAAAGGAAACAAGTACCATTTGGTTCCAAACACCATGTTCTACTGGCACCGCCTGGAGCGTTTTAGTAGGTTAGGCACTACCACTGACCTCTGCGAGAAAGCCGGGGCAAGGGATTTTTCACAACATATCTGGGGAGACGGTTGTTTTGTTCTCTATTATTTCATTTCCCCTGGGTTCAAGCAGGAAGTCAGGTTCTTAGTAATTCTAAGTCTCAGTATTTTGTTTTTGTCAAGGCCGAAAAGTAACATTCTTCTGGAGGTGGGTCTATATTAATCTCAGGGCTGGGATAGCAATAGTTTGAAACCTGTCCCCTTTCCCCCACCCAGATAAAGAAAGATTCAGTGGTACAGTATTTTATCACATCCAGGAAACCATCCATTGTAAGCTGCATCCTGATTCAGATGTTAAAATATGAACAAAAAGTACCTTGGAATCAATTAAAATGTTAAGGTGAACCTTAACATTTTAAATTTTGATTTCTAATTTTTTAAAAAAGTGTTTGTAGTTTCACAGCCTCACACTACTGATGACAGTTTAAACCAGTACAACTTTAGAGAAAGGTAGTTTCAGAATATGTCACAAAACACTTCAATTTGTGTACCCTTTGACACAATGATTTGATTGTAAGGAACTTTCTGGGCAAATGTGGAAACAGGGACAAACAAGGAAGATTGCTACAGCACTGGCTATACTAGTAAAACCCAGAAACACGCTAGTTTTAAGATGGAAAACTGAGGAAATCAAAACGGTGCTTCCCAATGACAGAAAACTGCAATAATGTGAGAGACCGCAGGCCCAGAAAATGCTCACTGTGTGGGAAGCAAACATAGCAGGTCTTTCATCCATGAAAACAATTATACGGAAATAGATGCATAGAAAAAAAGTATAAAGGGAGTTTCAGAAAAAAACTGAGATGAAAAGATAAAAATCAAAATTCTAAAAATCTCCTTAAAGATATGTCAGCTTTTCCGATTGAGAGAACATACCAGGTCCCCAGTAGCGTGGATGAAAATGAACTCATATGAAGGCACATGTGGTCAAACAAACTCATAAAAATTTTTTTAAAAGAATTGAAATAAATATTTTTTTATTATTTATTTTTTCCTCACTTAAGGACATTTTTTCATCGATTTTTAGAGAGAGGGGAAGGGAGAGAAACATTGATCAGAGAGAGAAACATCGATTGGTTGCCTCCTGTATGCACTCAGACTGGGATGTGCCAGGTATGTGCTGTAACCAGGAATGGAACCCCAACCAACTGAGCAATATAAAACAAACAGAAAAGCTAGAAGACAGTAGAGGAATACTTAAAAAAAAAATTCTTAAGAAAAACAATTTCCAATCTAACATTCTTTACCCAAACTATTAATTATGTGTAACAGTCAAATCGAACATTTTGAAAGCTGCAAAGCTCAATCTACACATGCATCCTTTCTTAGGAAACTATTAGAGGCTGTGTTCCCCACCACCCACACACCGGCCTCACAGAGGAAGGCAAGACAGGGAGGACACTGCTCATGGGAAGCGGGGAATCCAGCCCAGGACAGGGAGAAAGAGAATCTCCAGGGGATGGTGCAGGAGAACCCCGGGCCATCAGCTGTTCCAGGTGAGCAGGCCAGGTGGGGGAGCAGGTCAGCGGCTCCTATGGAGGGTTGGTTGTGAGGATGCCTCTGATAGAATACCTCTCTCCATTGTCTCAGTATCTCTGTTTTCCTAAGAGGAGATTTAGACAACGAAGGTAAAATAAGTGACTAAATATCTAGAGGACTGAAAAATGGAAAAAAAAGGATCACTAACTCCAGGGAGAACAAGAAATTGGGCAAGAATGGAAAAGTGCCCACAGGCTACTCAGTGGTTCTGCATGTATGGTCAGCACCTGTTACTGATCTAATGCAAAACACGGTGGGAGACAGGAGGGTACATGAATAGTGGGGGTGGTGAGGAGGGTATCCAGGACAGGTAACACCTCATCTTTCAGGGTGGGTGGCTGACGGACAACACCTACAATTGGAAAAAATACGTATCACGCTAGAGCTCTAAGAGGTTTGACTGTGAGCGCCTGCAGGGGTGGAGATGGTGGGGTAAATATTTCTGCCTACAGGACCATTCAGCTCCTTAAACATGTGCACCTACAGCCCTGTCAAAAGTAAAAACTCAATTATAGTAGTAATAAGGGTCATTTTTCTTACATGTTTTTCTGCCTTTAAAAAAAAGGTATTGAAATCTAAAAGGATGCATGCCAATATACCAACAGTGGTTAGTTCTAGCGATGGCACTGTAGGCCATTTACAATTTTTTCCTTCACCTTTCTATTTTCTGAAATAGTGTGGAACATAGAACATATTGATTGTACATCGGAAAACAAGAGACATTTTACTTCATGCCTGGTAGAAACCCACCCCAGGGTAGAAGCCCCATCTCCTTCACTTTAGCTTCTGTTTGCTCCAGCGGAGCGGGGAACCTGCCAACTCCTCCATTCACACAGCAAATATTTGCTGAATTCCTATTAGCCAACCTCTGCAAGGTGATCCCAACCCCTTGGCCTTTTATTGGGTCTTCTGAAGTCCTTCAAAACCAGCTGAGGGGAGGAGCTGGGGACGGGCTAAACCAACACTTCTCAAGCCTGAAGCGCACTGGAACTACCTGGGATTGATTCAGTGGGTCTGGGGTGGGGTCTGAGACAATGGAGGCGCGAGTAAGCTATTCGATGTACACAGGTTTTGCTGAAGGCTTCTCACAGTCTTCGCCACTTCTGCACACTCATGGTTCCCATTCCCGACCCCACCATAGGCTGGATTTCCCCTCCACAAACGTTGAAAGGAAAGTACGCGGTGAACGGAGGTCCGGCCCCAGTTAGACAGCTGGGTGTCACGCCCGCCCGTTAGCAGCTAAGAGCAGGTCCCTGACCACAGTCAGCCTGGGGTCTGAATTCCAGCTCCTCCACCTCCAGGTGTGAGTCACTTCCCCTCTCTGTGCCTCAGTTTCTTCACATGTAAAACGGGATAATAACTGAAGCCACCTTCACAAGGTTGGGTTGTTGTGTGGATCACACGAGGGCAGAAGGTGCCTAAGGAGACCCTGGCATATGCCAAAGACTCAATAAACGGTGGCCACCACTAGAGGTTAACAGGGCTCCAGTCCTTCTTCTGCCATGAAGGGCCGGCTGGAACTTCTTAGGAAATCACTTGACCTCTCAGCCTCCACGTCCTCCTATGAGGAGGACAAGGCCCGTGCCTGGCCTCCTCCCCAGGAATGTTCTAAGCCTAAACCAGGATGTGCCACAGCACCAAGCAGGAGACCCTTTGATCTTCAGAGGTTGAGGCCCTCAGATTTTATTCTGTGAACATTTCTTGACTCACCGCAACTTTATTACCAGGGAGATAATTAGGAAAATGAAAGAATCCTCTCCTGTCCCCTGATCTTTGCAAAGCTGTGCTTCAGGGAGGAGACCTCCCACGTGGTGATCAGGTAAGGGCGACACTAGGTGTTCGTGACACTTATTAACATAAACTCCTTGCCTGCTCCCAAGATACGCCACGACCACAGGCGGGGCCCAGGGAGTTGGGTTTCTCCCCCATCAGGCATACTGAGGGTCACGAGCCTCTTCCCCAAGGTAACCGGACCTGGTTTTGAGAGGTGGTCTCTGAGTTTGGCCCTTTGGGAAGAAGGCGAGGCTGGGCGAAAAGGGCTCCTTCGAAGCCCGTCTGCGGACCTAGGCTGGCTCCCAGCCGCGGAGCGCGCGCGGGTCCGCCTGGCCCCCGCCTCCCCGCCCCCAGGCACTCACGATCTCCGCCACGATGAGGAGCCCGGGCACGGTGCGGAGGAATTCCCGGTCGTAGGCGAAGCTGCTGCTGGTGGTGGAGAAGTTCTCCGCGAAAGAGCTGGCGGTGGTGGTGACGGTGTGCGGGCGGGCACGCTGCGGGTCCTCCATCGTCGCGCCTGGGCCGGGCGGGCCCCTCCTCTGGGACCCCCCTGCGCGTCGGAGGCTGCACGCGCGGCCCGGAGTCCCGGGACCCCGGCGAGGGGGAGGGGAGCGCGGCTGGCACCGGGAGGGAGGCTCGCGGGGGGTGCCAGCCGCGGCCGGTCCAGCGGCGGCGCGAGTCCTGCGAGTGCGTGGCGCCCCCGCTCCTCGGCGTGCGGGCTCTCAGGCGGCGCTGGGGCCCGAGAGCAGGACACCCAGCCAGAGGAGGCCGCCGGGCGGCCGAGGCGGGCGGCGGTGGCCGGGAGGAGGGGAGGGGGCGTGGAGAGGGGCGGGCGCGAGGCGCGCAGCGGAGGGACCGCCCCGCCGGGGCACCGCCGCCGGCCGCCTCTTCACCTGTTGCCGGGACCGTGCGGTCGAGGGGGCGCCGAGTCGCGCCCAGGGTCGCGGGGCTGCCCCGCGGAGGAGGCGGCGCGAGGTCCCGGCCGCCTGCTGCCCCCTGCCCGGCCCTGGCCTGGGACAGGCCCCGCCTCCCTCGGGCGGGCAGCCACCCGATGACCTGTCTCCTCGCACCTGACCGCGGCGTAGGCTGCAGGGCCCCTCGGGGACACCAAGGCCTCCGCTAATGAGCTCCCTCAGCGGCGACCGGGCCGGGGGGTGGGGTGGCGACTCGCAGACGAGAAAGAGCGGCGGGAACTCTGACCCGGCCGGACCTTAGACCCGAGATCGATGCGAGGCCTCCAGGACAGCCCAGGAGAGGGCCCGAGGTTTTCCCCGCCCGCTGCGGCCGCCACTGCAGCCCGGTGTCATTTCCTGCCCCTCCTGTCGGGAACAATGTGAGGAACCAACTTAACCTCTGGGCTTTGAGGGCCAGATGCCTGCAGGCGCATGCAGGGGCTCTGTCGCGAGGATCCGTGGAGCGGAGGTGACAGCTCCTGGCCCGGAGATGAGGCGCGGGTGGGGTGGAGGGGCAGTATTTGGGTCCCTGGTCAAGGTGGATCCGTGTGATTCTGTTCAGTCACCCTTGGAAGGAAATGTTTGAAAAAAAGGTGGAAAGTGTGCGTGTGCGAAGTGAAGTTTGTGACACACGGGCTGTGCTTTTCTTAGCCGGTATTAGAATTTGTGCCTCTGCACGCCAAGACGCGAAGGGCAAAGGCATTTCATTCAGCCAATCAAGTAGCATCTGTCCTCACAGGAGACTCCGCTGTGGGGTAAATGCACGAGAGCGTCGGGGTTGCAGGAAGCACTTAGTGGCTCTGTCCTGGGGATCCTGGAGCTGAGGTGGTAGCCCCTGACCTGAAGATAACAGAGTCCTGTTTAGTAAGTACCTTGTTTTAGGGCCAAGTTCCACGTGAGCCCCAATACCGGAGCTCCGACATTTCTCAGCCGTATGACGGTGGGCACGTGGCTCCACCTCTGTGGGCCTCAGTGCTACCACCCCTGAAACACAGGCTTCGGTAGGTGGACCTCTCACCAAAAAGAGCATGTTCTGGGTAGTTCTGGGTGGAAATAATCGTTGGTCACAGACTGGGAATTGCTTTGCAGTCACAGTGAAGGCATTCCCTCTGCTCTGTTCCAAGAGAGGTTAAAAAAGAGGTCAGAAGGGACATTTCATCCACAAGGTCCTATCAGCTGAACTGAGAAGCAAGCAACAGCTACCATCTCATAAAACAAGGAGTTAGTTTCTTTTCAGTCAAGGGCCAAACCCAGACGACCTCAGGAGTAAAAGTTAAGGCTTCAAAAGCATTACGAAGATACAAAGATTTGGGAAAATTTTATCCGTGAGCATTTGCTAAGCACCTTGCACTGGTGGGCAAATACAACCAAAGTTCAAACAGCACTATCCCCTGGAGGAGTGGTTCTCAAAGTGTGGTCCCTAGGAAATTTTCAGAAGTGCAAGTTCTCAAGCCCCACTTCCGATCCACTGAGTCAGAAACTCTGAGGGCAGAGCCCGGGAAGCTGTGTTTGAACAAGCCCCGCGAGAGACTGATACATGCTGCAGTTTGAAAGGTACCGCTTCAGAGAAACCAATACTGTAGCTGGGGAGATCAGAGGTACACATACGAAATGGCTGAGGAGTCTGTGGAATCCTTCATGATATTTAGGGAATGCAGGAAGACAGGAAGGAGCTCTAGACAACTCTATTTCTGTAATACAAAGGACAGTTCCTTCTCAAAAAACCCTTGCAGCCAGATGGATTTTAAAATTCAGATTTCTTCTATTTTAGAAAGGTAAAATGTGCGTATAACATGCACTACATCACACCCTTGGTAAAGTCTGGAGTGGCCCTTTAATTAAATATACTGATTTTCTGCAATGAAAATATATGAATGATGCTTAAGTGTGTGAGTTACCTGTTGCAATGTAATAAATGCTCCTCCAACATTAGTGGTGTAAAATGACAACCGTCTCATCTGTTCCTGAGTCTGCAGCTCAGGAATTTGGGCAGGGTTTGGCTGGCAGCTCTTCTGCTCCACGTGGTGTTGGTTGTAATCATCCACGCAGCTGCTTTCAAATGGGCAGGCCTGGAAAATTCTAAAGGGCTTCCCTCACGTTCTGATCCCTCACAGTGTGGCAGGTCAGTGCTCCTCCACCTAGCCTTTCTCTGTCCACGAGGCTTGGGCTTCCTCACAGCTTGGTGGGCTCCCTGTAGTTGTACTTCTACATGGCAACCGGCTCCCAAGAGGGAACATTTCAAGAGGGGCAGAGGCAGAAGCTGCAGCCTTCCTAAGATCCCGTCTTGAAAGATACACAGCATCACTTCTGCCACATTCTGTTGGTCAAAGCCAGGGACAAGGGCAGCCTCGGTTCAAACAAGGGGGATAGAAACCACTGCCGGATGGGAGGAGCAGAGAAGAATTGTGGCCACCTTTTCATTCATGAAGTGGGCTAAATAAGGACAACAAACAGCTTCATGCCTGTTTAAGTCAGGGTTTTCTACCAAATAAATTGTCTGCAAACTTGAGAGCATACTCTTGGCTTTCAGCTTTTCGGATTTCAGAATTACAGAGGAGCTGCGGTACGCTGGTTGTTGGCAAGCTGTCTGCTCCTTTCCAACTACTGCCTAAATTCAGTTGCTCTCCTTCTGCCTGGAACATTCGGTGTCCATTCCTTCAGCGACATTTTTATCCAGTCTACCGCCATGTTCCTGCAAGGATTATTGTCCTGAAGCCCCGGGGCTCAAATCTGGCCAACATCCCACTCCGCACAGTGTCAAAGCCTCGATGAAGTGGTTGAGTCTCCTCCCAGCCCTTTACCCAGCCAGCCCAGAATGCTTCCCAGACCTGCCCCAAATATATCGTCACGTGTCTCTGTGGGTGCGATCACTTTACAACCAACTTTTCTCAATCTAGAAAGCCTCCTACCTTCACCCACAGCTCAAACTTGCCCTCTTCAAGGCCCATTTCAAAAGCCACTTTTTTCTGTGATTCCCCTCGGATTTCCATAAAGCTTGTTCTTTTCTTCAGAATTCATTAATTCCATGCGCCTCTCCTCACTATTTCTTGGGAAACTCTGTTCTTTGAAGCCCACCACCACCATGAGAGAGTGCTGAGACCCAAGCTTCATTGTTAAGTGTGGAAAACTATCAAAGGAAGAAAAGGCAGACCCCGGCCTCCCATAAAAGGCATCGTGCAGAACAGAGCTTTGAGCTGAAACTTGTGGGAAGTATCTAACCTGTGAAGATGGACAAGGAATCGGGCAGGTGGGACAGCTCCACTCCTTCCAGGAACAGCCCAGGTGACGCCACAAGTACCAGGATGAGCAGGCCGTGTGCACATGGGTACATAGGAATCTGAGATCTGTTTGTGTGGAATGAGGGTGATGTGTGGTATGAAGGCCTGAGGATTCATGCAGTCTGAAAGACGGTTTCCGCAAGGCCACAGCACCCTAAGCAGAAGTTAGGACAGATAGCACTCTCAGGGGCTCGTGGAACCCCAGGTTATTCAGTGGGGGTCCCGGGCTCGTGAATAATTCAGGGAAACAAGTGGACACCTTGGGAATTCCACCTGCTATCTGGAAAAGAGAAGATTAAGGGACATTCTCATTTATGAAGTACTGGTCATACATAGATGAGCCTATGACCAACCATTTCTCTTTATTATTATTCTAATTTAAAATTGATTATGGTTGTTGCAGGCAAGAACCGTCAGTGGATGTTAGAATTACTGGGTGAAAGCATTGTGAGAAAAGGGATGTTTATCTCATCTCAAAGTATTTCCCCAGAAGACACTGTTTTCCCTTCCTAATTCATAAGTAACTTCTCAGTGGAGAAACTTGTGAGCCACTGGCAGACATCAAAGTCAATAACAGGTACCTCCTGCTACGATACATTGAGAAAGATACAGCATCACTTCTGTGGTGTTCCTACCAAAAGGAATAACCTGAATCTAGTCATGAGGAAAGAACGGACAGACCAAAATTAAGGGACACTTTATTAAGAGCTGCTAAAAGGAAACAACAGACCCAAAATGGAATCACTCTTGCTAAACCCCACCAAGACTTAATTCCTAACGTAAGTGCATTTAGAGTCTCTCTCCAGAGTGGAATTTTAAACCAATCAGTCTGGAATTTCCTGGTCAGCACTGGAGAGATAATCTGCCTGATAAAACCTCCTGCCTCCTCCCAAAGGAAGGTGGCTGCGCCCGAAATAACCCACTCTTTTAACTTTCTCGTTCCACTCTCTTTCTGCCCAGAAAAACCTTGCATTGTGGACAACTCCTCTAAGCACCCTTCTAGTTTCGAGATGAGAATGCTGCCCAATTCATTGATCGCTTCCTAAACCCAATTAGGTCTCCAAATGTACCTAAATTGAATTTTTCTTTTTCTATATTATTTTGTACTAGTTTTGGGTATACAGCATAGTGGTTAGACAGTCACATGATTCACAATGTGTCTCCCCCCATATTTCCACGTGGCGCCATACACAGTCATTACAATATTATTGACTATCTCCCCTATGCTGTACATCCTTGTGACTATTTTGTAACTACCAATTTGTACTTCTTAATCCCTTCACCTTTTACTTCCAGTCTCCCAACCCCCCTACCTTCTGGTGATCATCAGTCTGCTGTCTGTGCCTGTGAGCCTGTTTCAATTTTGTTCTTTAGATTCCACATATAAGTGAAATCGTATGGTGTTTGTCTTGCTCTGACTGACTTATTTCACTTAGCATAGCCCCTCCATTGCATAGCACCCCCTAAATCCATCCATGCTGTTGCAAATAGTAAGATTTCATTCTTTTTTATGGCCAAGTGATATTCCATTGTATATATGTACCACAACTTGTTATCCACTCATCTATTTTATTTACTTACTTACTTACTTACTTACTTTTTAGAGTGAGGGGAAGGGAGGGAGGGAGAAACAGAGGGAGAGAAACATCAATCGGTTGCCTCTCCCATGTGCCCCAACCTGAAACCCAGGCATGTGCCCTGACCGGGAATTGAACCTGTGAACCTTTGCTTCATGACACAACGCCCATCCAACTGAGCCACACTGGTCAATTGATGGACACTTGGTTTGCTTTCTGGCCATTGTAAATAATGCTGCAGTGAACACAGGGATGCATATATTCTTTCGAATTAGTGTTTTGGGTCTCTTGGGTCTAGATATACACCTAGAAGTGGAATCTCTGAACCACAAGGCAGTTTCATTTTTAATTTTTTGAGGACTCTGATGCATGCATTGGCCTGCAGTTCCCACGGCGTTATGGATGAGATATGAGACAAATTCACACCAAGTCCTGTGGAGGAAAAGGGATGGTACGGGTACTCTCTCAAGGGGAGAGCGCCCTGACCCTTGACTTGACAGGTTTTTATTGGGTTTCAATTTGCACAGGAGTACAGGTAAAGTTCATTACTCATTGTCAGGCAGTAAGGATCAAACAATAGATAGCATACAAAGAACTCTGAGGGCCTATTCCGAGTCAGGGTCTGTTAGCTAAAGGGCTACAAAGCTTTAGGAAACAAACTCATTTCCTGCTCGGACCCTTATCATTTAATTGACAACATTGTTAGCAAAGCAGGTTTCACAGGATTTTATGTATTCTTTCTCAGGCCGGATCACCCAGGGAATCCACCCTTTCCAGCACAGGGCTGCACCGCCACCAGCATTGTTTCAGGCTTAAGGCATTGTCTCAGGCTTAAGTCAGTCAGGGTAACCAAGGCAACCAAGAGGTTAGGAGACTTCTCGCAGACAGAATGAGGACTCAGGCTATGTCAGGATAGCTGAGGGGCGAGGGTCCATCACCCCCTTTTGCTGTAGTCCCCCAAGTCCTTCCTTGGGGCCTCCACATGATCGTGCCTGGCTTAGGTCGTTCCCCACTTGGGGAATCTTACCCGTCATTGGCTAACCAACCAAGCATTGGGGGCCAGTTATGGATGAAGCAGAAGAAACAGAAGTGGTGCTCCTGCCAGAGAGATAAGCTTTGTCTCCTTAGTGGCTTACGGTCCAAAGGTCACTCACTCAGCCTTAGCTATGGCGGGGTTACAGCTCCTGAAACCAGGCAGGGTGGTCCCCAACAGGACTCTCCATACACTTTTCCATAGTGGCTGCGCAATCTGTTACTCAGTTGGATTTTGTTCTTTAACAGAGTTAAAGTCATAAAAGAGAAAGAAACATTTGAGAAACTGTTCACACCGAAAGAGACGAAGGAGACCTGACAGTTAAGTGCAATGTGAAATCCTAGATTGGATCCTGGGTCAGGAAAAGAACAACAGTGAGTAATTGGTGAAATCTGAATGAATTTTATAGATTAGGTAACAGTGTTACGTCAATGCTAACTCTATGACTTCAATCCTTGTACTCTTATTATGAAAAATGTTATTTAACATTTGGGCAATCTAGTGAAAGTTTGCTGGGAAATCTTTGTTTATTTATTTATTTATTTATTTATTTATTTATTTGCAATGTTTTTGTTAGTCTGAAATTATTTCAAAACATTAAGAAGATAGCCCTGACTGGTGAGGCTCAGTTGGTTGAGCGTCATCCCACAAAGCGAAAGGTCGCCGGTTTGGTTCCTGGTCAGGGCACATGCCTGGGTTGTGAGTTCAGTCCCTGGTTGGGGCATGTAGGAGAGGCAACTAATAGATGTTTCTCTCTTACATTGATGTTTCTCTCCCTCTCTTTCTCCCTCCCATCCCCTCTCTCTAAAAATAAATAAAATCTTTTTTAAAATTTTAGAAAATACAAATAATTATTTGTGGTTGATTAAAAATAAAGTTCCCAAATTCCAATCGCAGTTCAGAATCTCCAGGCCCTTTGATTTTGTGGTTTATGCTCCCCCAAATGTCCTGCCACCCCTCCTCCTATTATTAATGTGTCCTGTAGAGAAAGCAGAGGCTTGGCTGAGAAGTAAGGGTGTCCTTCCCACTCCAGGGCCGAAAGCTACCAGTCAGTCTGGTCTGTCTTCAATTTGGAAATAGGTGGAGATGGGGCCCAAATTCATCCATCAATGTCACCTCTGGGTTTGGGCTCCAGGAGGCGCTATCAATGTGGCCGGAGGTCTTAAATCCTTTGGGGTTAGGCCCATAAAGCAAGACAAGTAAGGGGACCAGGTTAGGTTTGTTTCAGAATGGCTACTTCGGTTGTGTTCTTCTGAACCAGACACGCATGTGCTTAAACATTACTTCACAGAAGGTCTGAACTCACATAAAAGAGTATATTTACTCCCATTTTTCTTGAAATATATGACCTCCTAGATAGTACTTTCATTTCCTGCTTTAGTTTGAGACAGAAGGCCCAGAAATATTGCACTTTCCTTTTACCATAAACAAACATCTGAGACTCTGGGACTGTTATGAAATCAGCCCCAAACATTCAATTCAGTTGTGGAGGGTGTAACAGGGAGTGGTGGAGTCTGTGGCAAACAGGAGCACTAATGCTCTAAAGGGGCCGCTGGTTGTTACTATGTAAGAATCAACTAATGTCCATTCTCTTAAACCACTGCCACCTTTGTGGGCTGAACAAAGCATATCTGAGAGTCACTGGTTGGCACCCTGAGTCAGGCAGAGGGAAAGGCCGTCTTCTCCCTCTAAGCCTCTCAGACTGTCCCCGTGGAGGCCCCCTAGCTGCCTGGGTGGAGAGGTGACTCCAAGTGCAGAGGAGCTGGAGGAAACATTGAGGAGAGTGGTGAGCAAAGTGGGAAACAAATGAGATGGGACTGAGAGCAGAAGAGGGTTTTCTGAAGCCAAGGAAGGTGAAGCTGAGAAAATATAGCATCAGCTTATTTAGACTTAGGGCTTCTTGGATAATACAATAATAATCATAACAACGACAACTAAATAGTACTTTATTATTGGCCTATTTTGTGTCAAGCACTGCCTTAATTCTAAATAATTTCATGAAGTCACTGCTTTAAAAAAAAAATCTCAGGGATCTCAGTGAGAAAGATCAACTCCTCAAAGTTCTTAGCTGTGTTCATTCGCTCAGGAAACATCTGATACCCACAGTGGGCCATGCACCACACAATGTGCAGCTCCGTGAGGCACCGTCCCTTCCCTCAGTGACTATGTCATCAATAGTGTGGGTGTGAGGCCAGCCAGATCAATGATGGGCGGGATCCCCGCCAGGCCAGGGATGGTACCCATATGGGGGAGGGTGGTAAGGAGGCCCAGGGACAGTTTCCACTAGGAGAAGACATTTAAAGTGTTTTCAAGGGCCATTCAAGGTTAACTAAGCAAAGAAGTAGAGGATGAAATTTCAGGAGGAGGGACACAACCCTCTACATCAGGAACCACTGGACCGGTGTGCTTGCTGAGAGATGTGGCTAGAGGGAATTCCAGCCTTCCTTGCCTTCCAACAAAGAACCCAATGGGCCCCTACTGCTTCTTCTCCACTTGGTTAATAAACATTTATTACCCTGTGCTTGACAAAGGGAAGATAGGGAGAAATTTCATCCATGAGCATTTATGAAGCTTGAGATTACATCACACCTCCCCCTGTGTGAGACCTGGAGAGGAGCAGGGGTGTGTGTGTGTGTGTGTGTGTGTGTGTGTGTGTGTGTGTTTACATGTGCATTTTCTTGAGGGCGAATCAAGTCAAGGACAGGCACGAAGCTCTCTTGGTCTTATACCTTTTACTTTTTTCAGCAATTACTTTTACAAGCCAGTAGAAAATTAAATTAATGATATATACAATATTCTACAAAACCAAAGGTCAGGAAGAGGACTGGGAGGTGGGGGAGGCACCCAGGAACTTTCTCCTGTAGGGTGGCTTAGTGGACCCCCATGCCAGGTTGCAGAGTGGGAAATAACAGGTTTGTTGAGGGGCGGGCGTGATTTCCTGCACCAAGTCTTGCTGGGACCCAGTTATCACAGTCAGACAAGGAAGCAGTTGAGATAAATTACAAGCAGACAGAAACCCATGAATGGGCTGTATCTGAGGATGAGGCCCAAGTGATACGGTTCCTGGTGTCAGAGAGGAGACCCACAGTTTGTGGGAGTCCCCCCAGCAGATGCACAGAGTAGCAGGAAATCAGAAGGCACTGCTACAGAAAACACCTCATGCTTGTTAATGGTACCTTGTTGAGGTCATGAGCCAAAACGACAGGCTTCATTTGTACAACTGAAAAAAGTCTAGGCTCTCAGAACAATTTGAAACAGAGGTAAATTTGAAGGCCTCAATGCCAGCTTTTGTTCATTAGTGTTAATTAGGCACCCACTTGTGAATTCCTCTGCCCAAGGTATTGGATGAGCTTCCAAGTACCTTCCAAGGCTGACTGTACCCAAAGAAATGCCAAGAATTTCCCCAAATGAGATCAGAAGCACACACAGAAAAATAGTCAGCAGAGACAAAAAGCAGAATGGTAATACCCATCATGTGTCTTACCAGAAGATTCTCTGAGAGGAGCATATTAAGCAAAATTTAAGGAGTGGATATTTGCTTACTGGTACTTTTGCTTTAGAAAGAATCCACTGGAGGGGTTGTTTACAGATGAATTTGATGGAGGAGAGATGATGGAGCTGAGAAATTTAAAGGCGATTAGGATCCTTATCCAAAGAGTCATCTCCAAGTAACACCAATAAAACACCAAATTTGTACAAAAGGATACATTTCAGTATGCATTCTTGAAGAGTTGCTGGCAAACAATCGAAAGGTACAATATAATATGGCTTGCTCAGAAGTTCTATTGCCTGATTATTTATAAGGCCAAAAATTCACCACTGCATTTATTTGTTTTTTAATTCCCCTGTTCAGCTCCACTTTGCTCAAAGGTAAGTAACTGTGTCTGGTTGCAGCACGTGCTTGCTTTGGAAGTCTGGGCGTAAGCACAGCCCTCTTTGCATAAGTTGAAGGCATATTAGCGTCTGGTTTGGTGTTGGGTGACAGATTTCACTCCGGGTCCTATCCCTTCCCTTGATATGGTGAATCTGCAGCCAGAAAAGCCAGTTGGATCTCCGGGCCTGCTCAGAGGTGGAGGCTGATGGAGAAGGAGCAGGGATCCACTGCCTTAATGGGATCTGTGCTTTTCAGAGCCAGGAATCCTGGCGCCATGCCTGTGAGAGCCTCATGGGTGACGTCATAAATTTGAGAGAATTGTGGCACTGCCAGCAAGGATGGAATCCACCACAGACACCTAGCCTGGCAGGTGAAAAGCACTCAACAAAATCTGGGACCTCAAAACAGGTCACATGGACGATCGAGACAGAGCATGGTTCAGAGTTTCATACATTATTGATTTTATTGCTGTCCCCATCTCTAGGAATGGATCGCATCCACTCCATCACACACGGAGGACTTTACGTGGGGTTTTTTAGACCCAAATTAGAGACTGAAATCCTCTCCAGCAGTCTTTTTAGTTTTTTTTTAAGCAAGTCTTAAAGACAGAGACTTGATTTCGAATATCCCCTGTCCCCTCCTTCCTTTGACAGCGGAACTCTAAACTTTTCAGTGGACACATCTTTTTAAGGACTTTTCCCAGCTTCCCTCGCAATTAAGTGGGGCCATTTGACTAAACAAATAAAAATAATATCTTTTACTTGTATGTGCCAGGTAACTATTCTAAGTGCTTTGGGTGTATTAATCCATTTAATTTTCACAGTCACTTCATGAAGTATTAAGAAACAGAGGCACAACCCTTGATGCGGACACCGGCCAGCAGTGTCCGCGTCATTATGGATGAATTAAAACATGCACACAGACTACCGAGTCTGGTGGAGGAATAAGGACGACAGACTGGCTTTTCTCTCAAGAGGAGCCAAAGCCGCAGCCTCCATCATGACAGGCCTTTATTCTAATAATATCTCCTTACCTTCCAAGATGGTTCTTCCTCACTATCCAGGTTCCAACAAAGGAGCCAATGCCCCTCATTACATCACAGAAGAAGGACATTAGCAAATGAATAGGCAGCCTTACACTGGTCCCTGCAAGGCTCAGCATGGATTTTAGGAAGTTACAGTAAGCATTTGCAGGGTGAGGGAATTTTTAGCAAAGAGCAAACCTCAAAACAGCTTAGGTATATTGCAAATCTGATTACCCACGAGATAACCTATCTGTGGGCGTGGGTCCTATGCATCTCCGAGTAGGAGCTGGGCCCACACCACGCAGAAGGGTCTGCCACAAACCCTGGACAGTGGCTCAATTGCTTGGAGCATCACCCCAAAAGGTTGTGGGTTCAATCCCTGGTTGGGGTGCCTACGAGAGGCAACTGATGGATGTTTCTCTTTCACACTGATGTTTCTCTCTCTCCTCTCCCTCAAAAAATCAATAAATATATCCTTGGTCGAGGATTTTTTTAAAAAAGAAAAGAAACAGAGACAGAAAGACATTAAGTGACTGGACCCAGACCGCAGAGAAAGTACATGGTGGAGCTGGGATGTCAGCCCCAGAAGTGGGGCCCCGGAGTTGCATCCAAGCTCATATTCAGCCAAGTGGAATGGGAATAGAACTTCCAGATCATGCCCTCAAATGCGAGAAGCTTGCTTTCTGTTCCCCTCGCTCCTTCCTAGAAATCACCGTCTTGAATTGTATGATAGAAGCTGCATGTTGAGGATGTCAGGGCAATACAGAAGGAGCAGAATGTCCAACACCACAGGACTATCCTATTGGCTTGGACTCCTCACACTCAGCTGTTACACACTAGAGAAGGAAACCTTCATCTGATTTTAACCTTGTTGTTTGGGGAGGGAAAAAACAGTCACATCCTAACTAATCTACCTTTGGTAAAGAGTGAGGTCATGGACGGAAGGGACACAACGTCTCTGAGCAGCTACCATATACAGGCATACCTCGGAGACATGCGGGCTCGGTTCCAGACCCCCGCAATAAAATGAGCATTGCAACACAGTGAGCTGTAATCTTTTTGCTGGTCTTGCCTTCAGTTTGCAAACAACTCAGCCTCTGTGGAGTGAAGTTCCATA
The DNA here is from genome assembly GCA_004027475.1 of Anoura caudifer. Taxonomy (NCBI): domain Eukaryota; kingdom Metazoa; phylum Chordata; class Mammalia; order Chiroptera; family Phyllostomidae; genus Anoura; species Anoura caudifer. The sequence continues at coordinate 34,766 of PVKU01000329.1, read as the reverse complement.
AACCACACATGCCTGCTTTCAGTGTCTTCGCACATTATCTCATTCACTTCCCACAGAAGTTCTGCAAACAGGTATCATTAGCCAGTGTCTGCAATGAGGAATCTGAGGCTCTGAGTGGTTCAGTAACTTGCCTGAGATCCCACAGTTAGTTTTGGTGGACAGGCTAAAATTTCAACAAGCCTTCTCCAAAGGCCTCTCTCTCACTATGCTTCAGTGACTCATGCATAAGAGGCATTTCTACATCTGCATCATGATTCATAACCCTTTTACAGGGCCCTCCTCAAATCGATCTGATCATATCGGTGCTCTTAGTTCCATTCTGTAGATGGGAAAACAAGACAAGCAACTACAACCCCAAATTCAGCAGAGGGCCCAGGTTTAAAAGACACAGGTGCAGAAATTCAAGGCCGGTGATTTCTCTACAAACAGAACCCATTTGAGAACCCAGAAGTCCTCATTCTTGAATTTGTGAAGTGTCTTCTCATTTTTATGAGTTCATCGGTGGAGGATGGCCGTGGAGGCAGGTCAGTTGCTGGTGGCATAGAAGTGCTGTGTTTAACCTTAATTTTAGAGGTTTTTCCTAAAAGGTTTGACTGTATTCAAGGTTTATTGGTCACATGAGACCTTCCAGGTTGCCTGAGACAGTTGCATAAAGTCCCAACCTGGAAGCTGACCCTCTTCCAAGAGATGAAGGCAATGATCACCAAGGCTCTCCCTCATTCTGCCTATGTACAGCCTCAAGATGGAAGACCTGGGAGCCCCAATCCCCAGGTACTGTGATGCCTCTCTTCCTTCCTGCAGGAGACCAGCTTTCTCTGTTCCTGATCCACTTGGGGGAAATGCTGGCCAAAAGTCCTCCTCTATCTGTCTCCTGGGTAACAAGGGCAGCCAGACTGATATGGAACTTGCATCTGTCACCCAAATTCCTGTACAGGGGGCCCAATAGTGTAGCTTAAGCCCATTGCCTGTCCCTTCTCCCCACTGACAATGGCAGGTGCATTACAACCATGTGGAATTGCGGAGGGTCACTCCCGTAGAAATAGTAGGGGTCAGATGACCTCATCGTACAGGGGTCCTCAACTCTGGCTGCCCATTAGGATCACCTGGGGAACTTAAAAAACTACCCAAGTCCAAGCCTCCCACCCCCCTGAAGAATATGGCTGTATTGGTCTGGAGGGGATGGAATCCTGGCATCGGTGTTCTGCGGGAAGTTCCCGGGTGATTCTTTGTAAGGCTTTTTGCAATGTATCTCAGCAAAGAACCCTTACAAAACCAGAGGAGTCAGTGCTAAAAATCCCATCTCTGTTAGGATGGTGAATTCCAAGAGAGTAGTTAACTTATTTGTGCTGTTTGATGTAGGCTTAGGGATGGCACATAGCTCCAGACCAGAATGCAGCCCCAACAGTTCCACCTGAATCTTGACAAGAATTTATTCTGAAACTATTTGCCTGTCACTCTCTATCCCTTCCCTGTCCAGAGCCGCACCCCTAGGTGTCAGCCTGGAGCTCTCTCTCTCCACACTGCCTTTTGAAGGCAGGGGAAGGCGGAATAAATATTAGGTCTCCTGATCTTTACCCCTGGTGTTCGCAGCACAGAATGCCGTTTTTTCTTCATTTGATGTCTCAACCCAGAGAAATTTTCCATTTTGCTTAAGACCTCACCCTTCCGGACTGATCAGAGCAGCTGAACTGAAAAGTATTCCAGAGCCCATCAAGCAGGCTCGTGTTTTCTTTCAGCCAGATAGCATCAGAGCGAAATCTTTGAAAGCTACTGCGGAACAATTGTCCTTTTATGCAAAGCGACCTTCACTGGGGGAGGGGACCCCTTTGCTTTGTTATCCTCCCAATTAGCCTCACAGGGAAGGATCTGTGCTCTCCCCCACAAACCCATCATCACCCCAGTCTGGGGCTCTTCATGGTCACCTGCCAATCTCCCTGACTCCCTCCTTCTTCATTTCTTGGGAAAGAGTCAGGTTACCTAAAATGGGTTCAGGCAGATGTTGAAACTGAAAACCAGAGAACTGAAGTCTGTGGGAGGTAGGCAGCCTCCAGCAATCAGCGACCGGTGAAACATGGCAGAGTAGAGGCAGGACACTGGATGAACCAGGAGCTTCGTCATCTCTGCAAATGTGGCTTGGATGGGCAACCAACTGAAACTGTGAAAATATGCCACGGTTCCTTAGATCCTCCCGAACCAGGGCTTGAAGTGGAAGGATGAATTCATGTGACAGGATGGGCGGGCAGGACATCGAAGTTGCCTCCCCCACATCTGTCATACCCCTCCATCATTGTGGGGTAGCAAATGGAGGAAGAATGAGTTTGACCCCACCCCCAGCCCCGTCCTAGCTCCTTTTGCCATCCTGATTGGTTTGAAGGGAAGCTGGACTGAGGACAAGATCTGTATACCTGTGGGAGGAAGACTGAGCTGAAAAACAGATGCAGCCTTCAACGAAGACTCTGTGGGGTCAGCCTATGTGCACCCCAGCTTCCGGACCCCTGGGGTGGGAGATTTCTGAGGCGTGTGTTCCACACCATTTCTCAGAGCTTCCCTCAGGGGCCCAGGGACCCAGAGTCTAGAACTTTATTTGTTAGCTGCCTTCGCTCTCCTTCATCACTTCCCAATTCTCGCCTTCCCTTCAGATCCCAGAATAAACTGCTTATGCTAAAGCTTTGCCTCAGGTCTGCTTCTAGGGGAATTTAAACTAAGGCGGTTTCGTTGAAGTCAGATTTTTAACCAAATGTGTAGCTTTCTCTTTGTAGATGGTGCTTGTTGGCCCTCTGCCTGGGTTGCCCTTTCTCTCTGGTCTCTGCTAGACCACCCTCTTCATGCTTCAAGATCCAGTTCAGACCTGTCCTTCTGTGCGAGCTCTTCCCAGCCTCCCCTAAGAGGTTAATCATGGCCTCTCTCCTGCCATCACCGTACCGTGTACAACACTCTGTTGTTGGGACGGCCTGGCAGTCTTTCATCTGCACTGCATGTCTTCAGGACAGGCACCTCTGTCCCCCCTAGGAACTAGCACAGAACTCGACGCACAGCTGCACTCTATAAATACTGGTCGAGTCAATGTGTGAACCATCTAACTAGTGACAGAGTCCAACCAGAGTCTAACCAGAGTCTAACTAGAGATAGACATCCAGTTCCCTAGAAGTTGAAGGTTACAGTTCCTGGTTTAAATAACTGTCACTCTAAAGCAGAAGTTCTTAACCTGAATGGATTCTGGGGACCTGGGAACCCCGCAAAAATTGTCTGCAAAACTGTTCGTGTCTGGGCATTTATCTGAGGAGATGATCTTTGCTGTTACCAGATTTTCAAGAGTCTGTGACTCAATTCATTCAACGTTTGATAATTATCATGTGCTGATTACACAAACCCTGAGCTAGGTGTGAGAACAAAGCAGTGCACAAAACAGACAAAATCTCTGCCCTCATAGAACCTCCATACCAGAGGGGAAGACAGGAAACAGACTGAAAATGGGGATAATCGCCACATAAAAAGGTAAAGGAAAAGGAGGGGAGGAGGTGGGTGCTGGTTACCCAGGGTAGCCAGGGAAGGCCTCTCAGGAATAGCGGCATCTGTCCCGAAGACCCAAGGGGAACAATGGAGCTCGTTCCCATGGGAAGGTCTGGGAGAGAACCTTCTAGGCAGAGGGGACAGCGAGAGCAGGAGACTGAGGGAGAGGCATCGCTGGGCCAGAAGGGATGCTGCTGTGGTGGAAGGGGAGTGAGCGGGAGGGAGCACAGTGGGGGTCAGGTCAGAGAGATTTGGGGACGGATCCTTTGGGGTCTTCTACATTGCAAAGGACCTTGGAATTTCTTCTGAGTGGGGGAAGGAAGCCATCAGAGGCTGTCAAGCAGGGGAGGGGCACGTTCAGACATGGGTTTTTTGAGGGTCACTTGTGACTATGAGGAGCAGAGACAGCAGGCAGATGGCTGAGGAGATCACTGCAGAAATCCAGATAAGCAGCAACAGTGGCTTGGTCCTGTAGGTCACAGGGGAGATGGCGGGAAGTGGTTGGAGAATGGAAGGATTTTCAAAATAGAGCCAACAGGATTTTCTGAGGGATTGGCTGGAGCTGACGATGACTGTGAGGAAGGATGGAACTGCCATTAACTGAGATAGGAAGTCAGCCTGTGGGAGGGCAGAAAAGGGGACTTCATTTACCAGGGTGACATCGCACCTGGTGACAATGAACCTCTTGCTCTCTCCAGCTGCTTCCTGTCCTTCCTGACACCCAGAGAGGTATAAATAACAAATAAACAAGCAAGAGGTATAAATAACAAATAAACAAGAAAGGTCTATGTCTCCAAGACCTTTCTGAGGCTGAAGACATAGTGAGGACTGCCAGAGGCTAGCCCTAGAAACTTGGGGGAGGTATTGGTTTGCGTAATTAATAATCTTGGAAGAAGCCTGACCCAGACAAAAGCAGGAGGGAGGCATCCCAGGGGATGTGCGACATTCCACAAACTTTTATCCAAAGTTTCTCTCACCCTCTAGAAGCTGTCTGAGACAGCAGAAGGAGCAAAGATTGCTTGCTCAGAGAGACCTGGGTTATAGCCCCAGTTGTTAGCTAGGCAGTGCCAATGAAATTATTTAACGCCTCCCCTGGTTTCCTAATCTGGAAGCAGTAGTGGCTGCCATAAGAATTACATGAAATAAAGGCATATGCTCCAGTTATTATTGCTGCATAACAAACTACCTCAATATTTAGTCACTTAGAACAGCCATCATTTTATTATATTTCACAGATTCCGTGGGTCAGGAATTTGAGCAAGGCTTGGATGGGTGACGTTTTTGATCCGTGTGGTGTCAGCTGCGGTCGCTCTGCTGGTGCTTGGGCTGGTCTGGAGCATCCAAGATGGCGTCACTCGTGTCTGGCATCTTGGCTGGGGCCGAATCTGTGTTCCACTGTGGTGGTGGTTTTAAACGCAGCTGCAAATTCGTTGATACTCTTTCCATCAAGGTGTCAGACCTGTGTTCCTTCATCTATGTCTCACTTTTGAATGGGGGTGGAAGTGACATTATGTGACTTCTCAAGCTAGGTCACAAAAGGCTATGCAGCTTCTGCCTTAGTTCTTGGAATACTCTTTTGAAGTCCTGAACTGCCAAATTCCCTTTCTCCCTAATTCTCACGATGTCCTAGCTAGTAAAATATCTGCATTAGTCAGGGACCCTGCTGGAAATGGATGGTGCACTCAGGTGGGGTCATGTAAAAAGAGTTTTGGAAGTTGTGAGAACGGTGGGAAACCACATGGGAAGGTGCAGTACCCCGAGGTTCCTACCAGGTGGGGGCTGTTACTGCTCCCAGGCCTGGAGGAAGGTGGTGGTGGTGGTGGCAGGAGGGGCTGTCTTCCAAAAGCCTAAGCAGCCAGTGTGTGTCAGCCTTGCAAGGAGGAAGTTGGGAGAACAAACATCCTGACCTTATCTCCTCTACACCCCGCCTTCTGTCTCCAGCGGAGGCTCCAAATTGGCTAAAGAGGGCAGCCTGGACCACAGCAGGATGCAAAAGGGCAGAGAGGAGATTACAGGAGCAAACAGAAGTCATCCAGCCCAGAGTCATTATTCTGATTTAATTTCAGTGGGAACACCATAAAGGCTCAAAAAAGATTAAATAACTTTCCCAAGGACACAAGGAAATGAATGACACTCCCAGGAGGGGTGGCTCTGTCATTCCCCTTACAAATGGTTTTGCATCCAAATTCCTTGATGTTATCAGCGCAAGATTTTTCTATTTTTTATTCTTTGGTGGTGGTGGAAGCAGTGGGACACGACCTAAGTATATTTGAACCTTCCATTAAACTATACTGATGTCAAGTAGCCACACTGGGAGAAAGGGCCTCTCCTTAGACTGGGCCTGGGCCTGGGCTGGCAGCAGGGGATGGTGAGGGGAGCCAGTGATTAAGGTGACTCCCCTGAGCTCTGGAAATTATCCCCTTTTAAATGAAACGATGCCCAACATTTTTTTTTTTCTTTTTCAGATTGATTTACCGTGTAACTTCAGCTTTCTTTTTTCTTATGCTTCAACTACATCTGGGTTCTAATAAAGACCAAGCTGAGATGCATTTTCTAGTGAATAGTCAATCTTTGTAGTATTTCAGAATTGCACACCATAGGTAAATGGAAGAGCCTTGGGCCGACTTCCGCCATGAACTAAAGCTGGCCTACTTTACATATTGCCGGTCACTGGATCTCTCTCATCCTCGTTCAGGAGGCAGTACTGTAGCCAGAAGCACAGAGTCTGAGGCCAGAATAACTGCCTTTGAAAACCAGCTCTGCCATTTCTAGCTGTGTGATCATCGGCAACTGACTTAACCTCTCCCTGCCTTAGATTTTTCATCTGTAAACCAGGAATCTTAATAAGAGCACCCGCCTTCTAGTGCTGTTATTAGAATTGCATTAATCAATATTGTAGAGCACTGACAACAGCTACCACCTGCTAGCAAATGACAATAACCGTTGGCAATTATGATCTCCTCATGACAGTGTAAGTTTCAAAGGTGGTCATACATGTAAAGTGGTCAGCATAGTTCCTGACCACGGGAATGTTGGGTATGACTTTCACCCTTTGGCGCAACAAGTATGTAGTGATCAGCTACTGTGTGCCAAGCCCTGGTCTGGACATGGGAGGGAACGGTAGTAAAGAAAATAGACTAAAATCCCACCCTTCTGGAGCTTACACTCTAATGCTATTAGTAGATGTCAGGGGTAGACTTACCATGAAGAGCGTGGAGCTTAAGCTATAAGCTCCTTGTTTGCAGAGGTCCCTCCATAAGGCTATATGCAGGCTCCTATATAGCCTGAGAAATGTCTTTGCATTTCTCGCCTAATTTTGTGTTCATAATTGTATATTCTCTTTCCTGAGTGGGTCCTCAAACCTGCAAAGGCTTCTGACCCCACAAAACCTGGGTCTGCCTCCACGTTTATTACTAGTGGTGATAATGATTATTTGGGTAACAATAGCATTACCGTTTGTTGGGAAATGAGGCGATGCTTCAGGTGACTTCCAAGGGCTTGCCTTATGTTAGGTATCGCTTTCACCCTGTGTTCATTTGTGCAACAAGTAGTAAATGAATCTTTATGCTTTCAAGTTTCCCACAGCAGGCCAACCCTGGTGGACTCACAGGCTGGGGGGCAGAGCCTCGTGTACCCAAATTGGGGTCACTTTCCTTGGCCCTTTTGGCACATTGCACCATGTAGTTAAGCCTGAAAGCTCTCCTGGAAAGAAAACTGCTTGTGATGACACGTGTCTCAAGGCTGTGGACTGGGCTAGGATTCTTTCAGTGGGAAGGGGGCTTAGAGACCATAGAGCTCCAAACCCTTAATTCACAGATACAAAGGCAGCCTGGATGGGGGGGCACTTGAAGCTAGGATGTGAACTCAACACTCTTCCTCACAGCAGCCTGGATCCAGCACCCAGTCAGGGGCACCCCACATCTGTCAAAATGGCATGTGATGTGTGTCCAGGTATTTTTTCACAACGCACTTACTGTTCAGATACCAACACACACGCAGTTATTGTTTTTGACCTACCTGACGGAGTGAACTGTTTGGATGGCAAACAAGACTTTGCTCCCTCTGTACACAGAGTATGGACACCTCACCTTGCCTCGTGCAGCTGACTTGGGAAAACAAACACATCTGTTGATATGCACAGCCATTAGAGATGTATGCAGAAAGTTTAGTTCACAGGGTTCTAAGTCCCTTTGTGGGGGGAAAAAAACTTGGCTTTTTGGATTGGAAACATCTAAGCAAGTAAGTTTTAAGTAGTCAGTATTTTGTGCTAGTTTTTGTCATTCTGAAAAAAAAAGTGTAAAATTGAATTGCCTGTCATATAGATCTTTGGGGAAAATTACATGTAAATTAATTTACTCCTTAAGCCAGACAAGCATATATAATTATCTGCTGTAGCTAAGGCTGCAGTTTTAAAGAGTGCTGGGAATAGCAGTGGATGAAAAAGGAAAGATTTGGATGGGGGCTTTCAAATAATTACTCCATTAGAGCTGGTTTATTAACTTTTGGTATTAGATGAATACATTTATGGCATACTTATTCAAGGAACAAATTATCTTTAACCTTCTCCATGTACCCAAATGCTCACACAACTTTCAAAAATTATACTGGGCAACCTTGCTTTTAAAAGTGACTTTCATGTCATGGTTGTTTGAATAAAGGTAGTTTACAAGTTAAATAACTTAATTGCGCATGATGTTTCAGAACATAGCTTTAAAGTACCAGGGGAGCGGAAATAGATGGTAATTTTTATTTCAGTTGTTTTATTTTTGCAGCCAATTCTTTCCTTTTCATTCCCATAACATGTTGTATAAACTTGCATGAGAACCAGGAACAGTCTAATTTTATATGCCACATCTAGGTGTCATATTAATAGCACCCCCTTAAACTCTCCGAATTGTCCCACCTTGAGGAAAAATTACCTGGTCACCCTAACTATGGTGCAGGTTGCATTGGACTCTGGTGTCTCCCTCTGGAGACTCTGGGTTCCTTGGGGAGGGAGCCCTGTCTTTTTCCCTTTTGTCCCAGTGTCCTCAGTGCCTAGAATAGGATCTGACATGTGATAGCTACCAGGTGTTGACTGTAGATTAACAGCCAGTCAGTCATCAAAGGACTGATATTTCCAATTGAGATATACTGATTAAGTGCAGTCTTAATAATTTCATCTATTTACTGAATTGGGCTTGAGTCTAATTAGCTAATCAGCAATTGACTGTTAGTGTGGTAGAAAAAGAAAAAGTGAACGATACAATTGCAAGATACCAGGTGGAGGAAGGTGAACTCGACCAAAGACTAGGGACTGTTCCAAATACAGAAATGACCCCAGAGACTTTTTATGTAACAGGATCTGCTAGTGCAAAACCAAAGTTTGGAAAATGCAATCTACCCTGCAGTCAAAAACTATAAAAGATCTTTCAATGTTTACAGTAATAGCATGTGCTGGATTGATACAATTATTTATAGTACATGACTTGCCTATAGCTGTAGAATGATATATTTTGATCTCAAAAACATAAAGATGGTACTTTATAGAATGAGTTATAATAACTATCTGGTCTCTTATGGAAAGATCCAGAACCCTTGGGGAACTGCATGCTGAGATTCAGTTTTAATATCATGTGGCTTACTTTTCTTTAGCAGAATAGTAGAAATAGTAACTTTGATGCATACATTTATCCTCATGTTGAAATTATTCCCACTATGAAGGCTTTTGGAGGCAGGCTAGGTCATGAGGGTGGGACCCTCACGAGCAGGATTAGTGGCTTTACGAGAAGAGGTCAGAAAGCTAACTGGCTTTCTTTCTGCCACACGAGGATACAACCCAGAGAATGGTTCTCACCAGAACCCAATGCCGGCACCCTGATCTCAGATTTCCAGCTTCCAGAATTGTGAGAAATAAATGTCTGTGGTTTATCAGCTGCCTAGTCAATGGTATTTTGTCATAGATGCCTAAAGTAAGACAAGTCAAAAAGAAGTTGCAACAATAGTGCAGAGAGGTTCCTGTACCCTCCACCCAGCTTCCCCTAATGGTTACATCTGAACAGTAAACTTGCCAAACAGGGAAATTGACAGGACCATCTGTTTTTGAAATACCAAGTATTTGGGGGAATATCCTGATGTAAATATGACAAGACACCGCTTGGATTCTTCATACCCAAATAAAATTATCCTACAAAGTATCTATATAGTATTAGGACCGATGAACAACATCTCTTATTATGTGTTACCTGATATCAAGTCACAGACCTGGACAGATGTCAAAATCCAGAAGCCTCACAGAACAATTAATGGACTATATATTGGTTTAAATCTGTGCCATTTTCCTTTAAATAAGCTGAATTTAGAGTAACAAATGATATTGATGGACCAAACACATTTATACTTATTGGTAATGAGATTGAGAATAAATTTTTCTTTAAAGTACTATTTAAATGCATGATGTAAACTTTGGAGCATTGCTTCAAAGAGCAATCAGCAGCATCTATAAACAATAATAGAACTATGGCCCCTATATTTTAGCTGTAATAGAAATGCTTGCCTCCAGACCTGCATAGGAGTTCCTCAAAAGCACTGCATTTTAATTTATTTTGGAAACACCTTCGTTTGGTACATCATTTCCTTCACTCTTGAGGGTGTATTAAGCAAAATCCAAGAAAACCAATAATAGGGACAGGCAAGTATTCCCATCATGCAGTTTGTGGTTATTAAGCAGGTGTCTTGGGGCTTGGAAAACATAATGACAATATATTTTTATAGGTCAAAACCATTGAACAGAGGAGAAAATAGCAAGTCAAAGAAATCGTGGAGATAAAAACATAAATCTATTTATTCAAGAAAGACGTCACCTGGTGGTAGGCGCAGGCCTGGGCACTAGGTACACAATACTAGACTAAGCGTTTTTCCACATCTTAATATCTCTGAGAGGTAGCTAGTGGGGTCTTAAAACCACTGTTGGCCATATGGCAATTGTAGTGTACTTGTCACTGCCTACACGTTTGTGAATGTAGCTACAATTCCTGGTTGTAAAACTGGTTAAATGCCATGCGTCAGTGTTTCGGCCAAGAAGTACTTTAAGAAGAATTTAAAGAAGGAGTATGAGTCCTAGTTGTTGTCTGAAATCTTTCATTAGCACTTCAGGTAAGATCTAGGAGTACCAACATTCAAACTTGCAAAAAGGGTATCAGGGCATTGGAGAAAACCCTGGAGACTGTAGTGGAGTACTCTCTTAGGAGGTCCTGAATATATGGCATTCTTGATGTCTTGGAGGACAAATAATATGGGAAAATGTTTACATAAAGATTCTGGATTAAAAAGTGATTCCGAAAAATAAGACTATTTGAATTTTATTACATATGTTATATATGAGGATACACATGTAATATATGTATGACACATACTATGTACACATCATATATAAAATATACATGATATGTATACATTAACAAATGCATTTTCCTTTCACATATACACAAGAAGGATATATGATAATCTATGTGTAAATAAATCTATAAAATAGGCCAAAACAATCCAATAGGGAAAGGAAAATTTTCAACAAATAGTACTAAAAAAATGGGTATCTATAAGAAAAAAAAGTATTTTGACCCTTACTTCACACCATATACAAAAATTATTGTATTTTTCGAATCATAAGATGCACCTAGGTTTTAGAGGAGGAAAATAGGAAAAAAAATTTGAAGCAAAAAATATTTAATAACATAAATAACATAATATTTTACCAATGTAAATGTAAACAGAACTCAACAGCAGCATTAACAACCATTATTCCCTCAAAATTTGCAGGGGGAAATGCATCTTACAGTCTGAAAAATACAGTAATTTGAAACCTTGAAGTAGTGAATATATATAGGTGTACAATTGATGTAACATTTTTGTATGATTACAAAAATCATAAAATTTTTGGAATAAAATGATGGAGAAAAATACAAGAATAAATCTAAAAGGGCTCTATTGACAAATATAAATTAAAAATTCTAAGTAATGAGTCATTGTCTTCTAGTTTAATTGACAGGATTTCTTCATCCTTATTGCACACAAAATGAGGATGCACGTTAAAGTCAAGGGAATTTTAGATGTGAAGAAACACAGGGGTTCCCAGGGTGGGGGAAAAGTCAGCCCTCCCTCACCCATCAGGAGCTTGCAGGGGAGGAGAAAAGGGACGTAACTCTCAAAGTGTGCGGTGTTAAATACTATGGAGGGGTGGTGGGAGGGCACCTCTAACGTAACCCTAACATTTTAGGGCTTTACAGTTTGCGCTGGGCTCCCGAATTTGTAGCTCATCACATCTTAACTATCTTGCAGGTAGGTCACGTGCTCAGCGCAATGGCTACTGGTTGAATGAATGAATGGATGAAACCATAAAGAAACTGGGGCCCAAAACACGGAGTGCCTTATCTAGGATGATCCACCTAGTAAGGGCTCAGCCTAAGATGTAGTTCTTCCAAGAACTTTTCCTCCTAAACCACTTACATGTGCTGGGTTCTGTAGCAGTGGAGCCTGAGCTGAGGATGCCTTTGTGCAGGAGATTTATTGAGCTTGTTCTTTCAGGAAAAATCTGTATACGGGGGTCTGGGCTTGTGTCACTCCCACCTCAGTCTGTCAATGGCTTTGGATGCCCCACCTTCTCAGAGAGACAGAAGAATGAGTTGCTGCTCACCTTCAGCTGGAAAGAAAGCCAGTATATCTGATTTGAAGCTATCTGTAACCCTCCTTTCCCTCTCCCTATCCTCTCCAAGTCCAGGAAGTGGAACAAGAAAACATGTTGGGAAGCTCACATTCTTCCGGTACACTGCCCCTAGGGGGAAACTTGGCCTGGGCAGGAGACATGCTATTCAGGCCCTTTTGCATTTGGAACCATCTGAATGCACACTCGTTTTGCATGCTGCTGTTCCAGCGGTGGCCGGCACAAAGGAGCCATAGTCGCCGGAGGCACCAATCCGATGCCAGGTATTTTAGATCTGGTTGAGTATAACTATTTCCTGGCAGCTGGCAGTGAAGTGTCTTGGGTCAGCCGTGCCTTTTTTGCACAAAGGCACCAAATGGGCTGGGGCAGTCTCGTGAATGAGTTACTTTTCCACAATGTACTGAAACAATGCGAATATGTTGGAGTCCTAGGGTTTTCGTGGCTGGCATTCTGAAGTGTTTTTCTCATATTACACATTACCATGCCACTTTTTGTTTCTTAAGGTGGATCTCTTTCTCCGAAGTTCAGGAAAGTGAGCTAAATGAAGCCACAAATTCTTGGCCCTAATGAGCATGCCCAACTCTGTTTTGTCTTATTTTCACACATAGAGTCCTCTCTACAGATGACATGTGTCACTTTTAAAAACTGCTCAGGCCTCTGTTCTGCCTTTAAAGTATTACCCTGGATTTCCTTTAGGAAACGACTCCTTCCTTATTCTCAGCCCTGCTGTTTAGATGGGATTGAGCCCACCCTCAGTTCCAGGGCTGGGCCGTGATTGGCTTAATCACCATCTTGGCCACTTGCCTGGTTCAGGGAAAGAAATATGACCCAATTAGAGCTAGCGAGACCAGGAAGACGTTTGCAGGGGCTGCTTCGCTGCCATACAATAGCAGAGCCTGCCAGTAGCTGGAGGGAGGGCGATTGGTAGCGACATAGAGGGAAAGAGTTTTCCATGAAGTCATCTGGGCCCTGGTTCACACGGCTCCTGAAGCCAGCCCTGCCTTTGGATGTTTTGGTTATCAGAGCCAACGCAGTCCATTTCTTGTTACAGCAGTCTAAGGTTTTGAGGGGGAGATTGCTTTTGTTTTGTTTTGATTTTTGCCATGTGAAACACACAGATCTTTACCTTGTATGTAATACTTCTAATGTGACTTGGATTTATCCATTTTCAGACCAATGACTTAAAGGATGAATCCAGGCTGCAACAGATCATTTAAAAAATAACAATTTGCTGCAAAAAGAACAAATTGATGGCAACAGAGGTTCATAGCATTTGAAAACCACATTTTTTTTTTCGGTCCTTAATCAGAACTGAGCACCCTGACTAGTCTTTCATGACATTCTCCCTTTGTAAAAAGGAGCTGTAATTCATGCGCATAGCAGTGTGGATCCAATGAGGAGACAGAATCATACAATAGGTTAAACAGGGATGTTTTATATAAAGAAGTATTAACTGTGATAAAAGCGTAACTGTAAGATAAAAGGAAATGATGTGGTGCCCTAGGACGCAGGGAGAGCACCCACTGAAGGTCGACCTTGGAAGGGGTTCAGATCTCACTGGAGAAGGTGTGATTCAGCCCACTGGACAGCAGGGAAGTTTGCTGGTTCTGCCAGGTCAAGGTTGGTCTGTAGCTGCTGGGAAGCACAGGCCCGCCTCCGGGGTGCAGCCCAGGCTGAGCGGGCAGTGAGATTCCACCTGGAGCAGGAGCCCTCAAAGCAGTCCAACGACATGGGGCCTTTGGTGTCTGTGTCAGGAGGGCCATGGAAAGGTTATCGCCAGGCCACAGCGGTAATGTCACCGAGGGGCTGCCTTCTGGGCCCATGTGGGTGCAGGCTCTATTGAAGATCTCCCAACCCACACAGTCCACAGGGCAGACTCCAGAAAGGCAGGACTGCCTCTTCCTCCTCAGTGTCCCTCCAGCGCCCTCTACAGAGAGAACTTGGTTAACAACATACCCAATTTGCAAAAGAAATGCTTGAAAGAATTCTGTTGTTTATCACAGAGCGTACATTGAAGGGTGCTTTGGGAGCTGAGAAGCGATAAATGCACAACCAACACTGTTTCCCCCCCCCCCCCCCGAAGAGCACAGCCTTGTCCGATTCATCTGGTTATTCTGAGGAGAGAAGCACAGGCGTGGACTGACCTCATTTATCCAAATCTGGTTTGGGTGAAGGGTTTCCTGAAAGGGTTGAACTTAGTCTCAGGACGTCAGTGCTGGAGTGTGTCCTTTGTACTAGTATGAAATAGAAAGAAAATGTGGAGTGTGCTGTGCTAAGCAAAGGTACATGATTTACTTGCCGCCACTCACTTCAAAATCTTTAATAGGCTATTGTGTAATGAATTTGCTCCAAATTACTGGAATTTGTAAATCTTTTCCCTGCAGGTCTGATTATCTATAGGACACCTACAGCAGAATAGTTTTTTTTTTTTTTTTCAAATTTCCCACACTATCTCCTAAATTGTTTTCTTAAAATGTGATTTTAACCCCTGTCCTCCTCCTCACTGAGAGTCTTGATTGATTTTTCCTTGCCTTGAATTTGGGTAAGCTTATGACTGCCTTGGCAGTGACACTGCATGACTTCCAAGGCTAGGTTGTAAAAGAAAATACAGCTTCTACCTAGTTCTCTTGGGAGGATTGCTCTTGGAGTACAGCCACCATGCTGTCGGGAAGCCCAAGCAGCTACAGAAAAGGATCACCTGCAAGTTTTCTGGCCAAACAGCCCAGTTGCAGACCCAGCCAACAGCCAGAATCAATCACCATATATATGGGTGAGTAAGTGAATTCCAGCCACCTTTCGATTCTTCCCAGTTAAGGCCCCTGGCATCATGGAGCAGAGATAAGCCATCTATGCCGAGTCCTTTCCAAGCTCCAGATCCGCAGAATTCAGGAGCATAATAAAATGGTTGTTGTTCGAAGCTAGGGATTTTGGCAGGATTTATTACACAGTGATAGTTACGTGGAACACACCCTGCAGGAAACCTTTCCTACTCTCCCCTTGCATCCTCCCATCCTTGTTTCTTCTGATACCAGGCTGTCCACTGAGGGGCTTGTGCTCCTAAAGTGACTGCTGGCATCCTGTGCTTCTGTGAGCAAGTTCTCTGTGTGACCCACATTGTTTAAAAAAAAAAAAAATGCCAGATATCGGCACCCTCAAGATTTGTTGTTTACAGTGCAAGGAATGTTCTCCTCATGACCGAAGAGTTTCATTTATTTTATTTTTTTATTAGTTAAATTTATCGGGGTGACATTGATTAATAAAATTATATAATTTTCAAGTGTACTGTTCTGTGATACAGCATCCGTATATTGTATTGTGTGCCCATCACCCATAGATCTGACCCCCTTTACCCTTTATTATCCCCACCCCCTTCCCTCTATAACCGCCATACCATTGTCTGTGTCTATGAGTTTTTGTTTGTATTCCTTGTTTGCTCATTTGTTGCTTTCAGTTTTTATATCCTACATGAGTGAAATCATATGGTTCTCAGCTCTTCTGTCTGACTCATTTCACTTAGCACGATATTCTCCAGATCCTTGTATTCCATAGATGGATTTTAGATACTGGTAGTTTTAAAAAGTAACCTCCTTCAAACAGCAACCAAATGCTACAAGTTTTTCTTAGTTAGTTGTGACTTTAAAAGCCTGTCAATCAGGCCCTTTGGAGCCCAAGCCTTGAGTGTTGTCATTACCAACTTACATGGGACTTCTGCACTGTCTGGACATGATTGTTTTTAGCTTTGTAAATCCATTCTTTGGAGACTTAAAGAAAAAATGGTTATATCACCTTAAAAAAAAAAGGACTGGAGAGGACAGGAGGCCAGGCAGCCCAGGCCGTGTGACCTCAGCGCGGTGTTTCAGTCGAGAAGAGTGAGAAGCACATCTGAGCCTCTCCGGTCCTGCTCCTTCCCCCGGTGAGTGACAGCCACACAGGGTGTGAGCATGCCCACGGAGGCCTCCTCCTTCTTTTCCTTCTCCTCCTCCTCCCGCACCTCCTCTTCTTTTTTTCCTTCTTTTTCTTCTTTTTAAACTAAGTGATGACCAAGAGCCAGGCACATTCACAAAATGAGGCGGCAGCTACTATTATTTTCCCCTAGTTGGTGTGGTCAGTGTCCTCCCTCCCCTTGGATTTCTTTTCTTTTATTATTTTATGTTATTTTAATTGTTGTTCAAGTACAGTTTTCTGCCCTTTACTCCCATCCCAGCCCACCCCCCCCAGCCCTCCTCACCTCCCTCCCATTTCCACCCCCCACCTTGTTATTGTCCATGTGTCCTTTATACTAGTTCCTGCAAACCCTTCCCCCCTTTCCCTGAAATTCCTTCCCCTCCCCCCTCTGTTCACTGTCATCCTGTTCTCAATGTCAGTGTCTTTGGTTATATTTTGCTTATTTGCCTTGGATTTCTTTACCCCTTCCCTGCACTCAAGCTCCTTGGCCAGGACCTGAGTCTCTGGTTTCTTTGTCCCAGAATGTCTCTGAGGCTGCCAGGAGTCTCGTTGCAAATGCCTGGCAGTTTACAGCCCTCCTTCCCCCAGGAGTCCTTACCCCTGTGGAAGTGAACTGGATGACCCCGGGGATTTGGCCGGGGACTGTGCTTTAGCTTGGCCCTCTTCCGTTCCTAGTCTATTGCTCACTCCCTGGTGGGTTTCTCCTGGGAACACTTCCTGATACATACTTTCACCTGAATCCTGGCCGAGGGGTCTGTCTCTGGGGAAGCCAACCTAAGACATTTCTGTTTAGCAATCAGGGAAACTGAGAAATAAATTGCCCAAGCTAAAAAAAAAAAAAAAAAAAAGTGATCGACACTGAAGTTTAAACCTGACTCTCTTCTGATTCTACGATTTGCAAACTCACCCATTAGATCCAATGCTGCTTTGTGAAACGAGGCCATCAGCTAACATCTAGGTCTGTCCAGGGAAGGACAGTTCTGGACAAAACCACTGCTAGGAAAGACCAGCCACACCTCCTCAGCTGCCTCCTTATCCACCGCCCCAGGGTTCTTTTAAGCTAGTTCCTGGGGGCAGCCTGCGCTATATTCTACTGTACTGCCCTCCCCCACAGCAGCAAACTTTCCAGTATCCACGCATTGAGGACCAACACCATGGTAAACTTTTTACTACGCCCTAGTGAAAAGGCGGGAAAAAGTCAATGTGGTAAATTTTGCATAACACCAAATGTGTTCAGTTTAAAGGACTACTCTTCACTCTGAGTTTATGTCTTTCCTACATTTTTAATGTTTAAATATCTTTTCTTATATAAGATTACAGTAAAAGTAGATAGCAAATATTTTTAATGATCTAATGTGACAAAATTAAAGTTGGCAACTCTATTATTACAGATTTTTTTTAACACAAGGGTGTGTGGGAGGGTGGGCAATTGTATTCACCTTGAAATTCAGTAATCTAGAAGTTAGTGTCCCAGCACCTGTGAGTTCCAGGCAATGTTTGTATTGGAGCAGAATCCTTCCTTAATCACTACCACTAGTGTTAACCAGGATTCTTTTAACAGCAAGTGACAGAAATCCAATGATCTTAGACCAAAGGGGATTTTGCACGACTCTCGTTACTTGCAGGAGGTGACCGCAGACGCTGGAACCAAGCCCCCGGCAGCCACTGGGCCTCTCTCCATCTTCCCACGCGTGCCCATTGGGTCTTGCTGCAGAATAAATCAGCCTAAAACCTAGTAGCATAAAGCAATGACCGTCACTCATTAGGCTCATGAATCTGCGACTTGGACAAGGTTTAGCAGACAATGGAAGGCCCCTCTCTGCTCCAAGAGGTGTCAGCAGGAGGCCTGAACTAAGGGCTGGAGGCTCTGCTTCTGGGACGGCTCCATCAGGCTGGCTAGTGGTGCAGTTGGCTGGGAGATCCGCTGGGCTGAGGGCTCCAGGTGTCTCTCTACGTGATTTGCTCCAGGTGTCTCTCTACGTGATTTTCTCCAGGAGGTTACTCCTCGCATGAGGGCTGTGTTCCAAGGACCAGCATCAGAGGGAGAGCTGGGAGAAAGCTGTATGGCCTCCTAGGAGCTGGCCTTAGACATCAGATAGTATCGCTCTGCATTTCCCTGTCAGTGGAGGCAGTTGCGAGGGCCTGCCGGGTCTCAAGGAACGGGGACAGTGATGGACTCCACCTATTGATGGGGAGTGGCCAGGTTCTGGGAAAGCCTGTGGGGTGAGAGATATTACTGTGGCCATTTTTTGGAAACACAATCTGCCATACCATGTATTGCCTTCATTCCTTCAGTGGGTCTCTGCCAGGCGTGGGTGACATGGCCAACCAGGATTCCCAGGCTCCCATCTTCAGCTCCATCACCTGACACTTCTTCCCTCCTCCTCCAGGTGACAAGGAGTGCAGCCAGAGCCTGATAGATGGGCTTCCTGGTTGCAACCCCAAGAGAGGACTTGTATTACTTTATAGACTCAATTTTGACAATACAACTGCAGGTTTGGGTGGATGTGGCAAGATTTATGTTTGAAGAAACAAACCCAGCAGGCTTCACAGTAAATAAGATTCATTTCATTCCGGAACTTTCTTGCTTGGAGAAGGAGTGAAGTTTCAAGCTATATGATCCTTAATAGCTGCAAGCTACGCACATGTGTTTCTTGGAATGGCTTCTTTGGTTGAACACTTTAGCTTTTGAAAGCCAGCTTTGGCCCTAAAAACCAAGAAGCCACTTGAGCCCATTGGAATAAAATCTGGATTTGGGGACCAGATATTCAAAACCTCCCATAATCTGGCTCTAGCGAAACATTATTTCCCCTAGCAATTTAAACTTTACTGAGTAGAATTTAAAATAATGTTTTAAATACTTTTTAGTACTTTTATTTTTCACCCTTGGTAGTTTTCTACGTGGTAGATTATAGACCATTTTTGTTTTCTTCTTCATACTTTTGGATGTTTGAGGAAACCTAATAAACATTATTTGCGAGGAAATGAAATTCTTTCCTCAGTAGCAGGATCTACTCGAACCTGTCAAGCGCTGCTCGAACTCTTCTGCGGGAAAAACATACTGCCATGCAAGGCCGTCCATCCTCTATCGCAGGCAGATGGCACCTCGAGAAGCTTCTCAGGTTCGACCCCAACCTGCCTCTTACCCAGAAGCACAGCTCTGGGCTCCGGACCAAGAAGCACAATTCTACTCTTGCCCATGACTTCCCTCTGGATATTTTCAGATCACAGTGAAGTTCACCCTGCACATTCAGCTCAAGCCTCTGACACCCAGTTAATCATATCCAGGATCCACCATCCTGCTTGTCCTCTTTAAGGCGGATGTTATTCTTAAACATTCCCTCTGACAGTGGAATGCCTGTACTCCATTCAGTATTTCTTCATTCTTCCATCAGCTACGCATGGAGCGCCTACTTTGGGCCAGGCACTGGGACCTGGGAGAGGGAAAGACGGACCGGAGCCCTGCCTCCCAGGGCTCACCGTGTCCCAAAGGAGACAGGGACATGCAGAGCACCAGGGGCTGCTGTTATTTCTCTGGATCGTCACTTCTTTTTCCCACTGTACAGCCTGAAACGGTGTTATCCTACCTGGTTTCTGCAGCAAATCTTTTTCAGGCCACCTGAAGCGATGCTGTGCCCTGCTGTCCTGTATCAGTGCCCGTTCGTCTCTTTTGTACTTAACAAGCACAGCGGCAGGTCCCACTTTGTGTTGCTGGTCACACATAGCTCAGCATTCTGACCTGTCAACAGCATCTAAATCTTGATCCCGTCATCTTTTTCATTGTCATGTTCCCAGTTTAGGGTCATCTGTAAAGGGGGTAAGCATGACTTTTATGGTTTGTGTTTTCATTATTTTTATTTTTTATTTTCATATTTTTTCATTGAATTTATTGGGGTGATGCTGGTTAACAAAACAATGTAGATTTCAGGTGTACAATTCTGTAATACATCATTTGTGTATTGTATTTTGTGTTCACCACCCCAAGTTAAGGTTTTTGTTTTTAAATTAAAGGTTGATTTGATAAAATGTGGACAAAGCAATAAACAGTACCCTGAGAAATGCCACATCAGTTCAAAGACCCTCACTAAAATACTTGAATGAATGAATGTGTACTTTTCTCTGACTTTTAAAAAAGTCCCCTTTTCTTGAGTCTCTTGGTTTCCTGTTCTCCAAATCAAGTCACCACTTTTTCCAAAGAGTTCTGGCACTTCAATGTAAGTGGACTGGTTGTGGCATCTCAAACAAAATTAATGACATAAATGTGTTACTAAGGACTATAATAACATATGTACAACCACTGAAATACCTGTTGTTTGGCGGATTGCCCAAATTATCACACCTCTGCTAATTCCTGCCTCACCCCTTCAGAAGGGAAAATTGGGTCATTTGAACATGATGTCCCATTTACCTTCGTTGTAAGTGTCGAAAAGATTAACTTTTAAAAAAACGTCTAAGGTCAACAAAGCCATCTGCTAAACCATTCCTGGGTCATTTTAAAGCCCTGGACTGCTCAGGAAAATTCTATTTTTATGCTCATTGTTGAGAGCATCAATATCAACAGGAAAGCAAACCCCACTGAGAGAGATGAGATAGTCCCAGACAATGGGCTGTCCGCGGCTGTCACAAAGTTCTGACTGAGCTCACAGCAGGCTACCGGTCTCCTCCCGGCCCTGGAGCAGCTTCCAGTGCTTCCAGGGGCTTCACCGAGTGGACACTGGAGGCAAAGCCAGTGGCCTGGGCGATCTATCAGCCTCTGCCTCACGTGGGGAACTAGCATTCAGTGCACAGGACAGGGTTTCTGCTTGTGCTGAGGCAGGCCGTGCCCTGGGGCTGGGCCCTGGAGAGGGAGCTCATTATTTTTCAGCCATTCTAAACCCAAGGATATTCCACAGTGATAACGGTGCTCTTGTCTAATCCACAGGCTTTATTCAGATTTCACTAGATGATTCACTAAATTATTTTTCCTTGCCCAGGGTCTAATCCCATACCATGTGTTGCATTTAGTTGTCATTTTAAAGTCTCTTTAATCTAGAATAGTCCCTTTTTCTTTCTCATCTTTTATCACCTGGACATTTTCTCAAACGTATGGGCCAGTCATTTTGCAGAGTGTTCCTCAGTCTGGGTTTGCCTGATGTTTCGTAGTGATTAGATTCAGTGTGTGTGTTTGGGGCAAGAATACCACAGAGGTACTGTTGTGTCCTTCTCTGCACATTGTATCAGGAGGCGCCTAGTGTTTAGGTGTCCCACTGGTGCTGACGTGAACCCTGGCCACTGCGTTCAGTGTCTGCCAGATTTCCCTACTCTAAAGTTTTTCTTTTTCCCTTTGTAATTATAATAATCTGTTAGAGAAATACTTTGAAACTATACAAATGTCAGATGAGCGTTTTGAGAGTAAAAGGCGATAATGCAAGTAAACTAGGATGATCCTGGAAAAACCAGGGCATATGGTCACCCTCACTTTGAAAGTCTTTATGACGGCCAGGCTGTTCCTAGCCACAGCTCATGGGTCACCCTTGTGGGGAGGGTTTTTCTGAGCCGCCACGACTCTGCCAGCATGCCACCTTGGGGAGATGTCCACCAAAGACTTGCAACGCATAAGTGCACCTCGGACTCCTTGTTTGTCTCTGTCTCAGACCGAGAGCTGCTGAAGGTCGGGACCTCTTCCTTTCAGCTCTGTCTCCTAGCACCTTACTTGTGGCTGGTACAGGAGCAGCACCCCCTAAATGTTTGAATCCATAATGGTCTGCTCTGAACCTCGCTTTTCTCAGCTTTTGGAAAGAGGGATGATGAACTTTGCCAAGTTGTCCTAAAGGATCTATTGTAATGAGATTGTATAAGAGAGAGTGTTTAGCAACTGGGAAAGTGGCAGAGGACTCCAGATGTTGCTATTTGGAGCTGAGAAAGGCCCAGAGACCCGCCAGCACACCCGAGTCTCCTCTGACCCACAGCAGGGGCCACCCAAACGCCCATCTAAAATCAGCTTGTCTACTTTGTGTTCCTGAGGGTCCTGCCTGTGACCGATTATCTGTCTCAGTGGCCTCAGGGCCTAGCACAGAACCAACCAGAGGCACTCAAAAAGTCTTTTGAACAAAATGCCTACGTAAATGTAAATCCAGCCGCTTCCCTGTTCTCCGTGTTTGATTCTTCCGAAAGAAACCCAAGGACTGGCACTCCGTCTGGTACGGTGTTGTGTTGTCACTCAAAACAGTGCTCACAAAGACACCTGCAGCGAGTGAAGAGATCGAAAGGACACCGCCCACATGCAGATGGCTTCGCTGGTAAATTCTACCAAACATTTGAAGAACAATGAAAAAAAAACAAGCCTCCACAAACCTTCCCAAAATATAGATGAGGAGAGAACACTCCCTGATTCATTGTGTGATGCCAGGATCACCCTCACATCAACACCAAACGGAGACATCATAAGAAAACTACAAGCCAACATCTCATAAATATAGACTTTAAAATCATCAGTTAAATACTAGTGTGCACAATTTAGCAGTGCATAAAAAAGAATTACACACCACTATCAAGTGGGATTTATCCCAGGAATGCAAGGTGGGCGATCTATGAAAATTAATCATTGTCATATACCGCCTTGAGAGGACAAAAGGGAGAAGCCACATGATTATCTCAACAGACACAGAAAAGGCATTTTGCAAAATCCAGCACCCTTTCATGACACAAACACACAAGACACTAGGACTAGAAGGGGACCTCCTGAACCTGATCAAAACAGAACAAACCCACAGCTAACGTCACACGTTTGGGATGACAGAGGTTTTCTTCCTAAGATCAGGAACAAGATCAGCATGTCTGTTCTCACTACTTCTCTTCCACATTTAGCTAATTGACAAGCCAATGAGGCAAGAAAATGAAACAAAAGGCATCCAGATTGAAAAGAAAGCTGTGAACTGGAGGGTGGGGCCAAAGTAGGTTGACAGTGGTTTGTAGGGAAAATAATACAATAATTAATAACTAATAATTCAAGAATAAGCTCTCTGTTTTGTGGACTTAACCTGTAAATATACTTTTCCCCAACCCTGGATGTAGTTACCAATAAAATACATGATCCTTTCTACACACAAAAAGTCTTGCTGCAGCGACGCAAAATTCACATCTTGCATTCATTAAGTCCCATGGTTAGGGGACAGTGAAGACTTTCATCCCTGTCTAATTCCAGCCTACCCCCTCCCCAAATTATAAATTCTTGAGCATTGCCTACATTGCTGACTACTCAACGCACACAACTTTATTACTGACTTCTGCAATGCTGCTGCCTGCAGACTAGCCGAAGCTTTTGCAGAAATGATAACCCTCTAAGAAAATTGCTGGTTCTCAGTAACAAACGTACCAATCATGAGTTCAGTCACCTTGGTAATTTCTCAGTGTTTGGCTTTAATGACCTGTTGTATTTTTTATTTGATGAGCAGGTCCTTTTGAGTATGATATTTCTTGCAAGCAAACTACTTTCCCTTTCTAAATGCTGTCATCTCTGCGTTTTCGATGTACTGGTACTTGATGAAATGTAAATTAAAATACCAACACTGTTTTCACCTATTAAATGGGTAAAGTTGTATTTTCCAAGATATTGCTTAAGGTCAGCTAGAAGGGCAGGAAGCTGACATGACTAGTAGGCAATTCAGTTGTATTTATTAACATCTTTAAAATATGCCTTTTAAATCCTGTAATTTTAGTACCTGCCATTCAACCAATGGACATAATTAGGTCATCTATCCTAAAAGTAAAAAAATAAACACTGAAATGCCATTGGCTTACAAATAAATACATTTTCTAAGAATATTTAATTCCATGGGAAAATGCTCTTGCTTTAAGGTAAAATGTAAAAAGTGGAGAAAGAAAAAAGAAAAAAGTGGAGTCATACAGGGTGGTCAAAAGTTTTACTATAAAGCCATATACATGGCATTAAAAAAAGAAGAAGGGGAAGAGAAGCATTTTAATTATCACCCTGTCCCTTTCTTTAAGAAAGAAAAGAAGAAATCATTCTATTCTGCTGTTATTTAATTACAGAGAACACACAAAAAAAATATCAAGTTCTATTAATTTGGAGTTAAATATAATATTCTGTATTAAGGTCTGTTAAAGTGAGTGGTTAGAAATGAAGGAAAGAAGAAAGAGGGGTAAAAAAAAGGGGAGGCGGCAGAGTGTAGGGGAGGAAGGGGGAGAGACAGATAAACGCAAGACCTAGAAACTTAGGCAGAAAGATCAAATGAAACCAACCCGTGGGCACTGTTCTCTCTCTCCCCATCCCTCCCCCCCCCCCGCCTCCCCCTCTCACCTACACACCACACACTCACTCCCAGCTGTTGTTGAGAAGGCTCTGTACTAGAAGCAAACAAAGAACTTGGCTCTCTGAGCCGACAAGAACACAGACTCTTCTGCAGATATGACAAGTGCAAGAAATGATGTTCACATCACATCTTTGTCAGTCAGCGGGGGCAGGAGCACGCAGAGGGCTGGAACGGGCAAAGGACCTCAGAGGCCTGTCAGGAGTCATGGTGGGTTCTTCTCGAGGGAAAACAAAATCTCACTGCAGAAAGGCTCAGCGCCCTCTGTAGAAGTCACCCATAAACGCCCTGCATGTATGTGCTCCTGCCTCCAGGAGGCAGGGACCTCAGACTCAGATTACTGAATTATTTATTGGAGCTCTAATTTAAAAGAACGATACCAGTTTAAAAAAATTAAAAGGGCAGGGTAGGCAAGGACTGGCTGAAAGAAAGGAACAGGCTGTTATTTACAAAGGACACACACACACAGGTGCAGACCTGTAATGGGATCAGGGAGGCAGTGTACCAGCAAACTGAGCAAGTCTTTAACCAAGATCAAAACCAGGAGCAATTGCCGGCGGCAGGCCCCGGGCTGCACGGCACCGAGCAAGCTTCCCTGGCCTCTGTTGGTACAGAGCTGGCCCCATGGACAGAATTTCGAAATGGTGGGTCAGGTGAGGCCTGTCCTCTCTCAAACTGAGACTCATACCTTGAATTGCCCAGGCTTGAGGACTACTGGTTAAAAAACCCCCAAGAGGTCTGCTTTAGTAATAGGGAAATGTCCCCGAGTTGGAATTAGCAAAGTGTCACGTACACAGAAGATTTAGCATTTGGTGGCTGGGAAATAAAGCAGGGTTCTTTGGCCCAGTATGAGAGAAACAGATCAAGTTAACAGCTTAGCAACTCAGCTCCCCACGGAGAGAACCCAAGAAGCTATTCGACACCTGTAAGCGCCCTGCTTGGTGTGGATTTCACGAACCTCAGGGCCTTTGATTCTTGTGATTCTTGCGTGGTCATTGCTTTCAATAAGACGAGGTGGACCGAGCTCTCAGGAGGCTGACAATAATGCAGGCAGAAAGTTGGGAGGACTTCGCGCCTGTATCTGTGAGTTGGTTAATGACCGGATGCACAAAACAAAACATCTTCCTTCCCCATCCCTCCTGTTAACCTTGAGCTCTGAAAAGTGGCCTCAGCCACGGTGCCCGGGCATTGCTGCGACATGATCTGAGGCAGATGTAGGGCAGGATTGTAAATGGCAAAGAGGCCCAGACAAACCCCTGTAAAGTGGTAAAACTTTGGCGGCCATGGAAGGCGGAGGCCATACAGCCCCTCTGCCCCACGGGATGGTTATTGGAGCTGCTGCCTCAAGATCCCCAAACCATAAATGCACGGGAGGAAGCCAGTGGCAGGACGGAAATTCTCAGAGAGACAAAAGAAGGGAGGGAAGTAGATCTGACAGCTTGTTGCGGCTGCAGCTTCCTTAGCAAAGATAAGATCTAGACGGGGTTTATTTAAAAAGAGACAAATCCTGATGTGTACCCAAGATGTTTGTTCTTACTGCATTTAATCTGCTGGCAGGAGCAAGGAAGAAGTTATATCTGGGTAAACACTGCTGCAAGTGGTAGCCATTGCTGGCAGAGCAAGTTCATGAACTGGATCCTGAGAACGAACCATGAAAAACTAGCGTGGCCTTGGCAGCGCACCCTCTGCAGGGGCCTCAGCTGTGTTTTCTTAGAAACACAGGCCATCTTTGTCAACAGCGCTTTGAACGCCCACTCAGGGGGGGGGGGGGTCAGGGAGCAGAAGGGGTAACTGGCCGTCACACTCCAGTTCCTCAGAAAAGGGTCACACGGATCCTTCCCGGAAAGCTGCTCGGTGAGTTTTGCTAAACAGAACCGCAAACTGGGCAGAAAACGTGGAGCATGAATAGTCCTCAGGTAAAGTGGTCTACAGAGAAAGGGTCGGGATGGCCCCACAAAGCTATGTGGCTGCTCAGTGGAGTCACCTGGAGAGTCTGGGGCCCACCTGAGACTCGGGAAAGCTGAGTCTCTGACAAGGGGGCAGGTCCTTGGCATTGTTTCGAAAGCCTTTCACGTGGTCTGGTACAAGGCTCAGCGGAGGAAGTCATGGTACGCAGCGGTGCTTTTCAAACTTTAATGGGCCTTCGAATCACCAAGGGATCCCCTTAACTCCAGAGTTCAGTTCAGGCAGGTCCGGGGAGGGCTGGAGAGTGTACATTTCTAACGAGCTTCAGGCGGTGCTGACGCTGTGCATCTGGGGGCAGCACTTATGAGGCAAGGGTGCCTAGGGCTAGCGCTTTCACTGTGGGATTGGAGCTAAGGGTTCTCAGCCGTAAAGCACAATTGGAAGCCAGTGATAAAGCTTGTTATCACTTCGGTTAAAAAGCCTTCCTTACCACGTGTGGGAAGATGATAAGAGTAAGCAATCAGATCAGATGAGCAGAAATGGGAAAATCAGTTTTCAATTTCAGTTACATTTTAGTTACTTCAACTGATGCATCAGTAAACAAAATGTGGTATAGCCCTACAATGGACTATTATTCAGCCATAAAAAGGAATAAAGTTCTGATGCCTACTACGACATGCATAAACCTGGAAAATATTATGCAAGGTAAAAGTCACAGAAGATCACATATTATATAATTCCATTTACACGAAATATCCAGAATAGGCATATTTATACCGACAGAAAGTAGACAAGTGGTTGCTTAGAAGGAATGACAGAATAAAGGAATGATATCTAATGGGTATACGGACTTTTTTTGAGGTTGTGAAAATGTTCCAAAATTGTACTAAAAACAATTGACTTGCACATATTTTTAAAATGGGTGAATTATATGATATGTGAACTATATCTCAATACAGCTGTTAAAAATTCCTGGAAGACGGTCTCTGCAGTTCATCTAAACAGCCAAACTTACTAAAGAAATGATTCTTTATGTGTTCTATATAAATATACATTAGATCCTTTATATACTATTGTCAGGTATTGTATAGATATATATGATGTACAGAATTATAATATAAAATATAAAGGTTATATAGAGACTTGTAGGAGCAGCGCTAGGTTGTTTTCCAAGGCAAACCACCCGACAGGAAGATACACAGAGGATGTGCCCAGACAGTGCTCAGCACAGGAAACGGGAAGAGCGATGCACACCTGGAAATAGGCCAAACCTGTTTGGAAATCAGCAAAATAAACATTCAAATAGCAAGCACATACCGTTGTAGACCTACCAGATTGGGGAAAAAAAAACAACTACAAAAATTAATGTGATATTATTAAGTGATGGCGAATGTGGAGAATGAGAGTTCTCATATATTGTTGGTGGGAGAGCAGATTGGTCCCAAAGCTTTGGAAAGCAATTTAGCAATATTTCAACAAATGTGGTGTGTATGACTTGCTAGTATGTACATGTGAGGGGGTCTCATCCATGTACATACGAGGTGTGCATAGGAATATTTTCCATTATTTTCTGTGTTAGTAAAAACCTTCAACCTATATGCCATCAACAGGGAAATGAGTAACTATATCAGGGTTTATTCATATAATGGAAAATTAGACAGCAGTTAAAAATAAATAAATTTGAGCTACTAAGTGTAATTTACAGATTTAAATAATTCCTATTATTTCCTAGAAGCGAGACTAAAGAGAGCAAAAGTTCGGGAGAAAATCACGTTGGCAAATGTGTAGATATATTTCTGGGACTGGTGACACTGTTGCTCCTGCCACATTGCATTGACAAAGCCAGTCACATGGCCAAGCCCTATCCCAGGGGCTAGAGATAGACTGTAAAGTCTTGTCTTGGATGGCTAAGGATGTCCTTTGGGGAGGGGTGAGGAAATGGGCCATGATGGGACTCCCGCACCTCGCCATGTCTTTGTCACTGACACCTCATCAACATTATTGCTTCAGGAAGCCCTGGAAGGGAGCAGCCCCTTGCTGTCAGGTCTCTCGCCTGGGCACTGGGGACACGCGCGCATCTGCAGAACCGCCTGGCTCAGGGAGATAGTCTAGCTGGGAAGACAAGACACGTGCACAGAAGATCAGTAACATTCAACGGGAAGAGAGAAAGGCAGGGATTAGCGGCCACTCTGGTCAGCAGAGGTGGCTTAGAGGAAGGCATGTGGTAGCCAGGCCTCTGTGCCTTTGTCAAGTGGGACTAATGCCACCTGCCTTGACAATGACATGTTATGGGAAAGTGTCTGGCACGTAGTAGCCTCTCAATAAATATTAACAAACTAGACATTCAGTTCTAACCCTGACCTCCCTCCACACCCCAGGCACTCTCTCAGCCTCTGCCACGCTGTCCCTTCCTCTCACTCACTAGGCCTGTCACTGTGGCATGGCTTTGCCACGTGCTGCTCCCTTTGCTTGGGAAACTTCTCCCTCCCCATTTATTTCTACTGCATCCTGGTTCAAGGTGCGCTTCCTCAGGGAAGCCCTCCCTGACTTCCCGGTCTAAGTCAACGCCCTAGTTACAAACTTGCTTAGCACGTTATTTGCCCTCAATAAGTATCTGTTGAATCAACAATGTTGGTTGCGTTACCTTTGTGCCATGCTGCCCTCAGGTGACTCCTCTGGGCATTGCAACAATTGCTTTTTAAACAGGCCAGGGCTTTCACGCTTTCTTGAGGGCAGAAGCGAAAGAGTGCAGCGCCCAACAGGTGCATGACAAGGTGTTCAGCATCACTAGTCATCAGTGAGCTATCACTTCACAGCTGTTAGGATGGCTGTTCCCGAAAAGTCAGTAGGTAACAAGTGTCTGCAAGGACATGGAGGGAAGGGAACCCTTGTGCCCTGATGGTGGGAATGGAAAGTGGGACAGCTGCTGTGAAAAACAGCATGGAGGCTCCTCAAAAAATTAAAACTAGAACTACTCTAGGACCCAGGAATCTCACTGCTGCATCCATCTCCAGAGGAAATGAAATCAGTGTCTCCGAGAAATATCTGCACTCCCATGTTCATGAAAACCTACGTGTCTGCCAATGAATGAATGAATGGACAAATAAAAGGTATTTTATTGCCTCTCACAATATACACACAACAGAAGGGGGAAAAAAGGAAATCCTGCCATTTAGGAAAACATGAATGAACCCGGAAGACCTTATGCTAAGTGAAATAAGCCAGGCAGAGAAAGACAAATACCATATGAGCTCAATTCCATGTGGAATCTAAACAAGGTGAACTGACAGAGTCGGAGAGTAGACTAGTGACAGCCAGGGCTGCGGGTGGGACATGGAGAGATGTGGGTCAGAAGATACAAACTCTCAGCTGTAAGTTCTCAGGCCTAATGTACATCCTGGTGACTCTGGTTAATAACACTGTATTGCATCTTGAAATTTGCTAACAGAATAGATCTTAAGGGTTCTTACCACCACTACTACAACAAAAAGGTAAATATGAGCGACGAGTGGCTTGTGATAGTCATTTTATAGCAAAGGCACATATCACCGTCTTGTTTACATCTTCAGTTTATGCAGTTTTAATTTGTCAATCAAGCCTCAGTAAAGCTGGAAAGAACATGAGAACAGGGCCTAAGGGAATAAATCCTGAGGAACAAGTGAGAGATTTATAAACGCCCCTGCCCCCGAAGTGCAGTGTGAGCTTCTGTCTGGACCTCACCCTGGACACTCCAGCCTCCCCTTCTGCACACCCCTCTCCTCCTGCCTCGCAGGTGACTCCTTCACTCTGCTCTGGCTTCCTAACTGCCTCACCTCGACAACACCTTCGCGCCTCACTCCTTTCTGATCTGTGGACCAGACCGGTCTCTTGCCTCTGGACATCTCCCTTTGAAGGGAATGAGCCATTCAAACCAAATATGGATATCTTTTTCTCCCTGGGTACTTTCCATCTTGAAGTTCCCTAATGTGTTCAGGGAACTGTGAAAAGCAAATTACTTGTTTTCTGACTTCTCTCAAAACCTGATACTATTTATAGATAAGAAAATTAAAGTCTCAAGAGGTTAAGCAACTTGCCTCAAGCCATGCAGGTTCAACATTTGAATCCCCACCTGATTCCAAAATCCTGGAACTGAGTGTGAACTCATCTTAAGGGGCCAGAAGTTTTTGCAACTTGAGGGCAAGAAACTCTCTTTAAGAAAAAGAATGTGGCCACCCTGGCTGATGTGGCTAGTGGATTGAGCACCGGCCTGTGAACGGAAAGGTTGCCAGTTCGATTCCCGGTCAGAGCAGGTGCCTGGCTTTCTGACTGGGTCCCCAGATGGGGGCATGAAAGAGGCAACCTACCGATGGTTCTCTCTCTCTCTGTCTCCCTCCCTTCCCCTCTCTCTAAAAATAAATAAATAAAATCTTTTTAAAAATACAAAAAAAGAAAGAAAGAAAGGAAAGAAGGAAAGGAAAGGGGGGAGAGAGAGAGAGAGAAAGAAAGAAAGAAAAGAAAAGAAAAGAAAGAAAGAAAGAAAGAAAGAAAGAAAGAAAGAAAGAAAGAAAGAAAGAGAAGATGGCCTTAACTGGGTATCTCAGTTGGTTAGAACCTAGTCCTGATATACTAAGGTTGCTGGTCAGGGCACATGTAAGAATCAACCAATGAATGCATAAATAAGTTGAACAACAAATTGATGTCTCTCTCAAATCAATAAATAAAAATTTAAAGAGAGAATATGAATTGAAGAAAACAAAGGTAGGTATAGGGCTTTAGAAGGCCCTTGTATAAGTCAGGATCTTGAAGCTTAAATTTCCTTAGCTTCATGGCAAAATGGCCTCTAAATGAACAGGGAAACCAGAGGGAAAACTAGGATGTGTGGAGGTTTTTCTTTTCAATGTCTGTCACCCTGTTTGCTGAAACTTCTTTAAAGCATGAAAGTTCCCTCCTTGCGAAGTCGTATTTCCCAGGGACGTTCCTGCAGTCTTTCCTGAGAGCAAAGAGAAAGCAGCGGGTAGTGTGCTTTTGTCACAGTGTCTGTGCCGGAATGGGAGGGAGGAGGCAGGAACTCAGCGAAGACAGACGTGAATGGGCGCCCAGCATCCAGGAAGGGGAAAAGACGCAGAAGCAGCAAAGCCCCATCAGATGTCTAAGTGGACGGAGGGCAGAGTGAGAGTAACAACGCCGTACATCAAAATTTGTGGTCTGTGTTGAATTAAAAAGTGAAAATAAAACCTAGACTCTTGACAAGTGCCAAGCAAAAACTCAGCTTAGTACATAAGAAACACGTGAACTAAAAACTTGACCTAAAAGTCACAGTAAGAATGATGTCATTTCGTTGCACATTGCCAACTGCCTAAGAAAAAGTCATCCCCAAAGAGTGACCCCTAGTGGACAGGAGGGTCACAGGTCACTGGAACCTGGAATTTCCTCAGACCAGCATCTTACCCCAGCCCATGTCAGCTTGTGTTTTTGTTAAGAGCCATCTGGGGTTTTGCTTAAATGGTGATTTTGTAGTGTTGTCTTTTCATATTATTAATGTTTCTTGTTACATTCCTGGTAAACATCTCCCTTACAAGACCCATTTTTGTGCCTATGTAAACTTTCAGCACCACCACCAATTACAACTATTAGTAAATGGCTGCTTTAACAAAACTGTGGCTTTGAATAATAAAATTTTACTTTTTACAGTGGAACTGCTAGGATAGTCTTCTAAATTCTTGGTAGATAGTAGGTTCACACTTCTTGAATTTGTTGGTTCGATTTGGGTCTCTGATTATTGTAAAGGAACCCCTACCCTAACAGAGGTAATAGAAGTAATTAGGAAAATAAATTGAGGTCAGAAGTGTACATTGCAGCCACCTTTTGAAGGTTCATGTTGCAGTGTCTGTTAAAACATAAAACACACTTATCTGTGATCCAGCCTATCCACTTGTAGGATTTTATCTTCTAGATTTACTTATAAGTGAGCAGAGATACACGAGTAATTTTTACTAATGTTTACTTTAGCAATTATTTTAATAAGAGAAATACAGAAAACAGCCAGAGAGAAATGACCTATTACATCTGGTCAGAGTTCCAGAAGAGAGGAGAGGAAGAGACAATTTTTGAAAAAATAAAGGCTGAAATTTGTTCAGAATTGTATGCAATCAATTTTATATTATTTTCTTAACATATTTCCATTCAAACTTGCCAGATAGTCTTGATAACTCTTTATGACTACATATAAGGTCACTGGCGAATGACTGTTTTTGAGGAAGTTGTATGAAAATCTATAAGCATCATTTTCTACTAATTTACTGAGGGTGTGATTGAGTCGAGTTACTGAAGCAAGCCTTGTTCCCTTTGGCTTGGGTGGGGTGTAGCAACACAGCAAGACTTGGGTTCTGGCCCCTGCCTCGCCATTTTAGTATCTCTTTCGTCACTTGTCAAGTCGCTGACTCCTCTTTGGAGGTCATTTTCCTCAGGGCTAAGTGGGAATAATATCTGTGCAGTCTAGCTCATAGGATTGCTGTGATGGTCAGTGAAAAGCAGGAAATCAACATATTGAAGGAGAAAAACTATGATAGATATTAATAGCTGTTTGTGGCAGAGATAATGCTGTGTGCCCATGAAATTAATTTTTTCTTCTGAGATACACAGCTAAACTACATTTCCCAGCCTCCCCAGCAGGTCTGGCCAATGATATGGGAAAGAAAAAACACCACTTCCAGGGGTTATGCTCCATTCAATTCTTCCCTCTTCTCCTCTGTGCTGAGTGGATATCAATTTCCAGGATGATCTGGAAGCCAATGTATGTTGGACATGGTAGAACCTCTTGGAGCCTAGATTCCTATGTGATTCTATGGAGAAAACACACCCTTACCCCCCCCCCCCACACACACACCCGCCAACACCACCTCCTGAGGACACACTGGACTATGGTAGCTATAAAAATTGTTATATCACGCCACTGAGGTTTAAATGTTATTTGTTACAGCAGCTAGCATAACTTACCCTAAGTCATTGTTAAAAAGATGTTTGAGCAGTTAAGAACAAGAAATGGAACTTGCAAAAATATCAAGAGATTTGGGAGGATTTACTGATTATTCACTACAGCATGTGTCCGTTTTGGCAGCCCTTGTTTGGACACCAGAGGCTGTGCTGGAATGTGGGTGGCCACCCCTGTGGGTGTCTGTCTGTTCTTTTCCTCTCCAGGACTAAATGGTTAAGTCCAGGCTTCATGTATATAATTGTCCCTCCTTCTCTAGAATTAATGCAGCAAAGTCCACGATTTAGAACACGTGCTTTTTAAACACTGGAGTGTCCTCAAGATGTCTCCAACATTTCAAAAGCTTCTGATTAGAAATGTTAGATTTTAGGGAAGTCCACACACTAGCTGTCACCACTGGAAACCACATCTAGCTGAAGTCAAAAGGAGTGGCTCTTTAGCCCCGCTTCCAAAACCAAGGAATGAAACATCTCTGCATTGTACACAATGAGAGTGAAACAGAGCCATTGGAAAAGTAGCTTGTCATTAAACGTAATGCACCCTGTAATTTGTCAAGCTGGTTGGCTAATAAAAGGCAAGAGATAAACAAGTGTTGGCAAAGATGTGGATGAAAGGGAACCCTGTGCACTGTTGGTGGGAACGTGAAGTAGCACAGCTATTGTGAAAAGCAGCATGGAAGTTCCCCCCGAAATGAAAAACACAGCTACTATGTGACCCTGCAATCCCATCTCTGGGTGTCCATCCAAAGGAGATGAAATCGGAATCTTGAAGAGATACCTGCATTCCCATATTCATGACAGTGTCATACACAACAGCCAAGATATGCAAACAACCTATGTGTCTGTCAAGGAATGAATGGGTAAAACATGGCCTATCGACACACAACGGAATATTACTCAGCCACAAAAAGGAAATCCCGCCACAGGTGACAACATGGCTGAAACTGGAGGACATTACGCTAAGTGAAATAAGCTGCACAAAAATAAGTACTGAGATCTCACTTATATGTGGAATCCAAAGAAGGTGAACCCACAGGAGCAGAGAACGGTGGTTGCCAGGGGTTGGGGGTGGGGGAAATGGAAAGATGTTGGTCAGATGTTTTTGGTTCCTTCTTCTGGAACTCCTGCCAGATGTACACTGAGTCTTCTTATCCTAGGCTCTACTTCCTAAGTTCTCAAATATTTTCTTTGCTGCTTTCTGTTAATATATTCAGATCTATTTTCTAGTTTGCTAATTTTATCTCCAGCTCTGTCAAATATATTCTTTAATCTGCCCAATGACATAAATAAAATTATATTAATTTCTAGATATTCTAACAGGCTTGTTTATCAGTCTGTCTGGTTGTTTGTTTGTATAGAGATTTGTCCTTAATACTTTAATCCTCCTTCGTCATTATTTTTAAAATTGCCTTTCAAGGCATCTATCATAT